>JAZDUH010000377.1:370000-837757 GCA_036419115.1 Scarus forsteni | reverse complement strand
CATGATTGGTTATATGGATTCATGTTGGGTGTTGGATGTATATATTTGTATATTTATATGTATATGTGTATCTTTATATGTATATATGTATCTATGCATATATGTGTATCCACAAAATGAAGAGTTCTTGCTCTATTGTAAAGTGTCTTAACTTAACACTTGTTATGAATTGGCGCTACACAAATAAAGACTGATTGACTGATTGATTTACATTGGCATAATTCGATTTAAATCAAAAGCAGTATTATAGTATTTTCTATACCTGTTATATTTTCATAAAAGGAATCTTTACTGTGCTTTAATTTACAGCATTATTACTGTTTTATAAAAACGTCATCCTCATCACTTTGTCTTGGAAAGACACTGAAGTTTCTTCTATACAGCCCTGATAAGGGAAATGATAATTTGTGTTACAATGGAAAAATTAACTTGTGTTATGAGAGGTAGAGCACAAGAATTTGAAGAGGTATGGACACCCCTAATGAGCTTTCTTGGACAACAATAATGACAATGAACTTTAGACTGTGACAGCCATATTTTTTTTCTTTTTTAAAATATGTATACTATTGCTGTTATCATTTTGAACTCATTTTTATTATTTTTGTTTAGATACATTATGCTATTGTTTATTTATGTATTATTGTCTTATATTATTGTTTTTAGTTTCTGTTTTTATATTCATGTTTATGTTGTTTAAAAGAAAATGTTTGTTACATTTTTTAGTGTATTATTCCTGTTTGTCTGTTGAAAACTAATAAAAACACTGTTCAGAAACCTGCATCCTCACTGTTTATCCATTTACACTGTCATGCTTGGATTACTCTTTAATGTACTTTAAATTACAGCAAACTTGCTGTATTTTAGTCTTTAACTATTTTATTGACCATGTATTAGAAAGATATACTTTTGTAAAACAAAAAAATCCCACACATATTTTTATGCAAGAAAATACATTTACTCAAACACTGGCTTCACCCAAATATGTGAAACATTAAAAAAAAAATTACCTGCTATTGGTCAGTTTTCCTGGTAAAAGTGAATATTTCTTCTGATCCATTTCCATTTTCAGTGTTTACTTTATGAACATTTTATAGTAAATAACTGTAGATTTTATGGTAAATGCTGTAAATTGTACAAAAATCTGAATGTTTTTATACAATATTTTGCCATTTACAGTATTTAACTGCAAAGCTGCTTACAGTAGGGAACTGTAGGTAATTTACAAAAATCAGTTAAAGTGCTGTAAGAAGTTTTCTGTACATTTTTTAGTAACTTACTGGCGATGAGATGCCATGTCTTTACAGTATAACTATTGTAATTATCAGCATTATTCTTGTCTATTACTGTCTTTCAATTTACAGAATAATTACTGTATTTCCAAGCGCAACATCCTATTTTTTCATTTATATTATCATATGTGTATTTCATATTATTCACTGGAACTGATTTTTGTAAACTTAACAACATTACTGTAATATCTACAGTTACCTACTGTACCCAGATATGAAGTAAACTACTGTAAATGGCAAAATATTGCAGAAAATATTCAGAGTTTTGTAAAATTTACAGCATTTACCATGAATCAACAGTTATTTACTTCAAAATGTCCATAAAGTAAAAACTGAAAATGGAAATGGATCAGGAAAAAGTCCACTTTTTACCAATAGCAGGTAAGATTTTTTTGGGAATGTTTCGCATATTTGGGTGAAACCATTGTGTGAGTAAATGTATTTTATCACATAAAAAATATGTTTGTGATTTTTTTTGGGTTTTGCAAAGGTATCTCTTGCTAATACATAGTCAGTAAAATAAAGACATTGTTATATGACTAAAATTAAGCAAGTTCACTGTAATTTAAAATAATGCTGTAAATTGAAAGAGAGAAATTATTCCTTAAATGAAAAATACAGCACTAAAATAATTTATAGAATTACAATAATATTCCTGTTAATTTGATTGAGTAATACCACTTTAAAGACATTTACAGCCATTTACTGGCATCTTGTTGCCAGTAAATTTTGTCTCTTTCACACTAAAATGTGGGTCAATGCGGGTTAACCCACAAACAATCCACATGTGACTCTTTTCCCACTGACTTGGTCTAACCGGTAGCAGACGAGCTGTGTGGCTGTTTTTTTTCCTCTGACGCATCAAGATGATGTCATCATATTGATGACATCATCGTAAACAATGGAAAAGGAGCATGGAGGCCATGGACACGGTTTTCTTTACGTTATACATTTGTTCCTCTTTAAAAAGGTGGATGGAATTAGTTGCTGAGACAGCAAAGAGTCACATCAGTTACAGACAGAGGGGACGGGCGTGAAATGTCTTATATAATATAAGCTCTTTTCTCCCAACAGCCATATCTCTTCTTAAAAAACAGTCAAAGTCATTCTTTTCCTGCAACTGATATATAATGTTTGTATGTGTATCTTGACCCTCTTTCATCCATGTTTTTATTCTTATCATCGATACTAAGCTTTTTACTTGTTTCTACTTATTTTCACTGCCTGTTGTAACGAGCATGGCACTTCAACGTCCTTGTGAAATACTTACTGACACTGCTTGTCGTCGACCTCTTGCTTATGTAACTGTTATATGTTGTTTTGTTTTTATGTATATCATGCCATTAGCCAGTGGCACTGCTGTCAAAGACAAATTTCCAGCAAGGGACAATCAAGTTGATCTATCTATCTAGATATCTGTCTGTCTGTCTATTTATCTATCATGCCGTGTGGACGTTACATCGCCGTCATCCGTAAATTAGCAAGTTGACCCAGGTGTGATGTTCTAACTGAAGCCGATCGGAGGTGAGTCGATTAAAACCTGTGTCACTTACAGGGTCAAAATGCAGATTAAACCCTTTCAAACTGCCAACAGGAGCTGATTGTTACCAGGTTTAGTTTGTCTTTTGGCCAGTCTGAAAAGAGTAATACTGTGAAATTTACAACAACCCTTTTACAGTGTTCCTGCTTTACATCAGTGCAGAAGATAACCAGGGCCATGGAACAAAAAAAACTTTTTTAAGTCTGATTTTAAGTCTGATTTCAACATCTGCAGGATGGAGGATGTTCTTCCAGTCTGTGCTGTCCTGTGATCTCTTGTGTCGAGGGCCAAAGGTTCGACTCCAGCATGAACAAACTGATCCACAGAAGCAGAGGCACTCTTCGAAAACAACTTTCATCCAATCCACACATTCAATCATTCAACCTTCATTCATACAGCACCAATTCAGAACAATTGTTAGCTCAAGACACTTTACAATAGAGCATAAAGCTCTTCATTTTATGGATACACGAGGAATACATGAGTTTTGAGTCTGGTTTTAAGAAGGGGTAAGGACTGAGTGTTGCAGAGGTCAGGGAGGAGTTCCATAACTGGGGAGCTGAGCGGTATCTTTATGTGTGTGTTTGTGTGCAAGATTACGGAAAAACTACTGGATGTATTTACATGATCGTTTTTGCCAACGGTGTGGTTTGGTCCAAGAAAAAAGCCATCACATTTTGGTGCTGATATACATACACATATTTGTCTGGAAAAAAATTAGAAAACTTTACAAAGTCTCGTAGTTAACATTGGGTGGAAGTTTAAAAAACATATTTCTGCCATTTTTTAAGAGATTTACTTCCATTTCTACAGAACAATTTAGAATCCATTTCTCTACCATCAAGGTCAATTTTATCCCGATCTGTTCAACATAAAGCACTGAACTTCATAACGTGAAATCCCATTGAAAACATTCAATAATTCATATAAAATCAAAATATAAGGTGACCCAAAACCTGTTGTGTTCACAGGATAACAGCCTCCATGTCTGTGCTGACTTTGGTCTGGATTCTGGCTCTGCTTTACAAGATGTTTGCAAGATATCTCAAAACTCCTGGACAGATTCTGCTGAAATTTTCAGGAAATGTTGGTAATGACCCAACTTCAAAATGATTTGATTTTGGTGGTGGTCCAGACAACCATCATCAGGGAATAATGTTTTTTGTTCAATAACTGTCTTACTAATAATGATACCAATCAATAATCAATTGCTAGGTTAAAAAGTTTTAAAGTCATCTTTAAAACTGAAATATTAAACAGATAGAGAATAGAGAAATGAGGAGAAATCAGTAACATCATGAGTGCTGTGTATCCAATAACGTGTCATTATTGTCTTTATTTTGAAATTTGTTGTTTTTGTTGTAGTTTGTCTGAGCTTGTTGTTGCTAAATATATTATTATCTATGACCTGAACAGAGCTTCAGGGTGAATTTAAAGATGCTATGAGGAGTTTCTGTAGTTACAAAAAAAGTCTCCCTTTTAGATATATGCCTGATGGAAATACACAATTTAAGATGAGTTTTATAGCATCAAAATAGGTTATCTATAAATGCTATTCCTTAGCTTCACGGTCCGGTCGGACAGGGCTGGACTGGCCTGGATACTCAACTTCAGGAACAAGACAATTAAAACGAGAGCAAATTTATATTATTCAGACACGTCTTAGAGCACCGGGCTGTAAGTAGACATATATAGCCGGCTACAAAACTACGGTACTAAGTTTTCCAAAAATTGTTTGTTGTCACACATCAAAAACTACCGCTACGTAACTTGAAAGAGATACATTACCTCGTCGCTTTGCATCCTGTAAGTTGTTGAAAAAAGAAGTTGTAAAGCAATGCAGAGTTCTGAGGAAGGTCTGAGCTGCATTCATTAGCATCACAACAAACACACGCTTTGCCTTGGGTCACGTCTTTACGACAGTCGCCGCGCGTGCTCATGGGTAGCAGAGTCTTTATGTCGCCGGAAATAGATTCTCCTCATAGCACCTTCAAGTAAGACATTTTGAAAAGGATAAGTAGAAGGACTAGATAAGTTTGTTACTTCTTCCTAAGCCATGAGGAAGAGTGTTGAAGAGCTATATGCATTTGCTTACCATTAGATGGTGTTTTGTTAGAATCGTACAGATGTTTACATATGTACGTTTTTTCCATTTAAGTTCGAAATAAACTCTCATTCATGTTAAAATGATTCTGAGTGCGAGCTGTCTTAAGTTAACAATGCGACTTTGCAGTTTTCCACATTTTCTTTAGTAACTTGAGCAATTTGACCTTTATATCCGGAGCCTAAAAGATTTAAACCTGGATGTTTTCACCTGAAAATGAGGAATAGATACAGAAGGGACTTAAGGACATTTAAAAGAAGAATCAGAGAATTTTGTTCTCTGAGGTCTTCAGAGAAAGACATTTAAATGTCAAGAAAAGTCAAAATGATGCAGATGAAGAGAAGATAGTCCAAAGTTGTCCTGAAAATTGTTTTGCAGTGTTATTTTTGATATTTCTTGTCAAATCTCAGCATATTAGCATTTTTCATTAAGTGACAAATAACCTTACTCCCCTTGTTTTTGTTCTTGGAAATAATTCATTTTTCAGGTTTCATGATGGTAATTGGAACATCATAAAGCAGCAGACTTTATTCTCTTATATCCAGATCTTTGAATTTGAATCCACAGCCGTCACTGCTGTGCCCATCAGGATTCTTGAGCCTCCCAGAAAGAAGTGAAACTGATCTGTTACCTTCTTCTCTGGACTCTGATGTTGTGGCTTGAAACTCTTGTTGCTCATGATGAGTCTGTCAGGATCTGATTGGCTCTGTGCTCGAGGTGAACGCAGGGTCAAAGACAAAACCTTTCATTGATTAACTCTGTCAGTCAATATACCGATCACAGCGTTAATGTGTTGGTAAATTATGACTCTGAGGATGGGACTGAAAAGGAAGAGCCCAAAGGTTTATTCTTTGACTTTACTGAAACAAAAATAGGAAAATAGTTTGAAAAACGTTCATGCAACCAAAAGCTTATGTATCATACTTTGCATATTTTTATTCTTATGTAGTCTTTTATCTTATTTTAATGTCTGCATCTTAGGGCTGTGCAACGTATCAATTATGAATTTAAATTAAGGTCACTTTAGTGCATTAATTAGATTAATTAATTACACCACAAATTAATGTTATAAAAATTAATCACAGATTAATCATATTACACAAACATTTTGATATTGTCCAGCTGGAGGACCCGTACATGGCAGTGGCACGTCACTTCACACATGCGTCTCTAGTCAAACCAAACAAAGCCCAGGTGACAACAGGAATGGCATATTTAAGACTTAGTCTGATTTTATTTTTGAATTTATTTGTCTATATTTGTACTGCATTTTTTAATAATGCATCAGGCCTAATTGGTTTGCTGGATGTCCTCGACCTTTTTCTTATTTTGAATTTGATTTATGAAACACACTTAAAGTGTAATTTGAGTTGCCTGATTGAGCTTAGAATTTTCTGGATAAGTTGCCCTGACTTTGGTTTTATTTAGTCACCAATAAAAATGTGGATTTACAAATCTTCACTTCTTAGTGTATTCTTTTGATTAGTCCTGCACTACAATTTTATAATATCCTAGAATTCAAATTCTTTATTTGGGTACTTTAAGCAGATATGAGATTAAAACGCGATTAATTACATTTATTAATTATTAATCTGGTAATAAATTAGGTAATTTTTTTTTAATCGTCTGACAGCACTAGTTTAAATTATTTACTGCAGAACATGTAAAAATGAAAATTGAGATTAATGTACAGTCCTCATGATGGTATGCCCTGTCAGTTTTTGCACAAGCACTTTTTACAGGCTTATATTTGTTTTTAAAATGAGATTTAATACTAATCATAGAGTTTCATGTTAATAAGCTGTGAAAATTCCTCAACCTTCAGAGTTTACGTAGACAAACCTGCCTGCGTTTTAACTACATGATCAACATATTATGATGCACACTTTAACCTCTACAGCCCCTTTTTTAAGCCCTTTGCTCCAAAATGACATCCTCATAAAGAAAAGAGTGTACCATAATTTGAATTGTTTTGGTGTCATAATAAAAGTAGCACTCAAGAGATTTATCCAGATGTGAATTATCAGTATATGTGTGACTGGGACAAAGTAAATGAAGATAGAACTCAGAATTATTTGAACATTTCATCCTCGCCCATAAAAACAAGTTTTTATTGTGAATATCCGTTTGTAATGATGCAGCTGCAGCTTTAGAACTCTATGAATGAATGTGAAAATATGTGAACATTACTTCTGCCAAGTTTGAGTCTGATAAAGTGATGCAGAGCAAAGTTAGAGAGGTTTTACTACAGAGTCTCCACTGTAATTCATCCCAAAGGTGTTCAATGGGGTTGAGGTCAGGACTCTGTGCAGGCCAGTCAAGTTGATCCACACCAGACTCTGTCATCCATGTCTTAAAAGTTGGAGCATGGAATTGTCCAAAATGTCTTGGTGTGCTGAAGCATTCAGAGTTCCTTTGACTGGAACTAAGGGGCCAAGCCCAGCTCCTGAAAAACACCCCCACACCTTAATCCCCCCTCCACCAAACTTTACACTTGGCACAATGCAGTCCCACAAGTATGGTTCTCCTGACAACCTCCAAACCCAGACTGGTCTATCAGATTGTCAGATGGAGAAGCGTGATTGGTCACTCCAGAGAACGCGTCTCCACTGCTCTAGAGTCCAGTGGCGGCGTGCTTTACACCACTGCAACGACGCTTTGCATTGCACTTGCTGATGTGAGGCTTGGATGCAGCTGCTCGGCCATGGAAACCCATCCATGAAGCTCTCTGCACTGTTCTTGAGCTAATCTGAAGGCCACATGAAGTTTGGAGGTCTGTAGAGATTGACTCTGCAGAAAGTTGGCGACCTCTTCTCACTATGCGCCTCAGCATCCGCTGACCCCGCTCCATCTGTGTACGTGGCCTACCACTTGGTGGCTGAGTTGCTGTGGTTCCCAAACACTTCCACGTTCTTATAATCCAGCTGACAGTTGACTGTGGAATATTTAGGAGTGAGGAAATGTCACGTCTGGATTTGTTGCACAGGTGGCATCCTATCACAGTTCCACGCTGGAATTCACTGAGCTCCTGAGAGCGACCCATTCTTTCACTAATGTTTGTTAAAGCAGTCTGCATGCCTAGGTGATGATTTTATACACCTGTGGCCATGGAAGCGACTGGAACACCTGATTCTGATTATTTGGATGTATAGGGCACTGCTGAATGCAGAACGAACAGGGCCTTTGCTGAAAAGATCAATATTCAGAATATTATTGTTCATCTTTTGTTTTACTTAAGGGACGTAACACAATGGGGCCTCGTCCGGGATCTTTTTTTCCCAAAGCTGAACAACCAATTAAAATTGATAGGTCACTGTGGAATTAATCTAAAATAAAATGAGTTTTACATTAGCAGAGTTTCTTGAAAACCCAAACCTTGAAAAGGTTTACTCCTGTTGTAAAGATGACCTAAGTATTGCAATACATTTTATTTTTTCTATTCAGAAATATGGTCCCAAAAGGGAAACTAGGAATACGGTAACTGAAAAACTGGTCGAGTTAAACATCCTCCAAGTCTCTGCAAGATACGTGGAGGTTGTTATCCTGTATGAACAAAATTAATTTTGGGAACACGACATGATGACAGAGACATGGACCCCAAATTATCCTGTGAAACTGGAAGCAAGTCCATTTAAAAATGGCAGAGATGTTATGTTTTTTTTTTTTAAATTCTGCTCAATATTAACTTATGGATGTTGAAAGTTTGAGTTTTTTTCATCCAGACAAATAAACGTATGAGCACCAAAGTTAATGGTTTCTTCCTTAGACCAAATCACCTCTGGTTAAAAAAAATGTAAATCCATACAGTAGTTTTAATAATCCTGCTATCACACAAACAAACATATGCCAGCATAAACATCCTCCTTGGCAGAGATAATAAACAAAAAAAAAATCATACTTTGATTCTGTGAACATAACAACCAGTTGATGGCTTCTGCAAGGCAAAACAAACTCTTATTTCCTTTTATTTGTAAATTTTATTTAGCATGAAACAGTATTAATGGTCAGCTTTCATGATGTATATTATATATTTTATTCATTTTAACTAATTAAAAGCACAAAGATCATTTTTTTAAGCAAGACAAAACAAGATGTAATCAGTCGTTGGGATTGTTTTTGCATTAAATCATGATTTTCTTTTCCCCTGTATTTGTATATAGAGATTTTCATTTGCACTGCCTGTAAGATATTCTGAAAAGCTGCAATTTGGGAGCTTTTTAACGTTTTGACAGCAAGGAAACACGAAACAGGCGTCCAACTTGTGTGGCCAAAATTCTGTTTTTCTAATATAAGCAAAAATGTTATATGCTGATATAGATGTTTAGTTTTTAAAGGCACTGGCATGCAGATACAAAAGTTCTGATAATATTGTGCATCCATAATAAGCAGTAAAAACATCAGTATTATAAATTTTGAACCTCAAGAGCTGCTGTCATAAACTTGAGTCTTGAGCTATTGGGAGATGATTTATATATCACATCTAACACTGCAAACTGTTAAAGTTCATGGTTTTGAGATGAAAATGTCACATTATGTGCATGAAAGAGTTAAAATGATAAATAAATAAACACATAAATCCAGATTCAGTCCAGATTAGTGCCTGTGTTTGCCTGTGAGACCTCCGCCGTCGTTCTCAGGGTGATAATCCCACTTTTTTCTCCCGCTTTGTTCGCTGTGAGCCCAAAGCCGAGAGTAAACAGTCAGACAAGGGGTTAAGGGATAAATTACCCAGCAGGCTTTGCCTTCAGGGCCACGGTGGACATGTCAGTGATTCCCTCGTGTTTCTGTCTCTGGGAACATCCCTGCACGTTTGCCTCTTAAAGGGCCCCAAGGCTGCATTTTCACGGCCCTGCAGGAGTAATGTAGAGCAGGAGGCAGGAGAGCTAAGAAGGAGAGGAGGGAAGGAGGAAAGGAGGAAAGGAGGCGATATTAATGCTCAGTCATCAGAGAGGGAGTATAGAAGGGAAGGAGGGAAGGAGGTAAGAGGCGATTTAAGTGCCAACTCATCATAGAGAAAGAAAAGAAGGAAAGGAGAGAAGGAGGGAGGAGGCGATATTAATTCTTACTCATCAGAGAGGAAGCAAAGGGAGGAAAGGAGAGAAGGAGGGAGGAGGCGATATTAATGCTTACTCATCAGAAAGGGTGCACAGAAGGAAGGAGGGAAGGAGGCAATATTGACACTTACTAACAGAGGGGGAGCAAAGGAGGAAAGGAGGGAAGAAAGTAGGAGAGGATATATTAACTCTTACTCATCAGAGAGGGAGCAAACAAGGAAAGAAGGAAAAAAGGAAAGTAGGAAGGAGGCAATATTAATGCTTACTCTTCTAAGAGAGAGCAAAGGAGGAAAGGAGGTGATATTAATGCTTACTCATCAGAGAGGGAGCATAGAAGGGAAGGAGGGAAGAGGTGATATTAACTCTTACTGATCATAGAGGAAGGAAAGAAGAAAAGTAGGGAAGGAGGGAGGAGGCGATATTGATGCTTACTCTTCTAAGAGAGAGCAAAGGAGGAAAGAAGGAAAGGTGGTGATATTAATGCTTACTCATCAGAGAGGGAGCATAGAAGGGAAGGAGGGAAGAGGTGATATTAACTCTTACTGATCAGAGAGGAAGGAAAGAAGAAAAGTAGGGAAGGAGGGAGGAGGCGATATTGATGCTTGCTCATCAGAGAGGAAGGAAAAAAGGAAAGAAGGGAGAAGATGATGTTCATGCCTACTCATCATAGAGGAAGGAAAGGAGGGAAGGAGAGAGGAGGCAATATTAATGCTAACTCATCAGAGAGGGAGCAAAAAAGGAAAGGAGGGAGGAGGCAATATTAACACTTACTCACCAGAGAGAGAGAGCAAAAAAGCAAAGGAGGAAAGGAGGGACGAGGCGATATTAATGCTAACTCATCAAAAGGGAAGCAAAGGGAGGAAAGGAGAGAAGGAGGGAGGAGGCAATATTAATGCTTACTCATCAGAGAGGAAGGAAAAAAGGAAAGAAGGGAGAAGATGATGTTCATGCCTACTCATCATAGAGGAAGGAAAGGAGGGAAGGACAGAGGAGGCAATATTAATGCTAACTCATTAGAGAGGGACCAATGAGGGAAAGGAGAAAGGACGCAACATTAATGCTTATTCATCAGAGAGGGAGCGAAGAAGGAAAGGAGGGAGGAGGGAAGGAAGTAGGAGAGGATAATAACGTTAACATCAGAGAGGGAGCAAAGAAGGAAAGGAGGGATGGAGAAGGAGGTGAAAATAACACTTACTCATCAGAGAGGGAATAAAGAAGGAAAGGAGGGAGGAGGCAAAAATAATGCTTACTCCTAAGAGAGGGAGCAAAGAAGGAAAAGAGGAAAGGATGGAAGGAAGGGGGAGAGGATATTACTGCTTACTCATGGGAGAGGGAGCAAAGAAAGAAAGGAGGAAAGGAGAGAAGGAGGCAATATTAACATTTACTCTCAGAGAGGGAGCAAAGAAAGATAGGAGGAAAGAAGGAAGGAAAGGAGGGACGGAGGATTTCTCATTTAAACTGGTGAAAACTTTGTTGTGCAAACAGGTCCTCAAGTGCTTGATGCTTCTCCTGCATGTGGAGCCTCACTACAGTGGGCCTCACTACAGCAAGCCTCACTACAGTGGGCCTCACTACAGTGGGCCCACTACAGCAAGCCTCACTACAGTGGGCTTCAGTACAGTGGGCCTCACTACAGCGGCTTCACTATCCTGGGCCTCACTACAGTGGGCCTCGTCACTGTTCCTCTCCCAGCTGGACTGGAGTCGAGCGCCTGCAGAGTTGGCACATCTGTGGGAAGACCCCCCACCGGGCCACTGTTCAGCCGGGCCATGGAGCTTTGTGGGAGGGGGGTCCATTCCTGAATAAATTTAGGGTCCCTTCTAAAGACCCTGTTGTCCAGCCCTGCTGCTGACCTCTGACCCCTGCAGAAGAAAAGTTATTGAAGGTTAGCTAAAGCTGACCGCGCAGCAGAGGCTGGGAAAGCGATGTGGTGGAGGCTGGACGGGGTCACGAGAGGAGGGCGGGGGGTGTCATGGAGTGAAGAAGTTTCCTTTGAGGCCCCCCCCCCCCCTCGTGTCCACAAGTGTGTCCCCGCAGCTATTGTGAGTGTGAGCTACAGCAGGACAGAAGGCCTCAAACAAACCGCTCTAAACAATGTTTGGCCCTTTTGTTTCTCGCCCGCCTTTCTTCTCCAGCCCTCCATCGCAATCTACGGGCCTCCTTTGTATTGATCCCCCTCTTTCAGCCGCTCCTCGGCCTCTTTCCGCTGTGTTTTATGCTCTTTTCTGGCTTTTTTTGTGCGGCACCTCCCCCCACCCTCCGGCTTTCTCCGCAGTGTGAGAACGCAGCGCGCCTCTTGACTGGATGCAGCTCATTAAAGACAGCTAATTGATGAAGAGTGTAATTAGTGTGACAATCGGAGGGAAATCAATATGTTTTTAGCTAAAAGAGGCACAACAGCCAGGACAAGATGGAGGAAGGCAGAGTGTGAGGAGGACCGTATGTTTTGATGACAGCGGGGGAGATACAAAAGAGGACAAATTACACATGAGGATAAAAAAAGAGGGCTCGGGTTTTTGTCTTCTTCAGCTCTTCACTCGTTAAAACAGGAGCCTCTCTAATATATGCACACATATGCAGAAGAGAGGACAGATGCATTCAAAGCAGGAGTCCTAATCATTTATTTTTAGCACTTCTGTGGATCCCACATTGTAACTGAGAAAGCACAGCCGAGGGTCACCAGACCTCTGACCTTAGAAGATTTTAACAATTCATCAAATCAGAAAGAACATTAAAACATCCTCCAGTTCAGTCATAAGTTAGTCTTCTAAATTCTCTTCGTTTTAGTCAATGAAATTGTAAACTTTAGTCGATGAAAATTACTGTACAGTAAGGATGTTTCATTTGTTTAAGGAAAAATAGAAGAAATAGATGTCTGAATTAGGCCCTGTTCTACCTGTTGATGACAACATACTCAACAGGAACAGAAAAAGTTTTCCTTCGCATTTTAAAAGTGCTCCAGGTTCTCATGAAGACTGTGTGGTAATGATTTATGTTTACACGGATCCGTGAGAACAACTGAAAACGCAGCAGCATGCACGTCAGGCCAGTAGGTGATGTAGTGTTTTAGTTTTAGCCTTTTACCCAAAATATATATTTTAGTTTTCATCATAGTTCAGTCATGTAAATTGTTTTAAATTTAGTCTAGTTTTAGTCAGTGAAATCTGCTTTAAATTTAGTCGACTAATATCTTAAGTGTAAAGGTAAGGCATGTTTTATGTTTTCTTGAATTTATGACTTCATGTTTTCGTTAAAAAACATGATTTGGTTAAAATAAATCATCGAATAAGCTTTTTGGCTGCACTTTTACAGAAATAACTTTTAGTGTTAGTCATACTTTAGTCATCTCAATTGTTTTAATTTTAGTCTAGTTTTATTAATGAAATAACAGATTTTAGTAAAGTAAGGATGTTTCATTGTTTAAGGAGAAATAGAAGAAGTAACTCAGAATTATAGTTCATAGTTCATTTTATTAATTTGTCCCTAGAAGGGCGATTTGGTTTGCAGCAGATTCACATTCAGACATAAAAACAGAAAAAACATACATGATAATATGAACAGTATAGACATTGGGGCACAGTTAGATCCCTGTTCACAGGACAACATAGTCACAAGACACAAAAAGGTTTTCCTTTGTATCATAAGAAGTGCTCCGGGTTCACACGGAAACTGTGTGAGAATGATTTATGTTTACACGGATCTGTTAGAGCGACTGAAAACGCAGCAGCATGCATGTCAGGCCAGTAAGTGATGCAGTATTTTACTTCTTCACGTCTTCTTTCAAAATATATTTTAGGTTTATTCATTATTAAGTCTTGTTAATGGTCTTAATTTTAGTCAACTAAAATCTGCTGTCAGTTTAGTCAACTAATGTCTCAAGTGTAAAGGGTAAGACATTTTTATGTTTCCTTTAGTTTCTGAAGTCATGTTTTGGTTAAAAAACATGACTGGAATAAAATGAAACATCTAATAAGCTTTTTGACTGCACTTTTGTGAAAAATAAATATTTCTAGTCAGAATATAGTAATCTAAAATGTTTAAATTTTAGTCTAGTTTTAGTCAATGAAAGTTAAAACAATCTTTTCAATTTGTACCTTAGTTAAAGTTGACTTTTCGGGCTTTACTAAAATATATCATACAACACCACTTGGTTTTGTGAAAGGGGCAATAAGTAACAAATAAAATTCTCCAAAACTGTGAACCCTTTAAGGCCCAACACCATAGATTATCGCCAGAAAATTCTATTCTTTTGAAGCTGAAATGTTTGTTTCACTTTCTGCTAAAATCCATAAAAATCAAAATGTCATTAAAATTCAACACCTAGGTTTTTCGTATCTCATTTGATACATCAGGTGTTTTTGGCAACTGATAATCCATTTGAGGACATTTTTATCATTTATCTGATTGTATTCAGATGTTTCTTTTTTTGTAATTTGTTGATCATATAGAGTAGAAAGAGGCATTATAAAAGTATGTATCAAATATGATACATTTGGCTTTATAGGGTTAATTTTGACAGCATCTAGTCTTTTGCCTTAACTGTCTTGAAGTTTTAATCATAATTAAGTCTCTAAATTGTTTTCATTTAAGTCTGGTTTTAGTTGATGAAATTTTGCAACATTTTAGTGGATGAAATCTGCTGTAAATTTAGTCGACTAAAATCTGAAGTGTAAAGGGTAAGACATTTTTTATGTCCTGTTTTCCTCTGTGATAAAATCTAACATCTACTAAGCCTTTATTGAATGTTAGTAAAGTCTGAATGTCTAAATGAACAGAAACAAATGTTCCTTTGTGTGAAATGCAGTCACCTTTATTTAGTCTACCTGGCAGAGCATCTCAGTTACAATACCAGAACTGACAACAAACAGTGAACCTGCTCTACATGAATATATCAATTCATAAAGAGAGCAGCTCTGAGGAGGTAAAATGTTGAGCTAATGTTGCTCAGATAACAGTTTGCCCTTGGCAGAAACGACAACAGATACATGAGACGATTCCATGCCAGAACACCCACAACCAAATCTGGCTGAATCTGGTAAAGCTGCTTTTAGCTCCTCTGCAGCATCTTGCAACGCACAATGAAACTGATCACTATTGGTCAGCTTAAAACTATGATTATCAACTACTGCATCTTTGAATGTAACTGTTTTAATGGTGTTCTATTGATTGTTTTTTGGCTTGTTTTTCTTTTCATTTTTCATTGTTGTTTTCCTCTGGACATCATTTTAAATGAGGGCCCTCCCGTAATGATTCCTCAAGATTAAAATAAAGGTTAAATTAAAAAGGAGAAAAATCCTGTTGTGTCAAACGGAGCATTTTTATGAAGCTCAACTGATCCTGGTCTTCTACCTCCATCCTTCAATAACACCATCTCAGGTTTAAACACAGTTACACTTTTTCTATTCAGCCTTCTTTATTGGATCAATAAATACATGACAGTTGAAGATAGACCTGTAATCGTGAGTGTTGGAGTCTTCAGCACAGTTTTCTGCAGGTTTTTCACCGTGGCAGAGAAGAGTGAAGCAGCCTCAGTGAAGACACCTGCTCTGCCTTCAGCTCTGAGTGGCTGCAGAGTCCAGGTGCTTCGTCTTCCCTGCTGTTTGTCTGCCCCCTGCAGGCGAGGAGGGGGACTGCAGCTCATGTTTCTGCTCTCCAGTCTGCGAGAGCTGGGAGAGGAGGAGGTCCACGCTTCGGACCAGAACAGAGTCCAGGACCTGCTGCTCCTCGGAGGAGAACCGACCCAGAACGTAACGCTCCACCGAGCTTTTCTCTGAAGGCCGGCCGATCCCGACTCGGAGTCTGAGCATCACCTGCAGGAGAGACGAGGGAGTTAGTCGAGTGTATTCATCCATGTGTTAACTTTCTCTCTCTGAGATTAAAGTTAAATAAATAAGGTAAACAATTCACTCGCTCTGCACATGCTCTCTTTAGTCGTCTTTATTCATACTCCTTTTGTATCTTGATCCGAATCCATCAAAATTCCTTAACATATAAGTTTGTTCATGCATACTTACATTTAAGGAGCAACATTTACTTCATGGAGTTTCATTCTAAATCTGCATGTTGATTTAATTGAACAATTATGATTAGGAGCTTCTTAAATTTGGGGTATCATTTGGTTAATTGTTAACTTTCTTCCTCTTCTTTTTTTCTTGTTCTTTATGCTCTTCTTCTTCCTCCTCTTCTTATTGTTTTTCTTCCTCTTCTTTGTCTTCTTCCTCTTCTTCTTCTACCTCCTCTTCTTCTTCTTGCTCTTCTTCTTCTTCCTCTTCTTATTGTTCTTCTTCTTATTGTTCTTCTTCTTATTGTTCTTCTTCCTCTTATGATTATTATACTTGGGGATATATTAACCTTAATCTGACCCCTAAATGCGCTCAAAAACTAACAAAAATTGGCAAACACCCAGATCCAATTAAAAATACTTAATAAAAAGAAAGAAAAAAAAGAAGGAAAAAAAGTGCTTTTGAGTTAACATCATTATTCTTTGTTAAATAATAAAACTGAGTTAAAGGAACTGTCCTGGATGTTGTTTTAGTGAACCTCAAATATCTGCGTTGTTTTAATCTGTAATATTTGCAGCTCTTCTTTTTAAATAAATAAGATTAAAGACACAAATCAAAAAAGAGAAACCTTACACTTTAAACTGGAGTATTTTGAGATTATAAAGCAGCATAAATGAGTGTGGACACTTACATCAGTCTGCAGACAGTCGATACAGGAGCGAACGCCGTTGTGACCTCTGCAAACACAAAATCAATTTTACTGTGACTTTAAATCATTTCATCTTTAATCATTTAAACTATTTCAAGATTTAAAGGTGCTATGAGGAGAATCTATTGCTGGCGAAATAAAGACTCCGCTACCCATGAGCCCTCGCGGCGACTGTTGTAATGCTGCGTTCCAGTAACCTCGGACATGGGAGTGACGTCATCTCCGACTAATTGGTGTTCCAGTTGAAGTCGGAAAAAAACATGCCGATCTACCAGGCTATTGTTAGCTGTTGTTAGCACGCCCTGTGTTGTTGTTAAAAAAATATCACATGAAGAATGTGATTATCACTATGGCAGCATTTTTGTAAATATAAGTCTAACAATACTATGTATACAGCTGATCTAGAGCCACACACCCCAGTCAGAAGTGCAAATAAATGGATTATTACAGGAGCTAAATAACTGTTCACACTGGGGGCATCCATCTTCGAGGTTTCACCGAGTTCCCAGTAGGAAATTCAGACTTCGGAGGACGTTCCAGTTGCAGTTTCCCACTTGGAACTCAAAATTCCTACTTCTGACTACAACTGGAACACACCAAAAGACGTGATGCTAATGCTAATAATAATAATGCAGCTCGGACCTTCCTCAGAACTCTGCATTGCTTTACAACTTTTTTTTTAACAACTTACAGGATGCAAAGCCACGAGGTAATGTATCTCCACCTAGTTACGTAGCAGAAGTTTTTGATGTGTGACAACAAGCAATTTTTGGAAAACTTATTATCGTAGTTTTGTAGCCGGCTATATATCTCTACTTACAGCCCGGTGCTCTAAGACGTGTCTGAATAATATAAATTTGCTCTAGTTTTAATCATCTTGTTCCTGAAGTTGAGTATCCAGGTCAGTCCAGCCCTGTCTGACCTGAACACGAAGCTAAGGAATAACATTTATAGATAACCTATTTTGATGCTATAAAACTCATCTTAAAGTGTGTATTTCCATCAGGCATATATCTAAAAGTGAGACTTTTTGTAATTACTTAGAAACTCCTCACAGTCTCTTTAAAGAATCATTAACTGCTCCTATGATCCGTCGTTTCTGTCTGTCAGTCCACAGAATCAGAAATATTTATGTTTATTTCTAAGTTTGTCCAAATATAAGTCTTTAAAAACTGATTTTTTTTTCTCAAACTTTTCCATCCACAGCCTATCAAGAGAAAAAAAAGGTATGAAGTGAAGTGGTCACAAACCCACCGTGCACTCCCCCCGTGTTTGATGGCCACTTTCCCCAGAGCTTTGTCCAGGTCGTCGTGGACCAGCAGGATGTCCTCGGGCCTGATTCCATATTTACCAGCTGGACCAAGAAAACAAGAAAAACATGCAAAGACTGTCACGCCAAAACATGAACAAAAATACAAAATCAGCTGCAGAATAATCTGTTCATCACAAACAAGACATCAGCATCAAGAGATTAAAGTTTTAACTCTCTTTCCTGCCTTAAAGATGTTTTAAAGATCAGCTTTTCAATCAACAGAAGTTTAATAAAGTCCCTCTCTCATGTTAAAACAAGTCTTTAAACACATTTTGTAATTTAGAGACTTTAACATGAACATTCAGAAAGTTTTAATCTGCTAAAGAAACAAACTGAAGTCCAACCTGATGCAGACAAAACCCTCAGCAGAGTCTGATTATCTCTGTATTTATATTTAATAACTTAAATCAAACATATTCCACTGAGTTAAAGCCTGATGAAAATGGAAGGAAACTTGAACTTGTTCAATTTTAATTTCCAGTAAAGGGTTGAATCCTCTCTTTAACGTTGGACTCACAACAAAAACCTCTCTTGAAAGAAACATATTTATATGTATAATAGCTCAATTTTCTAACTGTGACATATACATGTACAAAACAGCTGTAAATACCACTTTTATGTATTTATATTTTATGTTATTCCATTTAAAAGTTTCTTTCTTTATATTCTTCTTTGTATTCTTCCTGTTGTAAACCTGGAACTTCCCCCCGTCGGACTTATAAAGTTAAATTCTGGCTGCTGGTGCTTACGAAGGTTCGTAACTGAGTGAAATGATCCATACGTATTTTGTGGTAAGAGCTGTTGGAATAGTCTAAATGTTTAGGAAAGGTGGTTCAGTGCTTCCTTTATTAGCTCCTTTAGCATAGGAAACACTGGACCATCCTTTAGGAAAAGAAAGGAGTAAGAAACGCCCCATAATGCCTTGCAGCAGATGAAAGGAGAAAGGACGAGTTTTGTGGGACTATCAAAATATGTAGGTTAGATAATACTAAGTAAACATTTTTTTGCAGGTACAAGAAAAATATGCCAGTGTTTTCAAAAATATAACCTTTAGTTCAGTTCTTCATAAATAACTTTTGTTATTATTATTATTATTATTATTATTATTATTTAAAGTACTTGTCCATTTACTGATGATTTATATACATAAAAATAGTTTTTGTGTGTTTTCCAAACTCAATCCCAACTATTGTTGTTTTACCTAAATAACTTTTCAAACCTTTAAGTCCCACACCAAGAAAATATCTGGTTGTTGGTTTGTTTGTAGTTTTCTCTGTTTCCTGAAATGTTAAAGGAATCAAAAAATGATTGGTTAAATATTTTTTTAAATACTTAATATACATGTTTTTATTGATGACCTCTGCCAAACAGTTGGGCAGGTAGTTAAAGGGTTAACACAGACGAAAATGAAGCATTTAAATTTGGAAAAAAGGATTTTGAAGAAAAAAAAATTGTCAATCGGATTTTTCTCCCACCCCTAATCAGAACTCTTATGATCAAGCAACAGTTTGTAAAAGATTTATGTTCTCCACATAAAGCAGAGAACAAAAACATGGCAGACCCCCAGAGACAGACCCTCAGACTGAACCATCACCGTGACTCACCTGCTTTGGCCACACACACCCCGGTGACGTTCATCAGCAGCCTGGGACGGAGCAGCACCACATGCATCTGCTCCACCTCCGACACGATGACCTCACCCGACACGTGCTTGTCGCCGCGCCAACGGTCAGCCACGCCGAGCCGGGTGGCGAGGGCGCCGAGCACCGCCATGCCCACGCTGTGTCTGGTACCCTCCATCCCCGGGTTCCCCAGGCCCACCACCTGCCACACACACACGGAGCAACACAGTCCACAATCAGAGAAAATATGATGATAACAACTAAACTCTTTAGGTGACCTCCCTACTATTTAATTTAAATGTTAAACTGTTTCCTATTTTAATTTGTTTCTTCGATATTCCTGCTGCTACACTGTCTGTAAGAGCAACTGAAACAACTCTGAAACAAGGCAGTTTCTGCTCATTTTCTGTTTCTCATGACTCATTTTTCTCTGAAATATGAAGTCCAGCACCTCTTTAGATTCAGGACAGTCATGGCTATTGACTGATGTAACTCAATTATGTCTACATACAGCGTAACAAAATTTACAAGCTACAAATCATTAGAAAAAAGAAAAAGGACATTTAACTTTTCTGATTTTCTGATTTAAAAAACATTAAAAACAAGGAATTTGTGCACACCACACATTTTAACAAACCTTTTAGCCTAAGGAACATGGGGAAAATATTGGTCTTGGTCCTACATTCATATAATCTATAAATTTGAAGCCTTGTGTAATATTTGGAATTCCAAATTTTACTTCTGTCACTTCCATTTCCTATGGCCTTGTTTTTCTCTACAGTATGAAGTCCAGCAATATGATAAAAAAAACAACTAAAAACATCTGAATACATTCAGATAAATGATAAAAAAATGTCCTCAAATAGATTATCAGTTGCCAAAAACACCTAATGTGTCAAATGAGATGCCAAAAAATATAGATTAATTTTATGGAAATTTATATTTTTTAGGATTTTAGTAGAAAGTCCAAACAAATTTGAGTTTTCTGGCTATAGTTTGTTTTTTCAGCCATTAAATGGTTAAATGTGTTTTTGTGTGCATTGGGTTTCTATAAATGTTTAAATAGATAAATAAATATTTATAAAAATGTCTATAATGGCATGTAAAGAGATAAGTATGCTACTGTGGTGACAGTTTGGAGATACACCAGAGTTTATATTCTTTTTGTTAAAGCTTCTTCTGAGTTATTGTGTCTTTTCTGTGTGTATAAATCTGCCTTCAGATTATCGTTAATAGAAGGAAAACCACAGAGAAGACAAAAATCGACCTTCACACAGAGCTGCTTTATTGGGTTAAAGAGCTGACTGTGACACATAAAGACTTTGTGAAGGAGTTTTACTGGAGCAGATCTTCACGGCCTCGCACTGATGGTACTGACACATGAGCTCCATGAAAAGACGACTGAGCTTCATGTTTTACCAGAACGAGACTCAGAGAGACTCCAACAAACAGATCAGCTGAGAGAGAACAAGAGGAGCACAGAAGACCCACAGTCGTCATCAAGAGTCTCTCAGTGCTGATAAAACCAACAATAAAACCACTATATATACATATATATACACACAAATATCTATATATAAAGTTTCATTGTGTTCAAAATGTTCAAAAAGTACTTTAACACAGTCTTGAAATCATATAACTCCTTTAATATTATAATTTTAACAGTTCTTTTGTTTTTTGTAAGCGACTGTGTCAGGGAATGTCCTATAAGAAAGTTTGTTTAAACTTTTTCATTAGAAATAAAAGTAAAACAATTCTATTAAGTATTTGTCATTAGTATGTAATAAATGCTTAAACTGTGTGAAATTACAAGAAAAGGAAAAAAAAAAGCATTTGTACTTTAAACAGGATTCTCTTCATAAATGATTGTAAATGAACACGTTCAAAGTTTTTAGACAGCCAAAAATAAATTTAACCAATTTTACAAACACTCCCACATTTTAGTTTGCACTAGTTTACAGCAGCTCGTTATATTGGACCATGTCCAGGACTTTTTATTTAAATTTATTTATTTTTTTACTAACGATAGTCCCTGAAGCAGTTAACACCTATCATGACTCTCCTCTGGTCTCCTTTTTCCTTGGCAGATCTCCTCCACATCTCTTTCTTTACTATTTCCAAATTATGATTGATTAAATCCATAAAAAAAAACAATGACGGAAAAAGACAATCTATAACAACCAAACATGGCAAATAAACACTCCAGATTGATACTAATGCTGTTATTTACAACCTTCATACATTATTTACTCAGAAAATCCTGATAAACCTCCTATAATTCACTCAGGTATGGCTCTCTGAATCCTCTCTCTCTCTCCTCGTTTACTCGAGGAGTTACAGCAGTTTTAATCACGCACATTTTTGTCTTTCTCCACAGCTTGGTGTTTTAGACAGGGTGACTGTCGTCAATCAGTTTCCCCTCAACATCTTTTAAAATCTAAACTTAGACCAGACTTTAGACTTTAGCCGTTTAGAGTGTGAAAACGTGTAAGAGTCTGAGCAAGGCTCCAGCTGCTGGACTTTCAGAAACTAAACAATGCAAACTGCTCCTCTGCTCCTCCGTTTGTGAGACATGGCTGCTTCATCGGAGGCAGACACACATAGTTTTGGCTTTTTGGGGCAAAGAGCAGCATCACTGTGAGTTACTGACACAGTGTGGTGATCAAACTCGGTGATTTTAATAGGACACGGTAATGATTACTCTGGGAAATTTTACCATTGTTTACCATTTTACTGGTAACCGTTACATCCCTAATATAGATATAATGTAAGGTGACATATTATATTTCACTTTATTTTATTAGTTTTGACAGCCATTTGTGTGTGAGGTCTTAATGAGCAACAAAGTTAAGAGGCTCTTTCTCAAGCACAGGACAGGAGCCTCAAAACATGACAGGCAAACTAATGTAAGCTGCTACCAATGGGGAACCCTTTAGATTTATCATATTTCTAGGTAAAATACCTTCAACAGACATGCTAATTTCAGTTAGCATGTATATGGGATTTTCAAATATGTATTAGGATCAAGCTAACAAACTTGTTGCTCATTTTAAACACACTGATGCAGCCTTTAGACATGTTTAACAGAACTTAGTTGAAGAGTATGAGACAGACACAAAGTGTGGGTAATTTGTGTGTAATTTTTTGACTTGTGGATATTATATATTATATATTTAATCAAACCCTTGGAGGTTTTATCCCCTCTTTCCTGATCTGCTGGTTTTAATTTCAGCTGCAGCCTGCCTGATCAGGTGACCTGCTGCAGCCAGGTGGACTCAGGTGTGAAGAGGGGGAGGGGCCGAGGCAGGACAAAGGAGAGGAGAAGGGAAAAGTTTGGTGATCCTGAAGGAAACTGTAACTGTATTGAGTGGTAACCAAATCATCCTCTAGAGCGGTGGTGATCCCTCCTCTGTGCAGGAACTTTGTCTCTGGTCAAAGGTCGGCTGTGAGTGTCAGAGGTGAAAAGATTGGACTCAGAGGAAGTGTTTTTTTCAGCACACGTGAGTCTTCCCATTCTGTATCTCTCTTTCTTTGCAGTGCCTTGCCTTCAATTCAGTTTTTCTTGATTGTTGAGAAATACTTTTTAGGTTTTGATTGGATTCTGACGACTTCATTTGGATTTTTTAAACTGAATTCAGACATCAAACAGGAAACCAAACACTCTGGAGGACAATTATTTGGTTTTGTTTTGTTGGGGAAGCAGGTTTTTAATCAGCCAAACTTACTGAACTTGTGTTGGGAATTTTAGTTAGGAGTGGGAAAAGTAGTGTTGATTTGATTTTGATTTGATTTATTTTTGATCCACCATTTCATACAGAAAATATGCAGTAGCTTTTCTTCTTGGTTCCCACATACTACACTTACAACAAAAAATATCATCATCCTTTTGAGCATGACTTACATACACTACACTCATAACATCCATTCAGTCCTCTTATACTGTAGCTCTATTTTTCACTTATTGATTGCAAAAAGTAAACAATACATAAAAAGAAAAAAGAAAAAAAGGAGAGGCAAATCACAGAACTCTCATTAACTCTTGGGATTATCAGAGAAGTTTAGAGAAGCACTACACATTATGATCTTTCAGGTAACCCAAAGGTAAACAAATCCATCTTTAATTTCTTATTGAAGCAACTTCTGTTACCGTGAAATCCAAAAGCTTGGTAATGGGTTCTCTACCACCATTGCTCTGTAGTGAACCGAACCTTCAGTGAATAAATTTATTATCGAGCACTTCTGGGATTTTATTTAGAATATTTTTGTATAAGGCACACAAGTAAAATATACTTTAGGGATTATAGGGTCTAGAAAAGTAAAAATACTGAAATGGGATATGGAAAAAAAATTAGGGTTAGGGTGGTTGAATAGATTCTCAAATTTAAATACAAATTCATTTTCATGTAGAGCTCTCTGTAAACTCCTATTTTTAGCTGTTTAAGGGGTTTTCAGAGATTCTTGGTCATTTTGCTGCTTTACGCAAGTATCCCATCAAAGTTGAATGATAATTAACAGAAGCTCAAACCTGATAATAAAACAAAGTTCTAAGAAAAATTATGCTGATTATTATAAATGTTTCACACCATTAAATGATAATTACTCTGGTGTTGTAGCTTGGTAAAGTGACAAATATAGTTCTGGTTTGCATTTTCAGTTTAAAATACCCTTATGTGTGTTATATCACATTTTTGGTGGATTATGGATTATTATGATTTTTCAAAAATGATTTATGGTGCTTTAATCCATTTTCATTTCTTGTTATTTCAGCTTTGTGGTCAGTGTCTTGTGCTAAACTTTATTGGAATTATAACCTGTTAAGTAAAGTGTATTGGATCTGTCTGCACTGACATTCAGTTTAACATTATATTAATATACTTTGGCTTTTGTAGCCCATCCCTACTTTAGTTGAGTTCAGCATTTCAGTCTTAAATATGAGATTCAGAGTCCTGCTCTGTGTAATTAAATGAAACCTTAATCAAGCTTAACCAGAACTTCAAATTGATTTTAGTTGATGCCGAATAAATAACTAAAAGCTGCTTTGTGTTAAGTATTAGAAGTGTCCATTTTATTAAAGATATTTCGCCCAATAATTCAAACAAGAATTAAATGTTGTATTTTTTAAACGGGGTTTGGTGGTGTTCGGGTACTCTGCACTAAAGTCTATGACAATGTGTATTTTACAAGCTAATGTGTATAAGATAAACACCTGTTAATGGGAATACAATGACACAGATGTTAAAATGTCAAAAACTCACCAGTCTCCGTTTGCCTTGTGTGTGCATTTCTGCTTCAATCCCCATCTTCGGTGTGAACGGCTCCGTCAGCAAAACCCGGTTTATGATTCGTGTCAAAAGTCTTTGCATTGTGCCAAAGTTCAACAACTTCCACAGAAGGAGGGAAAAATATCGACAGAGCTGACTGACAATGTTGACGTCTTTAGATCGGCGCATAAAAATACCTTGAGCATTGATCACTGAATCAGATTTCAGACATTTTCATCAGCAAATGGTAGCATGCTAACGTTAGCATAACTTACTGTACCTTACTGGCTAACCTGGAAGAAAAGCATCCGTCCAGCAGTTTGACTTAAAACAACAGAACAACAGGAAACTGTGGAGGCTTTAAATGATCGAGGAGTTCATAAATAAAGTAATTAGGCCATAAGAATAATAGAAATAATCCAGCGTGTTACTAAAGGTTACAGTAGAAACATGGCGCAGCAGCCAAAGAGTGTAAAAAAAGAGTGAGAAGGCTTTTCCCACCTTAAAGCTGCAGCGCCATCTCGCGTTACCTCAATGTAAAGACACATTGCAGTTTTAAAAAACAAAACATTTATTAAATTATGTTTATATGTTGTAAAATGTTAAATGTTACATCATATTAATGTGTAGCTGACCCACTTCTCTGTATTCTCTCAAAGAATAGCTTTTTAGGTTGAAGTACAGGAGAGTAAATCAACTTTTGTGTGAGATGATATTTTTAATAAGAGTATAAAAACTTTTTCAACATTGGTGTATGTACATGTTGGCATTTTTTTTGCTCTGTTTGGATATTTCAAATGTATTTTACAAAATTTCATGACTGAAAATTAAAGATGAAGAAATGATTGCACTCTTTCTGTGGTCATTATCAATCAATAAATTAATTTAAAAAATGTATAAAGCACAGTTCATACAAATTCAATAGCAGCTCAAAGTGCTTTACACTGAGCCAAAAAATAATTCCATTATAAATGTGATGATAGTAGGTAGGATATCAAGGTGATTTGTAGACTATAGTGCACACCAGAAAAACTAAAGTAAAAGAAATGATAACGTCAGCAGGTTTTATTAACCAGGTCTCCATGCCTAAATATATTGAGTTGCTGCCAAGTGATTGGCTAATTACCTGTTAGCACTAACAAGCAAATGAACAAGGGAAAGCAATATAGCAACCATTCAGTAATGAAGCATACTAACTATTATTTAAAATCTTATTTGTTAAATGTATTTCATTTATTTAATCTATTAAAGTTTATTTGATTTAAAATATCAAATTGGATTAACTTTCTTGTATGTTGTACTGACAAAAGTGCTTTCTTTAAATCTTTTTATTGAATATTAAACTTAACAGAATTATTTTTCATTGTTTCATCGGTGATCTGAATAGGAAGAAACACATTTATACTTGTTAAAGTAATTTTGAAAAATATTTATATGTCTAGAATTTCACTACACTGTGCAGCCCAAAACTCAGCAGATTTTTTCATTGGACAATTTGGGAGCAACAACAACAAGCATATAACCTGTCAAACAAAGGGAGTGCCTGATATGTAACAATGACCCTAAATATCATTAAAAATGGATTAAAACGTAGTAATTTTTGCAATGCGACAGCTTGATTTATTTTGTGTAAAAAGCTGTTAAATTATGGGGCAGGCAAATTATTTTTCTCTTAATAGTGTAGTAATTTTATTAATAGCTGTAGTGATTCAGCTCAACACTTGTTACATCACTAACCAAATATTACATTTAGGGTTTTATTTAATTTTTATCATAACAATTTGGGTCACTGTTGCACATCGTGTTCTAACAATTTAATTTAAAGTTGATCATTCCACTTTACTCACAAGGCACCAAGAATCATTTGAGCATTGCCTGTGTTTTTAACTTTTAAAAGATCCTTTAATGAAACATTTGATCCTCCGGACCAAATCAGTTCACTTGCTACAAGGTGGAAAAAAACTAATATTAATACTATTAATACTACTATTAATACTATGCTATTTATCAATACTTTTTCCACTTTAAATAGCTCAAACTTTTAGAACTATTTGAGCATGAAATATTCATATCATGTATTCATCATATCTTGGGATTTTTAACCCTTTAAATGCCAGTATGTTAACAGAAAACCTCCATATTTTTATTGTAAAAAAACATAAATAATTTCCAAAATGAACATAATTTTATTAGGCTCTGAGATGGGTCAATCATTAGCTGCAACACTGATTTTTATGCATTGTTCATTTTGCTGCAACCCTCACTTTTTTATTAGCAAAGAACCCTTGCAGGAAACAGTAAAAAAGTTTAAATGTGACTTTATTATTTAAATATGAAAAATGGCTCCATATGACAGACAATTATAAAATTACAACTAGAAAGGTTCTACCTCAAAATGAAATTTTAACATGAAGGAATGCATTTGTTTGCATTTAGATAAATGTGGGGTCAATATTAGCATTTATTATGGTTTCAGATGGGACCAATTTGGTCTAAAGGATCAAATATGTATTTTTTTTGTTGCTCAGCCATTATAGGCAAATTTAAAGAAATTACACATTTTTTTAATTATTTGAAGATGATTATCCTTTGGCAAATTTCAGCTCTACTCATCCAACACGGCCCAAATTATTTCAAATCAAAAAAAAAAGTGGCAAGGAAAAAGTCCCAAGGATCTTTAAAGTATTAATTTGTCACTGTTCATAAAACTACATCACTTTCTCTGTGATTTTTTTAATCCTATGAACAATGCCTGTGTTTTTATTTTAAAATTGTTACTACTTCCTACTGCATTTAGGGAATCCCTTGCCCTATTTATTGTCTTGGTTTGCTATTTACTGCCTTAAACTTCAATCATTTGTGACTCCAAATTCCCTCCCCTCGTATATGGAATAGATGGACATCATGCTAATTTAGGCCCCATCCACACAAAGACAAACTGAGGTCTAAACGCATACGTTTTTGCCATATCTGCGTATCATCCATACGAAGACAGCGTTTTGGGGGTCTGTAAACGATCATTATTGAAACCAGGTTTTAGAGTGGAAAGAGTTTGAAATGCCGTATACACAGCTCCGTGATTACTGGCTCTCTGCAACTTTTCAGATACGTTTACGTCATAGTTTCATATCAACAATGGCGTTGTACAGTGTAGCATATATGCTGAAGTGACCCTACTATCCCTGTTGCAGCAAAATCTCCTTCTTCTCAATCACCACCAAGCTGAACAAACAATTATCGAGGACACATTACAGCACTTTATGATCACTTTATCACAATCTCTGTTTACAACTTTTGCTGCAAGCGCGCATGCCCTTTTTTTCATCTATTTCCTCTTGTTTCCTTCATATCATTACAGATGTCTGGCATGTGTTTTACATCATTTTCATGCGTATCGAGTGCATTCATGTAGACGCACACTTTTCTGAGACGCCTTCGTCTTTTTGACGGTTATTTTTGAAACTGTTAAGCATTTTGTCTTCGTGTGGATGGGGCCTAAGTTTCCTTAAATTAGCATAATCATGCAAAAAAAAAGTTTTCATGGCTTTTTATTTGGTAATAT
Organism: Scarus forsteni; assembly: GCA_036419115.1. Taxonomy (NCBI): domain Eukaryota; kingdom Metazoa; phylum Chordata; class Actinopteri; order Labriformes; family Labridae; genus Scarus; species Scarus forsteni. The sequence continues at coordinate 809,302 of JAZDUH010000377.1, read as the reverse complement.
TTTTTCATGACTTATAAACTTGTCATCAGAAGTCTTCCGGTGGACACGGGTCAGCGTCCTCCACCGGCTGACACCTCTCCACCACGGCATTGATCTCCCCGACGTTCACGCCGTCGTAGTTCCCGGTGATGTACGTCCAGTGCGTCTCCCCGTTGTGATTGGTCCTGCTCAGCCTGCCGGTGAAGGGGATGTCCGCGGTCATCTTCCTCCCCTCCATCCTCACGGAGCAGGAGTGGTTCGGCGGGACCAGTAGCTGCACGGAGACGGCGTGGCTCATGGACTCCAGCATGGTGGTTCCCTCTGAGAAGCTCACCGTCTGCTCCCTGGTGAAGTCCACGTTGCCTGGGCCGAGGATGGGAATCGAGGCCTTCATGGTGGAGGCGGAGCCGTTCCGTGTCTCCCTGCCGATGTCCCAGGTCTTCGCCACCGAGCTGGTCTTCTCCAGAGTCACAGTCTTCTCCACGCTCTTGCACTCCAGGTTGGTGACCTTGGCGAGCTGCAGGGCCTCGGGGGGGTAGTGGAAGAGCTCCATCTGGTCGATCCCGTACTGGACGTGGGAGATGTGCTGACTGTAGCTCTCGGTGTTGATGGCGAGGACTTGGTAGTCCTTGTACCAGTACTCCTCCCCCTCGTACGGGAGGAAGAAGGCCTCGTGTCGGGTCACCACTTTCCCGAGGCCGTACTTGTTCTTGCCCACGTATATGTCTGAGTTAGCGCAGGTTTTGATGGCGAAACGAGGGGCTGACCCGTACGACTCCTCCACCCACTGCAGGAACTCAAAGTGGTCCACGTTGACCAGAACTTCGAACTTTGACGACTTGTACTCGCTGTCGGCGTACGGGTACTGGCAGAACTGCCCTTTCTCGGGTGTGTAGAAGCCGGCTTCGCAGTTGACTTTGCATACGTAGTCTGTGCGTTCGGTGTAGCCGTTGAAGATGGCGACAGCACCGTTTGGAAGAGAGCCGTCCCACGTGACCCACTTCAGGTTGGTGTACTCGCTGAACATGGGGAAGGAGAGCGAGGCCGGCTCGGTCTCTGCGAGGTCACGGACTTTCGCTGATTTTGAGAGTTCACGAGATGGGACGACGTCTTCCAGAGCAGGGTTCAGCCAAGCCTCTGTGGGAAAACACGAGAAAAATCTAAGGTTAAACGAGCATGAGCAAGGTTAAAGTTTCGTTTGTTTACATTTTTAAAGAAGTATCAAAGAGAGAGAGAAAAATAACAATTGAAAATAAATCACATGTGCAGGTGAGGTAAAAAACCCGTGGGGGCTTACCTCAAAACCTCAGCTTAACCCTTTAACTTCCAGCTCAACTGTTTGGCAGAGGCCGACAATGAATTTATTGATAACTAATTTTTTAAAAAACAGAACAAATCAAATCAAGTCAATGTTTGATACTGTCAACATTTCAGGGAATGGAGAAAACTACAAACAAACCAAAAACGTAACATTTTCTTGGTGTGGGATTTAAAGCTGATTACATGATGACGTAAAAATGCACAAATATTTGGAACAAAACCGATAGCAGAAATGTTTATAAACAAATAGCAAAAAATAACTTCGACAAGATGATTTCGAGTTTGATGAACATCCAAAAATGTTTTTGGTGAATAAGAGATTAAATAAATACATATTCGTCAAATATTTACAAAAATGATGGTTGTGTGAACTTTTTGCTTTTAAATCCTACACAAATAAAATATCAGTTATTTTGGTTTGTGTGCTGTTTTGTATGTTTCATAAAACATTGACAGAACAAACAATTTTTTAACACATCAATTATTCATGAATATATTTACCTTTGCCAAAAAGTTGAGCTGGGAGTTAAAGGGTTAAGCAATTAAACAAAGTTAAAAATGAAATACAGCAAAAGTAAGAATATTAGTTAACACAGGTAAATTTACATTATTCAACATTTCATACAAACACTTCACACAAACATGGCATTAAATATACAAATGGAGCAAAAACAGATCATGAGGATATATATATATATATATATATATATATGTATATATATATATATATATATATATATATATATATATATATATATATATATATATATATATATATATATATATATATTTGACTTTGAAAATAAAGCTATTTATATGAAGAATATTAATATCCAAGATTGCTAAAAAATTACATTTAAGATAAAGTTATTAGGATGCATCACTGGACTTGGACATGACTGTCATTCTGACAAAACTTGTTGAAAAGTGCTCTCCCATAAAATATTACAATAGGAAAGAAATGGATTTAACAGATTATAATATAATGTCAACATGCAAGAAGAATGTAGAAAAACACGTTTTTCTGATGATGCTCAGAGATTTTGTGATCTTACTGCAGACGAACTTGATGTGATTTTTCCATGTAAGTTTTTTATAGATCCCTAAGAATCTTGTTTATGTTACTTTGGTCATTTCTTCATCATTTATATACACTTTCACCAGTTCAGAGTTATACTTAATTTTTCCAGAAAATATCAAGTTAGATTTTTTTTCTCAAATAATGCCAATTTATTTGTTTTAAACCATTTTGAATATGAACGAAGGCCATTATTTACTTGAATCATAAGTTCTGTCAGATTTTTATAGGAGACAAATAGATCAGTATCGTCTGCAAATAACACTGTGCATATTGTTTTTGATACTGTTGTAAGATCATTAATATATATGAGAAACAATAATGGTCCTAATATGGACCCTTGTGGGACCCCCCACACTGTATCATTAGTCTCTCAGACTCTATACCATATATGTTTACATACTGCTGTCTATTACATACATAATTACAGAGCAACTTCAGAACATTACCATTAAATCCGTATCTGCATAATTTAGCCAGTAGAATTTCAGGTCATCAGTCCTCACTGTCTGCTCTCAAACAAGCCTTTATTAAGAGACAAACTTTTACTCCTGACAAACTTTTCAGGAAGCAGAGCAGCAGTGATGTGTCAAACCAATCAATCGATCAAACTTTATTTCTACAGCGCTCTTTAATTAAAAACAATTTTAGCACAAAGTGCTTCACACAGAAATGGAGAAAGAAAATAAATTAAAATAATAAAAAGTAGAAGATTGAATACAATGAAAAATACAACCTATCCTCACAATCCACACACAGTGAACACACTTACTTACACAAACACATAATAGCCATTAAGAAGAGATTGAGATGAGGAAACACCATCTGTCATTAAAATGAGGGAACACTGGAGCCAGGACTAAAATAACAATAAAAAAATCCTGCTAAGAAATGTGATTAAAGTAAATAAATAAGCACACAACAAGAAAATAAATAGGTAAATGAAATACAATCTTAAATAACAATATGGTAAAATGAGATAAAATGTAGTGGAAAGACAATTAACAAATAGGAAATACAATTTTGAACAATAAGTCTGAGCTGAAATTGCAAAAGAAAACACATTAGGAGGTTAAATGAATATATAAATAAGATTCAATAATGTTAAAAATATCTAAGATTACATAACAAATATATTTATATATATATATATATATATATATATATATATATATATATATATATATATATATATATATATATATATATATATATATATATACAACTAAAAGCTAGACTAAAAAGGTCGGTCTTGAGTTTGCTTTTGAACATATGATCAGTAGGTGCTGTGCTACAGCGCTGATATTTCAGCTCAATAGTACTCAGATTTGGAGAATATGTGCTGAATTTTGGTCAACTAGTGTGAGAAAAGACTTTACTAGTGAAGCAAAAGTTGCCAACAGTACTATAAGTAGACTAAAAACAAATAACTAGATCTACCAATGAGATATATTATTATTAGGCTACTGGTACTGTAAACAAAAACTTAGGTTTATTAGTAAAGGTTTTTGGTGAACTTGTGCGCAAGTACACTTGACTGTTAAAGCAAAAATATCTACTAGTATACTTTTGTGTTAGTAGTAGTAGTACTGGCAGGCTTAAAACATTTCACAAGTAAAACCTTAAAGCTTTACGAGTAGTAATAGTAATGCAAAATTGCATAGTTGTGCACAATTTTGCTCGACTATTAAGGTCTACACAAGCACTATTGTGCTATAAACCTTTACCAGCAGAACAAAATTTTTGTTTACTAGCACTACAAGTAAACTCAAAATCTCTCACTAATAGTAGAAGTCAACTGTTATAAGTCTATTAGTCCTAGTAAAGCCAAAAGATTCACTAATAGTACTAGTAGACATAATGCAAATGAAGTAGGAGGGACAATAACCAAATCCTGCTCCCTGATTTGTTGTAATATTTTCAAAAGCCAATAGGAAGCCTGAATTTGATTTCCCCCGCCCTCTTATTCTCATATAAGGCTTACTAGAAGTTGTGCTTCACTAAAGTCTACTTGCATACTTGTTGACCAAAATTAAGTACATGATATCACCGATATCACATTTATGTCCAAACAGCTTCCCATAGCATAAACCATTACTGCTGGTTAAATATCTGCAAATATAAACTATCCTACTGTTTTTCTTGGTAGATGCTTTAAAAAATATTTAAAAAATGTTCTTAAAAAATTAATTACTTCATTTAAATCACTTAGTTATTGTTTTTTTCTTTGTATTCTTCCATATATAAACCTCCTATAGTACCGCAGCTTGTTGTAGTTTTGATTTTTTCTGAAAACAGTCACCGTCCATGTTGATGAGTGGGTTTTATAAACAGGTACCTTTATTTTCAATTTCCTGAAAAAAAATCATTTTAGAGAAGAGAGGTTTAATAAGGTGTAAGGAACAGTAACACCTGATCTGCATGGATATGAGAGGATTCACGGGGACAAACACGTCTATATTTGGTCTGTGTTGGAGCGTCAGACTTGCACTTGCTGCTGTATGCTGATGATGTTACGATGTGACTCACTGTGCTTCTCCTGCCCGTCCTGCAGCTCAGTGATGTAAAGCAGAGGGTCGGACTGCAGCGTCGGACTGCAGAGCTGCAGCAGCAGCAGGATGACGACCGCACGCCTCATCTGAGCACAGACAGGGGGACGACAGGTCAGGGAGAGAGACGGGATAAAACAGAGCAGAGAGATTTAGACTGATCAGTAAACTTTGAAAATGTTTCATCAGGGAGTTCCTATGGTCAGTGAAGTATCTATCAGTCTGTCTCTCCTAATTTGAGTAAAATAAAAAAGTATAGATTCTGAAAACTTAGCATAAACTGAGATCTTTGTTGAAATATTGCCAAATTCTCTTTGATATATATTAAAATAATATCTAATGATAGAATAGAATAGAACTTTATTTGTCATTGCAACAAGTACAACGAAATTGCAAAAGCCCCTCAGTCAGTGCAAAACAGTGTGAGACAAATACGATAAAGTACAGTACAAACATAAGTGAAGTAAAATAAGATAAGAAATAAAATGTAAAAAATAGGATGAAAAATATAATAAAATGATAAGGTAAGGTGCAAAATAGAAAAACAAAGTATGAACCAGCAAGTAATAAGAATAAGGTGCAAGAGGAGTGGAATGATGCCGTACAAAATAAGGTGCAAAATAGCTGCCATGTTCAGGTGCATTAATGACATGACGTAATTATCATATTATAGTTATTATGATTACTGTGACGATAATGATGGCTTTAAGAGCAGAATGAAGGCACCTTTATTTTCCATTTTATAACAGTGTTCAATGACAGCAGTTTTTCTGAACACACTGTACAAACTGCAGCAGTAAAAAGAACATAATTCTGCTTCTGATCTCGAACAACAACAAAAAAAGAAAAAACTGTTTTGCTTTATTTAATGTGAAGTTGAAGCTGTTTTGATCATGCACTGTCAAAATTCTTCTGTTTTTGCAGTTTTTTAATTATTATTATTATTTAATGAAAGTAGTGTATTCACTCTGATAACCAACAAATAAATCAAAAGAAACTGATGTCAAATATGTTACAGTAGCTTCAATAGATAGTCATAAACAAATCTTACTGTGTGATTATGTAACAGAAGTTTTTGACTCATATGTTTCATATTTTTATAGCAACAGTAGCCTTAAAATATTCACACTGAATAAACAAGTCAGAAATATTTGAACACTGATGTAATCAGTCATGAATCTTATATTTTTTAAATTTAAAATTAATTCTGCAGAATTATTTTATTAATCATTAAAGGTTAAATTGCTGTGTTGAGAGACAGAAGTGTTTTTACCTCGACAGGTTCCTGCTGCAGTGACGCCGTCTACAATCAGAGCTCACCTTTAAGACCTCTGATCAGTCATTACCTGTAATAAACCTGAGAGAGAGGGCGAGAGACAAAGAGACAGACAAAGAGAGAGAGAGGGCGCTCCGACTTCATCCCACGGACTAAACTTTTTAAATTAATTTTTTACACATTTTTTAATCTTATTTAGTTATTTAATTTTCTTTCATTTTATTCTAAAATTAATATGTTTAATTATTTTTGTCTTGTTTATATTCGTTTTTATTTATATGTATTTATATGTATTTATTTCAATTTATTTTATTCTTTTATTATTAATATTTTTATTTATTTTGTTTTATTTATATTTGTTTTATTTATATTTATATACATTTTGTTTTATTTTATTCTATTATAATTATTAGCATTTTTTAATTAATTTGTTTTTTACTGTTTGTCTTTATTTATATTTATTAAGATATCTATAGTTATTGATTTCATTTAATTTTATTGTCATTATTTAAATTCTATTTTGTTTTGTTTATATATTTGTTTTTGTTTATATTTTTGTTTTCATCTTTCTTTTTATTGATCTTTTTATCTTTTTTTTGTAACTTATATTGGAATTCTAATTTCCCTTTCCGAAGGGATTAATAAAATACAATCTAATCTAATATGATCTAAAAAAAAAAAAAAAAAAAAAAAAAAAAAAAAAAAAAACAAGCTCATTAGGTTAACCGGTTTTGCCTTAAATCTGTATTTTGTGTTTATTTTTGATGGCTGTTGAGTTATATTCACAATCATCCATCATCTACACCATTTTCCCTTCAGGGTTGTGACTTTGGGCAACAGGCGAGCACACCCTGAACCAGTCACCAGCCAATCACAGGGCCACAGAGAGAGAGACACTCACAAGGGCAGTTTAGTCACCAGTTAACCTGAAAGGCATGTTTTGTGGAAGGAAGCTGGAGTGCCAAGAGAGAACGGCACTACCTGCTGCAGCCCCGGGCCTCCATGTTCACAGTCACTCAGTCAAAAAAACTTAGTTTCAACTTCTCGAGTTCCCCTGATCCACCTCTATTCTCACTCTGTCTGAGATGCTCTGATGAATGTAAGCCCTTTCACTGTGTGATCTACTCTGTGCTGGTTGGTCAGCTTTTACCAATTAAAAACAAAAAATACCCAAGTTTACCAAACTGTCTTAGAGCGGGATCATGATCAATAGAAATACAATAATAAAAAAATAACAGTTTAATCCAGGCTTTTAAATTAATATAGATACATTTCTTTAATGTTATTAATGTACAAAAAAGTTGCTATAATGACAAGAGCATCTGTGTAAGGGAAAGAGAAGAAATTTATTTTAATTATTTTTTTTCTTTAGATTTAGTTCCCACCACATTTTATACTTTACCCTATACTGTATAATGTTCCTCTCATGCTTATTTGGAACTTTTTTGTATCTTTATTCCCAGTTATGTCATTGTTTTGTTTGGTCTTGTCTTGTCTATGTTTGTTTGAATAAATAAACTTAAAAAAAGAATCTAGGCCAAACGTGGAATATATTAGCACAAAAACATCACAAAAATCATTTAAAAACATATAAGAAAAAAATGTAAAGAAAAAAATAAAATTAAAATTTGAAGCCAAGTTAAGTAAAATAAAAAAAGACGCCCATAAAATAGAATAAATTAAAGGTTAGTTAAACCGTTTCTGTGATTAATTTTCTGAAAAAGCGACTTATTTTTCCAACATGTTGGCGAGATAAAACAACAATATGCTACATGTTTTTTTTAGCACTGATACCATTTTCAAACTTGAGCGAATGTCCCAGAAGACAAAATCCTGAACAGACCTGTTCGTCACCTTTGCAGAGGAACTTAGGTTTTTTTTATAGGAGAGGGGAGTTTGGCTCTTTTAATTTGTAGCGCTACCCTCCCATTTGGCTTTGCTGCTCATTCCACGAGTGAACAACCTTTTAACATGTACCTTAGTTAAAGGTGATTATTCAGGCTTTACAAAAATATATCATACAACTCTACTTGGTTTTGTTAAAGGGGAAATAAGTAACTGAAAAAACTCTCCAAAACTGTTAAATTTGACAGCGCCTATAATCTTTTGCCTTCAATATCTTTTAGTTTTAGTCATAATTTAGTCTCTAAATTGTATTCATAAAATCTGAAGGGTAAGACATTTGTATGTTTCCTTGAGTTTCTGAAGTCATGTTTACTCTTGGTTAAATCAAACATCTAATAACCCTTTATTGAATGTTAGTAAAGTCTGAATGTCTAAATGAACAGAAACAAATGTTCCTTTGTGTGAAATGCTGTCACCTTTATTTAGGCTACCTAAGGTCTGAGTCTGAGTTTTGTGCATGTGCTCTTGTTTTTATGGTTACTGTGTAATTTTGATTAAAATTATGATGAAAAAAATAGCCAACAAAATTGACAGTGTGTAGGTTAAAAGGTTTTGACAAGTTTGAAGATAATAAAAAGGAAATCACACAAACCAAATATTTGGTCCCCTCAGCATTAGACTGCACCACTGATCACCAACAGGCAGTCCAGGGATAAAAAATAAGTTGTTGTGGTTTTAAGTTGATTTTTGTCATTCTATCCTGATAAGCGTTTACAACAACACCTGCCATTAAAACTATCTTATTAAGAATTAGATCATGTTTGAATGTTTTACATGTTATAATTGTTTTAAACATGGCTGCCCTAAAATCCCCATTGGCTTCATGTGGCTTGTAGCTGTACGGGTGATAGGGACTGATCTCATTTTTTCAGCAAACATTTGAATGCCTCTTGTACAAATAAAGTGGATGATCCTCACCACAGTCAACACCCATATTGTGATTTTCACCATCAATATTAGTCCTACCTTTATTTCATCTAAAATATTTAGATTCCTTGACCATGAAAACGTACCACTAGCAACTGGATTCATAATGATATCTATTATAGTTCAGTAGTTATTCATGAAAATCATATTTTTCGTCATGGCGGTTTTTCTTCTGGAACTAGCTCCAAAGTTTTTGAAGATACAACAAATCAGATTGAACACTCCAGATTCCACAGTATCTTGGTTATATTTTGGCATTTGTTGCAAGTGTATGTCTTTATTTGTTCCCTTGCTATGATGAAAATTCCAAGGATATCTACATTTCTCTTTTTCTGGATCAGAGAATCCAGAATTTTGATATCTTGTAGAACCTGTTGGAAACTTATCCTGTATTTTTTTTCCAAATGCTGTTACTCTTTTTGGTGGAGTAATATGCACAAATGCTGAAAATGGTCCTATCTTGCAGTGTTAAGGAAATACTTTTAAAAATTCCTGGATCCAGACAATGATCCGCATCACTCCCAAAATCTAATCATTTGTTCCTTTTACTAATTTGGACAAAATTGCATCGATACCCATTCATAACTTTTTATGTTGCTAGGGGAGAGAAACAAGCAACCAAAGAAACAAAAAACAAACAGAAAGCCGCCAGGAATAACATAACCTACATGATGAAGGTAATAAAAGTTTTACAAAAACAATTAGGCAACAAAATCAACCCAGCTTTAGAACTTTTTCTTAAGGAGCACAAAAGGGCAACATGCTCTTGTCCTTGAGTCTAATAAAGGGTGATCTTTAGTCTTGTCCCATATTAGTGTGATAAACCAGAATCAGTGGGTGATAGCTGGGTCGGGGTCATCATGCTGTTAACATGCCCTGTCCTTGACTGGAGGAGGATCTACCTGCAGCCTCGTAGGAGACAAACAGGAGGTTTTTTTTTAAAGCTGATAAAGCAAACAGGATTGTTTATCGACCGCGCTCTTTGATGAGTCTGTTAAAAGTGCTTCATAAATACATTTGTGTGGATTTAACGTCCCCTGTATCAGCCGCCTGATTGGGGATTGCATGACGTCCAAAGTGCCTCCATTAATGCTCAGATACTGTAGGTTGAGATAAGAGCTGCTGGGACAGGACGATTAGATCTGCAGGAGCTCTGGGGCATCGATCAGGACGCTCTCTGTTACCTAACGTCACCCAGCGACTGCCAGAGACCAGGAGACATCGTTCTGCTCGCACAGGCCTATCACGAGGATCGCTGATGTCACAGCCCTCTCTGTGCGTCCTTGAGACTGAACGTTATTATCGTTTTATTTATTAAGAGGACGGAGTGTAAAGGTCGCCTATAGACGGAGAAGTGCACTGTCACGGCCCTCGGCTCACTGAGGATGCTCAGTGTGAACAGAGAGGGTTCAGTCTGCTGCACTGTGGCTGATTTTTGTAAACTTAACAGCATTAGACTGAGAGATCTACACAGGGCCTATTTAACTTTGAGCTACAATGTCTGGATCATGAAATATAACTGATCTGCAGTGGAAACTTCATCTTCTCTTAAGCCCTGTTTCCACCAAGTGGTCCGGTATGAATCAGCACAATTTGGCTCAGGCTGGAATCGGTAAAGCCTGATCCTGTTTGAGTTTCCACAGCCAACCTAACCCGACTTGGTAGGCGGCGTATATCATAGCATCATAGCAGCGCGACACCGTGTACCAGAGATGGGAGAAAGTCATTGGCTGTGTCCGAAATGGCATACTAACGTACTACTCATACTAAGAGTGACGTCAAAATGAGCATGTAGTGCGTTCACATTAGATAGCATGAAAAGTGTGCGAGAAATACCCGGATGTATACTATATCAGAAAAAAAATTAAGTATTCAGCTAAAAATCAGCCACTAGCAAACTTCCTGTTTTCAAAATAAAACCATCTTTTATTATCTCCTTTTAGTTCTTTAACGCTTTTGTAAATTGGGTTTTTGTTTTGAAGTTTCTTCGATAGCATAATGGCACGCATAACAAGATGTCCGAAATGCCGTGCGTTGTATGGCTCAAATGACCACATTTTGGTATTCTACGTGGGGACTTTCTCACCTAAAATCCTCTCAGAACTTTTAAATGTGGCGAATCAACAGAGATATTTGATAGCCTGGTGTGCTTCTGATTTTTGTCGGAGGTTTGAAATGCATCATGGGAAACTTAGTAGTATACTACAGTGTGACCGGTTGGCTTCCTAATCATACTTATAGTATGTAGGATACAGTATATACACATGAGTATGTAGTTTGTAGTACGTTAGTATGCCATTTCGGACAAAGCCCTCATTTTGCAAGTCTCAAGTAAGTCTCAAGTCTCTAAACCCAAGTCCAAGTCGAGTCTCAAGTAAAGACAAGACAAGTCAAGTCAAGTCTGAAGTCATAGGCTTAAAATTTTCAAGTCCTTCCAAGTCATAAGCACCGTTGACCAAATTAAAAAAAAAAAAAAAACCAGGACAGTTTTGTCACTTTATAAAAAACAACCAGGACAGTCAGGGCAGGACACGAAAACAGGACATGTCATGGGAAAACAGGACACTTGGTCACCCTGGGCCTTAACTATTCAATTATTTTCAGCCCACATCAGTCTCAGTTTTTAGCCACGGCGAGTTTATGTGCGGTGTCGTTGTTGGATATAACAGATGCTAAGCTAAAGTTACCAAAAAGGATTTCACAACAGGTACCAGACCAACTTTTTGTGCAGCTTCAGGGGCTGAACAAAGTTCGACGTCGTCGCCTCTCCGTCTGTTATTCTCACGTTGCAGGTTTTGCAAACGGCAATTCAATTTTTGTTTTTGACATCGTAGTTTGTGAATGCAAATGAATTTATCCTCAGTAGCATGGTTCCCCATCTCCTGCAGTCTTGTGCTCAGTGAAGTAACTGTGTAATCCTCACCCTCTTTGTTTATTCTTCTAAACCCTGAGTGGATGTTAATAGATGCATTCAATGGGGCAGATCCTGTGGGAAAAAATACTGTCCTGCTGGAAATGACAAAAATCAGTCACTTAGTGGAATACTTTGGATGGGAGCACATTTTATTCAACAGTCTTACTGAAAATTTCAAGTATTTTCAAGTCATCAGACTAAAGTCAGAGTCAAGTCCCGAGTCATTGATGTCAAAGTCCAAGTCGAGTTGCAAGTCTTTGATGATGTTGTCAAGTCGAGTCCAAAGTCATCAAAATTGTGACTCGAGTCTGACTCGAGTCTAAGTCACATGACTCGAGTCCACACCTCTGTCGTGTACCCGGCTATTAAATACAATGAAGAAGAAAACGCGACACAGTAAACAAAGAGCAACTATGAAAAACATCCAGCAATTCTTTTTTTAGTGATCAGCATGTGGCTTTTTATTATGAAGCGAAATCAAGCTTTGGCTGTGGTCATTGAGTAAGTAATTTTCATTTTTGTTTAGGAAGGTTCCTAACGGAGTGAAATGAACCAGAAGTAGTTTGTGATTAGAGCTGTTTGAATAGTTTAAATGCATAAGAAGGAGGCTCAGTGCTTCCTTTATTATCTCCTTTAGCATAGGATACACCGGACCATCCTTTAGGAAAGGAGAGGAGATTATTCTGTCCCACAACTCTCCACGACAACAGCTCTTATAAACAGCACGTTATCCGACTGCTTCTGAATTCAACCGAATAATGATGAAAGATGATGACATTTATTAAAAATAAGATTATTTTACTCGAATGTGACTGAGACCTTTATGTAACTAAACTGCGGACGGTAACATGACCTTTTTATTGTATTACATGCTTCATAAGAGTAATTTATTGTATTTTAATAAGAAATCTCACTTTTGTTTTCAAAGTTACTCTATGGGGCTGTCCATACAAACATAACACAATCTTAATCCTTTTCAAATTTCATGTACGCTATCGTTCCAGTGTGCTCATAGAGGTGATTATTAAGAACCCTTGTTTTTATATAACAAATAGTTTTAGTTGATTTTGCCTTTACAAACATTAAATAATGTTAGAGAGTGAACGCTGGGACGATCAACACTTGGTGTCTCAATATGCAAAGTATAAGTGACAAAAATTATTCTCTCGTCTTAACGCTGTTTGTATGAAGATATCTAATTAAATTAGTTTATTAACTCGACACCAACATCTTTAATGGGGCTCCTTCAGAGTAGATTAAAAACATGCAGAGGGTCTCGGACCCCAAAAAGGTTGGGAACCACTGTTTTAGGGAGTTTGGTTGGAAAAGTATAAAAGGATGTTTTATCACCCCAGCTCAGACATCAAGACGTTAGTACAAACTGTTGGAGAGTTTGTGGATTTAATGCTGCAAACCATTTTCATTTATTTTGGGAATGCTCTAAAATCAGATTATACTGGCAAGACATTCACATGTGTTTAGAAACAATATTTCAAATCTCTGTTTTATTTGGTGTCAAGACTATTTTTAGGTGCTATAGTGCTAAATGTCCAAACTACAGCTGATAAATATTTAATGGGAATATTACTTATTGGAGGGAAGAAAGCATTGACTAGGAAGTGGTTGCAACCCAATGCTCCAGGAGGGGAGGAAGTTAAATTTACATTATGAAGAGGCTAACTTTTTCTATTAAAATACAGTCAGAGAAATGTAAGGGATTTTGGTCAAAGTAGGTTGAATACATTAGATTTGATTTAGCAACAGATGAACTTCTTTTTTCTTCCAACTATTGAAGTAACGGTGGTGTGAGACAATTTAGATCTGGTGAATAAGTGTGACATTCGTTGATCATGTTTATTTGTTTATTTAAAAGGATCCCCATTAGTTGTTACCAAAGCAGCAACTAGTCCTCCTGGGGTCCATACATCCAACAGTCATACATAACAGAAACATTACAGGACAGCAAACACTTCATAATATTACAATCCCCCGTGTAGCCGTTGTAGATTGCCACGGCTCCGTTTGGCAGAGAGCCGTCCCAGCTGATCCACTCTAGGTTCACGTTATCGCCGAACATGTAGGTGTGAGGAAGGCTGTCCTGCTGCTCCAGGTCTGCAGGGGTCAGGGGGGCCCAGACCACATGGTTGCCCGTCGGCTCAGGGACGAGGCCCTGCAAGGCCGGGTTCAGTAAGGAGGCTGAGGGAAAAAAGCAGACAGAGAGGAAGTTTGTTAAAGTTAGGGTGCGTTAAAAAAGTCCTTCCTAAGTCCTTTCCTATCCACTTTCTCTTAACCCTGGTGGAAAATGTCACAGGATGAAGGAAAGGGACTAAGAGGAAAGGAATTCGACTGCACTTTTACTTTTGTGCCAAATTAATGCAATAATCATAGGTAAGTCATGACGATTTACAATGTTCTAAAAATGAACTACAAGAAGCGTCTTTGTCCTCTGCTTTACCTCACAGAGATGTTTTGTATCGGCTTCACTTGTTAACTTGAACAATCCACAATCAAATGATTTACATGTGACAAGTGTTCCGTCCTTAAGTCAGGTAGTGTGTGTTTCAGAAAAATACCTAATGTCTACTAATACATCAGAATGTTTCAGGAGAACTATTCTCCCTCCTTCGTCCACATATATCATTATATGCGTTGTCTAAATGTGTGAATCTGAAGTATTGTAAAATGCCTCATTTGTCCTTTATTACTTTATTATGTTTACGTTACTGGACCCCATTGTTCTGTCTTATTATTGGCATGATTTACTTCATAAATTAAGATTGTGTTGGAAATATGTTAACTAATATCAGTGGACAAAGTACTCAATGCCAGTACTCAAGTCAAAGTATAGATACTCATGTTGAAGTACTACTGCAATACAAGTGAAAGTGGCTCAGTCAAATTTTTACCTAAGTTAAAGTACTAGAGTACCTGCTTTTGAAAATACTAAAGTATTATAAGTACATTACATTACATAATGACTGAAACAATCTACAGAATGCACTGACCTGCTTATAGATAATTAATAAGTTAAGTTAATTAATAAGTTTATTTGTTTATTTAAAAGGATCCCCATTAGTTTCTACCAAAGCAGCAACTAGTCCTCCTGGGGTCCATACATCCAACAGTCATACATAACAGAAACATTACAGGACAGCAAACACTTCATAATATTACAAACACACACACACACACACACACACATCAGTAAGTTACTATGAGTATCATAGATGTCAAAGACACATCAGCACCAATTTAATAAAGGAAACAAAAAAAGCCTGGCGTCACCTAAACATATGATACTATAGCAGCTAATTCTATATTATGAGTTCATAGTAAAAAATTGTGTCCATCCTGAGTTTAATATGTGGTATTGACAAATGTTTTGTAAAAACAAAGAACTATTGAAAAGTAGATTCACATAACAAATGAATAACCTGCATTTCTAGAATTTATAATTCATGAATATGTAATCAGCCTAAGTATGCAAATATATGTTATTTAATTTCTTTTTGAAGTTAATTTACTATTTGATTTTCTAAGGGAACAAGGCAATTTATTTCACTGAGAAGCTGCTCTGTATAGAAATGTTTTCTGCATCGCACATGTTCTTGGCATGGGGACCACTACATGATCATGTGTCACCGGTCTTGTTGTATGATTGTGTCTGTTATTGATATAAAGGATCTTTGAGTGCAGATATTTTGGCTTAGAGGTTGTACATATCTGAAAAAAAAGACAAGGAGATTAGAACACAATCTTTCCGTGACTTTCTGCCATGAGAGCACCTGATGCATATAATCAATGCTCACTCTTGACAAACAGCGCAGAGCTAGATGTGCAGCTTTGTTCTGCGTGAGCTGGAGCTTATTCAAGTCATAATTTGATGCACTTGACCAGATAACAGAACAGTAATCAAGCTGAGATAAAACCAGTGACTGTAAGACCTGTCTGTTAGAATGATCTGTCATGAAATATGCACTTCTTCGAAGAGCAGACACAGTTCTCCCCATTTTTGTTACAATAACATCAATGTGATGTGACCAATGCAACTGTTCATCAAGAATGAACAGTTGATGTGTTTTTCTTTCTAAAAAATAAAAAAAGCTAAACTATATGGGAGAAACTAGCTGAGGACATTTCTGTTGAGACATAGAGGGATGATTCAATAACGCTGTCCTTGATTTATACATCCATTATGTACTTGTATGCAGTTTGTCTCTTGTAAAACGGTGCAATTAGTTTGATTTTTCCCGATAGAAATGAAATAAAAAATAAATAAATATAACTGATCAGATCCATGGAACGCTGCTATAAACCTGGCCCAACATTTACTGCAATTACTGTTACTCAATGAAAGTGTAAATAATCCTTATAAGATTCGCTTTTGAGTTTTGTATCCAAGCCCTTTTTTATATGGGTAGAATTATGTACATGCTATTTTATACTTAATTCTATTTTTCTATTTTTATTGAATGCTGTCCCCTTTGCCGCTATAACTCTGCAAGTTTCCCCATGAGGGACAAATAAAAGTTTATACTATTCTATTCTTTTCATTTGGTCAATTATTAACAACTCCTTTTTCAACAGAGATGAATTTTTATGCAGTTAACTAGACATTTATAAAAATAGTAAGTTGGCTGGTCATTTTTTAAGTCTTTGTGTACACTTAAACTGTGCACATGAGCTATAAAGACACCATTTGATTATTAAATCACACAAAGGGATAGATGATCCAACACTGTCCCTGCAATGTGTGTCTATCAGCATCTTAGGAGGGATTTATATATTGCATCTTCATATGTATGTATATATATATATATATATATATATATATATATATATATATATATATATATATATATATATATATATATATAACACTTGATTTTATTTCTATTTGATTCTATTTCTGACCAAAAGCATAGATGAATAGTGTTGGCTTACTTTAAAAATAAATGTAAAATAAGCTGAAATAATTTCTTTATTCATGACACTGTCACAGATTTACCTGTGTAGTAGAAAACTATATTTGAATTATTATTATATAAATTATTATATATATTATATTATATTTATAAGCATTTTTAAAATATTTGAGTGCAAGCTTTGGTTGATAAAATAAATAACCAAGATTTTTACAACATCATCTTTGGTATCACATCCTCCGTAATTTATTTTTTATTGTATTTTCCATTAGATTTGATGGTATTTACAGTAATACGCTTTAATGTGACCCTTAAACCAAAGGATTACTGGTTTGAGCTTAAAAATAAGAACTTAAATGTGGATAAATAAATGTTGTTTTATTAATTTATAAATTGTCGGATTGTTTCATCAATGGATTTCTTTGATTTGATTTAATTTCGATCCCTGGAGCTTAAAATAGCTTTGATTCCTGTCTTTTCAATTTTCAGCATAATTAATGACTTTTCAGAAGATGCATTCTAAGTGTTTTTTATTATTATTTACAATAGCATAACTTTTAAAAGCATTTTCAATTATCATGAACTTGCTATATTTTGTTCATATTATGTGTTTTGATAGCTCTGGTCATTTATAAACAAGATATAATTTTGTATAAAAAATGTAGATATAACTTTTTTAATATCATAAAATACATTTACTCTGACATTTGTTTCACTGAAAAATTGAGAAATTTACTTATTTACTTCTACTGGTCAGTTTTTCCCAGAAAATATTGAATTTTCTCTTCTCCTCTTTATTACCCTTTTCATTAATTTACTGTACTACATATAGAAATATATATTCTATACATAAATGTATAAAATATGCAGGAGTTAACTGTATATTTAATGGTAAAATGCGGCTAATATTACATAAATCTTTTTTTTTCTTCCAATATTTGGCTAAGCACAGTGATTTACTGCTAAGATTTTTTTATAGAAGGTTGCTTTACATATTACAGTTTAATACTGTTAAATTTACAAAAAATCAGCTACAGTGCAGCTGCCCATCCTCACTCTAAGTTAGTATATTAGCTGTCTGTACAAAGTAAGCCTTATTTATTGTTTATTTTTTATTCCCCTATTCTAGAGGTATGATTAGAGTAATTAGCGTTGTGGTCATGAAGCCACATGTGATTATTGTTGATATTTCTGCCCTGACTAGAGATATTTCTCTAAAACAAGAATCTTAATCAAATAAAACAGCATCATTGCGAATTGAAGACACAGTTTGTATTTATTTATTTTCCTGTCCAGGTTTTTAAAAGTCCTGGACCTGGTTTTCAAAGGTTTTTCTGAACCCTGGATACAAATGTTTTAAACATCACAGACATCAGGTGTAAACATGTCTTGGTCTGTTTGTCCGTTAGTCTTTCAGGGGCAGGGCAGAGCATCGGCCACCGGCTCACAGCGGTCCACCACGGCTCGGACTTCTCCGATCTGGACTCCGTCGTACGTCCCGGCGATGGACGTCCACTGGGTCTCCCCGTTGCGGTAGGTGCGACTGAGGCGAGCTGTGTAGGGGATGTCGGCTTTGAACTTCCGCCCCTCCATGCGGACTTTGCAGTAGTGGTTTGGCGGGACGGAGAGCTCCACGGACACGGAATGGCTCAGAGACTCCACCACTGTGGTTCCTCGGTTGAACTGCAGCGTCTTCTCGCCACCGATCTCAACACCGCCCTCACCGATGAAGGGGATCTTCGCCGTGATGCTGCCGCTGATTCCCAGCATGGTCGCCCGGCCGATGTTCCAGGTGGTCTCCACGTCGGTGGTCTTTGAAATGGTGACGGTTTTGGACACGGTCTGGCACTCGTTGTTGGTGACACCAGAGATGCGCATGGTCTCGGGAGGATACTGGAAGATTGCGGCCTCGTCGATGTTGTACTTGACGTCGGAGATGTGCTGGCTGTAGGCGTCTTTGTTGATGGTCAGGACCTGGTACTTCTTGTACCAGTACTCATCACCTTCCCAGGGCAGGAAGAAGGCCTCATACTGGGACACGACCTTCCCAAGACCGTACTTGTTCTTCCCTACAAAGATGCCGACACCCGGGCAGGTCTTGACTGAGTGTGCGGGAACTTCGCCATAGGAGCCGTCCTTCCACTCCAGGAACTCGAAGTTGTCCTTGTTGGCCAGGATCTCAAACTCAGGGGCGTAGTACTCGCTGTCTCCGTACGGGTAGCGGCAGTAGGGACCCAGGCTTGGGTTGTAGAAGCCGGCTTCACACTTGTACTTGCATACGTAGTCGGTGCGCTCGGTGTAGCCGTTGTAGATCGCCACGGCTCCGTTTGGCAGAGAGCCGTCCCAGCTGATCCACTCTAGGTTCACGTTGTCGCCGAACATGTAGGTGTGAGGAAGGCTGTCCTGCTGCTCCAGGTCTGCAGGAGTCAGTGGGGCCCAGACCACATGGTTGCCCGTTGGCTCAGGGACGAGGCCCTGCAAGGCCGGGTTCAGTAAAGAGGCTGAAGGAAAGAAGCAGACAGAGAGGAAGTGTGTTAAAGTTAGGGTGCATTAAAAAAGTCCTCCCTAAGTCCTTTCCTATCCACTTTCCCTTAACCCTGGTGGAAAATGTCACAGGATGAAGGAAAGGGAGCAAGAGGAAAGGAATTCGACTGCACTTTTACTATAGTGTCGAATTTATGTGACGATGATTTCTTGTGATGTAGGAAAGCCATGACAAACTACAATGTTCTAAAAATGAACTACAAGAAGTGTCTTTGTCCTCTGCTTTACCTCACAGAGATGTTTTGTATCGGCTTAACCTGCTAACTTTAACAATCCACAATCAAATGATTAACATGTGACAAGTGTTTTGTCCTTAAGTCAGGTAGTGTGTTTCAGAAAAATACCTAATGTCTACTAATACATCAGAATGTTTCAGGAGAACTACTCTCCCTCCTTCGTCCACATATATCATTATATGTGTTGTCTAAATGTGTAAATCTGAAGTATTGTAAAATGCCTCATTTGTCCTTTATTACTTTACTATGTTTACGTTACTGGACCCCATTGTTCTGTCTTATTATTGGCATGATTTACTTCATAAATTAAGATTGTGTTGGAAATGTGTTAACTAATATCAGTGATGGACAAAGTACTCAATGCCAGTACTCAAATCAAAGTATAGATACTCATGTTGAAGTACTACTGCAATACAAGTGAAAGTGGCTCAGTCAAAATTTTTACTTAAGTTAAAGTACTGGAGTACCTGCTTTTAAAAATACTCAAGTATTAAAAGTACATTACAGTACGCAATGACTGAAACAATCTACAGAATGTACTGACCTGCTTATAGATTATGTAGAATGAAGAGTTTGAAAATATGCTACAAAGCCCATGGAAATGCAGACTGAAACACTAATGAATCAACTAAAGCGTCTCCTTCTTCTATGTTGTTTAATGGTGGTTGGCAAACCAACTCAAAAGTGCATTACCGCCGCCAACTGGACTGGAGTGTGGAACAGGATGCAGGAAGTATAGATAACACCACTTGAACAAATCACATTTTAGAAGAGAAAATAAATTTAATCCGCTGACTTCATACCTGTACCTAAAAGTAACAAGGCCGTTTATAGAAATGTAGTGGAGTTAAAAGTAAAATATTTGTCTTTTAAATGTAGTGAAGTAAAAGTCCGAAGTTCCAAAAAAAAAAAAAACTCAAGGAAAGTACGGGTACTCAAAAAATGTACTTAAATACAGTACTCAAGCAAATCTACTTTGTTACTGTCCACCCCTGACTAATATATAATAATACAGGAAAGAAGTACCACAGTTGTTTTTTTTATTACACATCAACACTGTAGAAAGGTATTGAGAAAAGAGAGGCTTTAAATTAAGTGCTTTATAAATATAACATTTAACTGTTTATTCGTCCACCATTTTTAAAAATTATCAATAAAGAAATTAACCAAGGTTATATTTTTGAAAGCACTGACTTTGACGCATATATTTTTCTCTGTACCTGCAATAATGTTTACTTTGTATTATATAGCCTACATATCTTGATAGTCCCACAAAATTAATGCTTTCTCCTTCGTAAGTTTCCGTAAACATTGGGCAGGTGCTGATTTTATATACGTGCCTGCAGCAAGGCATTGTGGGGTGGCGTTCCTTTCTCCTTTCCTTTTATGAAGGATGGTCTAGTGTTTCCTAAGCTAAAAAAAATAATAAAAGAAACAACAATCTCCTTTCCTTAACTTTTGGAGAATTCAAACAGCTCTTATCATGGCCGCCACTGAAATGCTTCTGGGTCATTTCTTCAGTTAGGAACGTTCCTTACAAAAAAAGGACTATTCTAATGCACCTCATGATGGCTACACACCGGAGGATTTTCGCATGTGATGCCCCAAGCACACGTTCCCGTTTCTTATGGCCTGATTAAATGTGCTTCGGTCATGGTGTAGGCACTACTTGATCTGGAGCAGCGTTGTATAGTGGTGAATAAACAACAGGGACCAGGGGAGGGTGCCAACGGTATGAACTGTTCAAAACTTTCGTGGAGAATCGCCGTTCCAAGGGGTAATTTACACAAGGTCGTATGTGGCCAAATCCGAAGGGTTTTCATTGTGTTTTGGCCTCCCGTTTACATGGGAATAGTACCTGGAGTGATTAAATCTGCAAACTTTTGAAACAAGGGTCCAGGGTGGAGAGTTTTCTAAATGCTCTTCCATGCAGCTCCGTGTAAACCAGAGTCAGAGCGTTTCAGGGTGAAGCACTGACGTCACCGCATGTGCAACACTCTTTCACATGAAGGCTGCAAACGCATACCAGGAACAACAACAACAGCTTCGGCCGTCTACAGAGTACCGTATAAGCTGTTTACCGTGCTCGGTTTGTTATCCAGACAAAACTATCTAGAGGGATTTGTTGTCCAGACAAGAAACTCCTGCGTCTTTGTGCGTCCACTCCCCATTGTTGTATGTGAAAACTTTTTCTTCTTCGTACGTGTGTTGTAGCGGCGCTGTTTCTCTGCAAACCTACATCACCATCTACTGGACTGGTATGCACACTGCAGCGGTTTCATTTGTTTCTAGTGTCTCTGTTTGGATGCAGATTGAGTTTGAATACGCAAAGGGAAAATCATGCAGTTTAGGTTAGTGTCTCAGTGTAAACAGCCCAGCTGACAGGCACCGTGACATCAATTTGATGTTGAAGTTTGGTCAAGATTTTGACCACCAAGATAAACAGCCTACAAGCTTTGAACTCCTAAAGGTGCTTTCACACCGGACGGTACTTGTACTACCTCGGCGATCACTCTCCATGCAAAGTCAATGTACAGCCGTGACGGGGTGGGGCTAACCCTCCCTCGATGCATTTGCTGCGTACAAGACGATCACTTCACACGTCGCATGAAGTCAAAGTTAAAAATAAGTTGATCTTTTCAGGCGATGTCGTGTGTGGCTGTGTGGCAACAGCCGTGACAGACAGTTTTTCATCCGGACTAGGTTACAGAATAACAATCCATGTCCGTGTTGGACACATTAGTCAGCGAGGTCAGTTCCACCAAGACGGACCACAGTAAACTCACAGATGATGCTGCTGCAGGGCATCAGCTGCAGTGTTTTGTGTTTGATAAGTCAATGAAAATGATACAGCTGGATTAATGTCCGCTTATACATTCTATTATATATGATATGATCGTGGTGAAACTCGAGCGGACGTGACGTCACCGAGCAACGACCGACCGACAGCAACAGTGGTCAAAGTGAGGTATTTATGGACACGCAACGATACTTCAGTGGGCGACACGATTTTGATCGTAGTGTCACTTGGGGTGTGAATGCAGCATTATGGTTGTGAAAAGGTCCAACCAAAGGATCAATCTCACATCCAATTACTGAATCATACATTGCCAATCAATATATTTGACATCGAAACAACATTGCTGCAAAAAACTTGACATCAATTGATGTTGATTTGATGTCAAAGAACTGTCATGTTGATTTACGTTTTTGACCAAATTAAGACGACAATTTGATGTCAGTGTTCGATCATATTGATGTTGAATTGGCATCAGATGCCCACTGGGAGGGCTTCAGTATAGTGGGGTGGAAGCCTGATGCAGTCCTAAGGCAAACAGCATTAGTGCGGTATGTTTTTGATCGTACACAATGAACTTTTCACCCACACAGATATGACGTTTCAGGAGCCCAAAAGTGTGCATTTTTGAACACAGATCCTAGAGTAGATCAATTTAAAAAGCGATGGTTTGTTTCAAATGTAAATGTGTGTTTTATTGAGTTTCTGTTCATTGTGTGGCATGATAACTAAATCATGTTACCTCTCCTGTGCTGCAAGCTCTTCTTCACGATGTTCTGCAGGCTTGCAGCAGACAGAGCCAGCAGAGCCGACAGCAACAGCAGAGACAGCTTCATCTGCAGATCACAAACAAAATATTCTGTTTTCATTAAATAAGTTTTTGTTATGAGTCCTGATCTGAATTTAAGGATTAACCTTCATGGCATAAATGTTTTATTCAGTAATCTGCTTCTGACGGATCACAAGACACAAAAGCAACTTTAAACACAATCAAGTATTAATAATGATCATATTTACTGTAATTAATGATTTCCTCTAATTCCGTTGTAACTGCAAGCATAGTGATAATAGGTCATTGTCTTTAATCTAAAATTATGCTGGCACAGTGTACTCGGACATGAGTTTAGATTTTTTTTTTCTTAAAAATAATCATTTAATTCAAACAAGAGGCATAAAACAGTGGCTTTTAATTTATTACTAAACTTAAGTTCTTGCAAAAGTCCAAGAGATAATTATAATGAAAACTAGAAGAGCTGCTTTAGGTGCTTGAAAAGTGTTTCAATTAAGATCTCAAAATTCTTGGTAAATATGGTAATTGAAGTTTTCTGATTAAAATTTTAAAAAATGAAGCTTCACATCTGGCCCACAGAATATGAGGCGTAAAGATTTGCTAAGGTTATAAGGACATCTTATTTCAGCATACAACCATCACTATAGGCACAAAAACATTTATAATTGGTGTAGTTTTATCAGGAATGACCTAAAGTTTAATCTGATTCTCAGAAACCAACTGGGCAGCATTTTTATCCAAATTCAACCAGGAGAAAAAGTTTATTTGAGTCACATCCAGTGATGGAAAAGCCAAGATATCAGAACTGTAGCTGGTTGATAGGGACTGATCTCATCTTAAAATGTAAAAACTGAACACAGCTGAGAAAAAACTGCATAAATCATATGTTAAAAAGTCAAAATATTCTAATATTTAGATATATTTCTAAGTCCAGCCCTCGTGGCATATGTGAGGTAAAGAACTGTTCCTTGTCCAAATGCGGCTGCTGATCCCTGTGGTGGTTTATTGATTATCTGAAGGAATAAATCAGTGATCAGCACTCACCCTGACGGCTGCTCCTCCCTGAGTCCACGGCCTGTGAAGCTGCAGGTTTTTATCCTCCCAGTTTTTAGGACTGAACCATAAACCAGACTGTAAACCTGCACTCAGGATCTCAGAGGGTGATGTCTTTGAACCGAGCACAGATCTGCTTTGTATCACTGGACTGAGGCTGATTTCTGACACTCTGCATTTTCAATCTTTAAATGAAAACACCTTAACTGAGCCCACAGAGCAGCTCAGATTTACAGTCTATCAGAGCACACAGACATTTGAGCAGCAGTCAGGAGAGAGAGACCAATGAAACACAATCAACAGCATGTGGCTGAGAGCGCTCGTGGCACGTTGGCACCATCCTGTGGCTCTTTATCACATTCAACATTTTTTTTATTGTCATTCAAAACATGATAATAACATGCTGTGTTCTTTTAATCTAAACTTGGGACTGGCACATTTTACTTCAACAAGAAATGTTTTCCCCTAAGAAGTAAACATTTTAATCAAGCAAGATGCACAACACAATGACTTTAAATTCTTGCAAAAGTCCAATAGATAAATATGATTAAAAGAAGAAGAGCTGCCTTTACTGTTTGATAAGTGTTTTAATTAAGATCCCTAATTTCGGTCATCCCCTTGTTAAGTGAAGTATTTGTAATAATAATGAGGGTGATAATAATAAAAGCTTTTCACTTTTTAAACCTTTAAATCCCACATAAAGGAAATATCAGTTCTTTTGTTTGCAGTTTCCTCTGTATCCTAAAACACTGACAAAAACAAACAATGATGTGTTCTTTTTTTGACACATGAAATATTTGTGAATTTATTGACCTCTGCCAAACAGCTGAGCTGGAAGTTAAAGGGTTGAGAACAAGGAGCTTGAAAAGGTTGAACAGGATAAAGTGGAGATAAAGGTGAAGAAAGAGAAATGTGAAGGAGCAGTCCAGTTTCTCTCCTGTTTCCAGCCTCCTGCTGTTTTCCTCCCAACAACGGGAGCAGATAAATCGGGACAAGATGGAAGATTATTGACACTCTTATAAGACTGAAGCTCTGAATCAGGACAATCACTCTGACCTTCAGGGGATCAGCAGCTCACTGAGCTCTTAAATAACAGAGCAGGGCAGTGATGAGGCCTTCAAACAAAGAAGCACTTCCTCCTCCATGGCATCACGGCCTGAAAACAGAAGCCTCACAAACGGGAGATACCAACACAAAGAGGAGCACAAGCATCACAGTGCAAGTCCCAACTCATCTGGAGCTCTGTTGGTTTGTTGACTCATTATTTTCATCAGAGTTTCATCAACAACCTTTTTTCCCTGATGAAAACTAGACAGTAACTAATAAAAACAAGAGCACATGGACAAAAACTCAAACTAAACTAACTGACATTTTCATCAACTAATAAAAACTCCACTAAAATGTCTGACAGACTTAATCCAATCAGACCTAATATGGTCATGTAGGAAGTAGAGACAAGTGATGAATCTATCCAATCACAGCTACTTTGGTTGTGTTAAAGGTTGGATGAGTTCAGAGGGACATCCAATCACAGCTGCCTTAGCTTGGTGGTGGTGGGATAGGTTGTGGAGCCATCCAATCAGAGCTGCTCTCTTTATGAATTGATATATTCATGTAGAGCAGGTTCACTGTTTGTTGTCACTTCTGGTATTGTAACTGAGATGCTCTGCCAGGTAGCCTAAATAAAGGTGACTGCATTTCACACAAAGGAACATTTGTTTCTGTTCATTTAGACATTCAGACTTTACTAACATTCAATAAAGGCTTAGTAGATGTTTGATTTTATCACAGAGGAAAACAGGACATAAAAAATGTCTTACCCTTTACACTTCAGATTTTAGTCGACTAAATTTACAGCAGATTTCATCGACTAAACTCGACTAAAATTAAAACAATTTAGAGACTAAATTATGACTAAAACAAAAATGTTTTAACGTGCACTTTGCTTATTTATACTCAGTAAAAATGATAAAGGACATGAGAACATCTGACATAAGAATAAAACAATCTAAACAAATGTAGATTAAAAATACCTGACAAACAAAATGAAAATGAGATCAGAGCACAGGATGATCTCATGTGTAGCCCAGAGACTGATCCCACTAAACTGGAAACACAATGTTTTTAATCTTATGGGAGATGGAATCAAACATTTGGAACAGAAAAACAGAAGAATTGTTCTGGAAAAATCAAGAAAGGAAATTTTACAGAACTTGTCAACCTTTCATTGACCATTTCAGTTAGATTGTAAAGTAGAAAACAATCTTTCAATAAAAGGTTTCATTTTATCCAAGTAGATTTCATCCACTAAAATGTTGTGAAATGTCATCAACTAAAACTAGACTAAAATTAAAACAGTTTAGATGACTACATTATGACTCAAACTCAAATATTTTGATGCCAAAGACTATACCTAAAGCTGAATTCAGAAGTGCTGTCAGAGTAACACAGGTGTGGAGTTTTTAAAAAGTGAAGAAGAGCTTTCCCAAACACACATCCCTGCACAAACCCTCCAACACTCGACTTTACCAAAGAATGAAGGACTGGATTTGACTGTTTCCTTGTAAAGCAGGGATATTATTGAAATACTGAGATCATATTTACAGACTGGAGTGTACTTTTGAATCTCTATAAACCAGTTTGATGACATTTGATCTCTGATTTGATCTGATTCTTACATTTCTATGAATGGATTTGAGCTTTAAACTTAATGTTCCTCCATTGAACTAAACAGCACCATCTCCTGGAGCTTCTGTAGGTCATCACTCTCTGCAGGCCGAGTCCAAACTTTAAGTCCAGGTTCATTTAGATGCGTGTAGAACAGGATCAGCATTTACTGAAGAGTCTAAAACTGACAGTGTTGTGAATTTGAGCTGCATATTTAATTTTAGACGAGCTGAAGTGATATCCAAGCAGAGGAGGGGGTGGTGAACAGGTGCTGCAGTGCATTGTGGGATTTGTAGTCTGATATGTAAGATTGCTAATAAACAGAGGACCATTAATGTTGTGTTCCAGTTGATTGTTGAACCTAGATTCTTCAAGTTGTAAATTAGATACATCACAGGGGACGCCCCAGTTTGTAGGAATTTCCTACCCAGACATCTTAAGGTGCCCAAACTTTACCAGCTTGTAACTGCAACAGGTTTAAATCAGATGTAAGAGCCTCAGAAGCTTTGTTTCCTACTTTTTTTAAATATAACAAGTAACCAAAATGTCTGAGTTGTGCTGTGTTTGTGTAAATGATTATGTCTACAGACTAAATGATTACAGAGCAGTTGGTCTGCTCAAAAAAATTCAGATGTCATTAGTTTGTTGTCACTCTTAAAAGTGTGTTGTCATCAGAATATCAACAGAACACCACCAGCCCTCTGTAACCAAAAAATAATAATTCAGTGACAGAGTTATGTTAAAAATATGGATAAATATCATTTAATAGACAGATGGATTGCAGTTTAAAGTTTGTTATTCTCAGCACTTTCTTTATTTGCTGTTAATGCGTCTCATTCTGTGTATTTTTATAATTCCTGTATGTAAAGTCAAAAATGTCCAAAGACTGTTGCAGAGAAATGTGAAGCTGAAAATGTCATTGGCGTATTGGAGCAGTTCCATGTTTGTCCAGCAGGGTGCGCAGATGATCCAGAGAGCTGTGGCGGCGCGTGCGCAGGAGAGACCGAGAGAGGAAGAGAGACACGAACGGAGAAGAAGCGGGAAAATAAGCAGAGACAACAGAGTTTGATTGTTGGCTGTTTTGGTCTGTCTAAATGTGTCAGCAAGATAACAAGGAGGAGACTGTGAGCCGCACCCACGGGGAAGACCTGAGACCGTCTACGGATGTTGTTTACCGAGTAAACCTCCGTGGCTAGCGTGAGTTCAGAGCCGTTAGCTTAAATGAGCGGGCTTTAGCCTTTAGCATTAGCCTGGCTAGTTGAGTAAGACTGGTGTGTGTGCAGGTTTAAGCTGCTGTTGATGCTGCTGCCTGGACCACAGGAGGAGAGACGATACCGGTGCTGATGTGAAGCCCAGCAGAGTTTACCGGAGGAGAGGAGAGGCCGCTCCGTCCGTCATTGCCTTACCTGCCTGGACATGGTGCCCCACAGCTGGAGCTCAGAAGGACCGTGAACGCCACACCTGAGGCAGGTGAGCAGGGTTGCCAGATTTTTGACTGAAATAAGCAGCCAGGGCGATAAAAACAAGACCAATACAAGCAACAGCCAGCTATTTTTATTCTAAAGTGATATTTATATTTAAGAGAAACCTACATAAAGTGTGTTTTGATTTTTATCTATATTACATTTCAATTTCACATTGACTTTTTTCTTATTTTGCTCAGTATTTACTTATTTAACATCCTTCTGTTGGAAGTAAACAACCTTTTCTTTATTCAGAAGTGAAGGGAGGGGCTATTGTTATTTATAACTCTATTATAACTAAACAGTCTGTCTAACCTTGGTTTTTATAACCAAACAGACATAGTCAGACTTTTATCTAAGTTTATGTTGATCCTCTACAGCTTTATTATGGTGAAAACAGTAATAGCTACTAGGGCTGAACAATTAATTGCAAATTAGATTAAATCACAATATGGCTTGTTGCAATTTTCAAATCACAGACAGTGCAATATTTTTTAACCCAAAATGTGTTGAACATTTTGACATTGTGATGTAGTTTCTTGCAATTTCAAGACTATTTGAACCTTTTTTAACCCAGTTTTTACAACTTTATGCCTATATTGCTTCCATTCAGTCTTTTTTTGGCCACTGTCAGACCATGTTTGGAATTTTTACATGGTTTATAAAATTTAATCCCAATTTTGCTCCTAAAATCAATTTTCCTTCGTCACTTCCGAATTTTTCGGCTTTTCTTGTGCAATTTTATACCTTTTTTGCTCCTATTAACTTTTTTGCCCTTTCGTACCATTTTTTTACCCAGTTTTTACAATTTCATACCTATTTTGCTTCTGTTCTCCAATTTTTCTCAAATGTTTTATCCCTAGATTAATTTAATGTCATATTGGTTTTACTTTAAAACAATCTACTGCTTATGTTTGTTTGAGAATACATAAGATGAGGAACATTAAAACAATCGCAGAGTAACTGGCAATATTGGGGAAAAATATCTCAATTAGATTATTTTCTCAAATTGTTCAGCCCTAATATCTACACCAGAAATATACTTTATTCTGACTATAAGTACTTCATTTTGGTGGAAATATAATTTTTGCCTCTTTTTATGCAGTAAAATTTACATTTGTATTTGTGTTGGCCAAAATAGTTTGTGTAACTTCTGAATTGAGTTTATATTGGTAGTAGAGTGAGCATCAGATCCCTCCTGGGTTTGGGGGCACAACAAGACCAAATGAGCAACTTCACTGTTGGTACAAGCTCTAAAATAAACAACCTGCAACTGGCAATATTTACAAGCAACTTTTCAAAAGAGAAGCCCAAAGTCAGTTGTAATAACCAGACATGAGAACTCGGCTGTGGAGGTGTTTCCTTTTGTTGTGGATCAGACCTGCAACTAGTTTATTTGTTTTTATAACACTGGTAATGATATTATTTCTGTCTTTGTACAGAATGTTTCAGTGTGGGTCCACAATTTTTCACATGTCATGTCAGGAGTCTGTTGTCACTTCCTGTCATGACATCTTTTATCTGTCATTTTGGGTTTTTTTTTCTAATAATAAATTCTAACATAAATGGATGGTGTGCACATGATGTCAGGATCATGAGCACAGACTGACAACATGAATTAGAGGGGAAACAGTCAAACACTTTAATTAAATGGAGAAGTTTGGCATGTTTTGTCAATATTATTTGATAATGTTCACCAGTTAAGATCCTCAGCTGATGTTATTCAAACATTTGCAGTCATAATATCAGGTTCATAGTGAAGACAAGGCTGTGATGTAACAGCAACTGGTATACTGTTAATTCACAAGATGGATGAAGACTGCAGTGTGAGTATTCAGTGCTATCTCCCAGGTAACCTCCTGATTACAACATACTTAATTTGGTGTCATGTTTAATGTGATGTGACTGTATTTATTCAGCTGAAAAAGTAGAGAATTTTTAAATCAATGAAGTAAAAAGTACAATCTTCATCTTTAAATGTTGCCAAATAAAATGTTCTCCCAACAATAATACTCAAAGTACAGACATTTAAACTGAACATATGTGCAGGACTTAAGTTAGTTTATTTGTTATATTGTTTAATTGTTTAATTTTTATAAAACAATTTATTTAATATTGTCATATATTCAAAAAATAAATTAAAACTTAACTTTTTATCAGTTAGGTTGTCCTTGTGCTACAGTGAAACACTGACCGTCAGAGACAGTGATCCTCTGGAAACTTCAGAGATGTTCCTCTTTAAATGCTCTGACTAATGGCTGTTGTTCATGTCACCATGGTGATGAGACTTCCTTTTGGACTTTTGGATTAAATTTCACTTCCTTCTGTCGCTGCTGTAGAGTGCAGTTGTTTTTCTCAGAGCTGAAGTTTGCGGTAAGTAACATTTATCCTATTTTCTTGATTTTTTTAGGACATTTAGATGAAAAAAGAGTAATGATCTGGAGATGATCACAGGGTTCAGACAGACTGAAGATGTTTTTAATCTGGAGATGCTCAGAGGGTTCAGACTGAATATGTTTATAATCTGGAGATGATCAGAGGGTTCACACAGACTGAAGATGTTTATAATCTGGAGATGATCAGAGGGTTCACACAGACTGAAGATGTTTATAATCTGGAGATGATCAGAGGGTTCACACAGACTGAAGTTCCTCTGATGGTCCTGTGATCATCGAGCAGCTCTTTAGCCTTTCTTTAGATCCTCTATCTGTTCCTCCTCATCAGTAATCTTAGCTGTGTGCGAAATCTCTCACTATCACGTCTATAGAGCACTATATAGTGTTTTCACCATTTTGTTGTTCGAAAACTCAGCAGTTAATTTCATTCACTATTTGTTGCACTACAAAATACCCACATTGCACAGCAAAAGTGAGTGTACATACTATGTACCCTATATTGTACACCTGTATACCACAATGCAATGCGGTCCAGTTTTTCCATAGGAGAAGAGACAGAAGGCCGTTAGGCGCTGCTTTCATTCATAGATTTAAAAAAAACCCTCAAAGTATTTTAACACGTTCGTAGCGTAGCTTTTTAACATCTTTTAGCAGCTGTAAACAGCTTAAAAATTTGCTACTTATCCTCCAGAGTTCCCAGTTTGTTTACGGGAATTTTGCCGCGTCCACTTCTGTTACAGGAATTTCTGGCTCATCAGTTGACGCTACGATGTTTAGAAAATTTCAGTGTGGTGTCTGAAATGTTGTTTGGTCATTCCTTATGTAGCCCACTATTGTGAGTAAATGAGTGGACGATTTCGGGCTCTTGTATTTGAGTTAAAATCCTAAAGGTCAGAGGTCAGTCAGCATTAGCCTGTGAGCTCACACACTCTGATCCTCAGGAGGATCAGAGGTTCATCAGGATCAGTCTGAATATATTCTTCATGGAAACACAGGAAGAGTGCAGCTCTTTGAAGCTGAAACGTTATCTGGGTTTCGGGGTCTGAAGTGGTCCCTTCACTGGATCCAGATCGTACGGTGGCTGACAAGGACAAACGGCCTACATCGGCTGGATGCAGTTTAATTAGAGGAAACCAACTTCAAGAGCAGAAACACAACAGAAGCAAGACCAACAGAAGAGCTGAAGGCCTGCAGAGGGGTCTGGAGCAGGGAGAGGCAGACGAGAGAGACAGAGGTCAAACCAGATGCTCCATAATTTTAAGTGCTCGTGTATTTGAA
Organism: Scarus forsteni; assembly: GCA_036419115.1. NCBI lineage: Eukaryota > Metazoa > Chordata > Actinopteri > Labriformes > Labridae > Scarus > Scarus forsteni. The sequence goes on along the minus strand of JAZDUH010000377.1, from coordinate 777,205 downwards.
CCTTTACGGTAACTGCTCTGTGCTGAGAGGGGGATGACAGACAGGCTGCAGGACTTTATCATGCTCCTGTTTTTCTTTGACCATCTAAAGTGAGAAATACAGAACTCTCTCCTTAACATTGGCTCTCAGACGCCTCTGTTGTTGAACTGATAACTGTGAACGTGTCTGAGAAAAAACAACCTCTCCCCAGCAGCAGGAAGTGAAAATTTAAAGAGCTGACAGCAGGATTTCAACATTGTAGAAAATTACCACGGTCATTAGTCACAGCATTTAAAGAGGAACATCTCCAGAGTTCCTGTAGGAGGGTCAGAGTCTATGATGAGAAGTGTCCTGTTTTCTAAGGGCAAACCTAAAGTTGAAGTGCTCATGTATTTGAATCTTTGTCCTCGTCAGCCACCATACATCACAGTAGCAGGAAGCAGCAGTGAGCAGGGACAGACAGAACATTTGTGCAATCACCATCGTAATGTTGAAATGTTGCATCCTTCTCTCTCCTAATAAGCTGAGCTAAATCTGTGACATTTTTAAAAGCATTTAAAACTTACTTTTTAAAAATTTCTTTAACATGATGTTATCGTTATTGCTTACATACATGTTTATCAGCTTTGTCAGTCATTCATTTTACTCCATTTTATGTACTTATTTGTTTTACAATTACCAATTAAACAATTTTTAATCTCTGCTGCTCTAACTTCCCTCACCGGTTTCTTATGTTCGTCATGTTTTTACCATCTTTTTGTGTTTTAATATTCTCCCTTTTTTATCTGTCCTCTGTCTGCCCTTCTTTCCATTCTCCTAATGTGATGGCATCAACTATCATCTCTTTATCTATCTGTAAATCTATCATTTATTTATTGTCTTACTGTCTCCTTCTCATTATACATAAACTGAAACACCATCTTACTAATGTTCCTCATGTTCATGCTGACATATTAACCTGTTCGAAGGAAGTATATTCCTGTCATCCTTCAGTCGTCTCCAGTCAACCATTTTCTTTCCCTTTGTTTTTATTTTTCATGAAGCTCTGTGCCTTCTCCTTTGAGTGTTCTGGGCCCAGTATTTCAAAAAATTAAATCCAGATTAAATTGATCCAGATTTCCAAATCCCACTTTCCTGATCCATGGATCAGGATCTTCTATCCCGGTATTTCAAAACTTTGCTAGATTGGATCAGAATAATCCTGATCCTCTCAGATTGAGATTTTCAAATCCATCCCGCCCCTAGGATCAACCCGCCCTGAGGGTCACAGACAGGAGCCAAGCACAAGTCAGAGCTGTGGGGAGGTTCCCCCTGTACCTTCACCAAGATATCACCGGAAGAGGCATCATGATGAGGATTATGCCTACCAAAATCTCCTCAAGATGGAAACTGAGCGAGCACCAGCAAATTCTACTTGCTAAGGAACAAATAAAACTTACCATGCTTCAGCAAGAACACATCAAGTTAAAAATACAATTACTGGAAAAGCAAATGGAAAAGTAGTGTGAAAACTTTAAGTTTAGGTGTTACAATTTTGGGTTGAGAAATTTTTGTTGTTTGAATTACTTTTCTGACAATTGTGAAATTTGGATTTTTTTCTGTTCAATAAAAAAACATGAAGAGGTTTAATTTATTAAAAATATATTTTTATACTAATGATTGAGAAATGCAAGTAAAGGCTATCTATCGATGAGTATATGTGGAACTTATACATAGGATCACACTCTGATCCTACCCTGAGGTGGGATTAATTTAATGCTGTTTTTCAGGATAAAACTGATCCAGATTTGGGACTGAAGTTTTGAAATACCCGACACAGGCTCAAATCTGGATCAAAGGCAGGATTGGATTTCCAAATCTGGATTTAAATTATCAAGATTAAATGCTGTTTGAAATACCTAATTTTGGATCAGATCAGGGTTTAATCCAATCCACCAGGATTAATTCTGGTGGACTGGAGTAAACCCAGAAATTAACCCAGAAATACTGGGCCCACGTGTCTGTTTGACCCAGGGGCGGATCTACCATTAAGGCGAAGTAGGCAAATGCCTTAGGCCCCCAACTTGTAGGGGCCCCCAACCAGTGCCCCCACCCCAGCCAACAAGGGCCAGGGCCCTACAGCCAGCAGCACCCCCACGATTGTCATTTATAATTATATTAGTGTAGTAATAATATAAATGGCAAAACAAACAAACAAAACATCAGAATTACAAAATCATGTTATCTGCTCCCCCCATAGCCTCTACAATGGACTGTCCCATGATGACGGAAGACTGAGCAGCCAAGAAGTTAAGAGGGGTTGTTTACGTGAAAACAGAGAAGCGCGTGAGTTAAAATGAAGCTAAGTTATCAGCGAGGGTCGGAGAAAAGGAAAGGGCGAGAGGAAATCAAAAAATACACTGCCACATTCTCAAAGGTGTCATGACTCTGTACTAATCGTCGCAGACTGTGAGTTCCAGCGGGCTCGTGCGACTGGCTGCTCCCGAGCCAGGTGTCGCGTGCCCTGTGGCAAAGTGCTGGATGATGAGCACATATGAAAAACCTCCACTCCTTCTGTCCCTCTTGAGCCCTCTACACATTAGGTGCTTCACATTATGTAAGTCTAAATAATTACCGTTGTATAAATACAATTGCACACACTAAATAAAAAAAACTCACTCTAATTTGTGCAATTTAACAGTCTGATGCGTCGCCATCGTTTCATTATAGTCAATGAAATTAATTTCTCCTTTCCTTCCTACTATGGCCTGTCGTCTGACTGCTCGCTGCACAAGAGGTCCTCTGCTCTGTCCCGCACAGTCTTATCGTTCACGTAAAACATTCAACAAACAAAGACTGCCTTCAGTTAAACAGCGAATAACATGAATGAAACGGGCACTGATTTCAGTAAGGCTCCCACACAAAGCAGAGAAAGGAAGGAAAAGCTGAAGGACAGATTTTCATCCGCTGTATTTGTGATGCACATGTGAACATTTCATCTAAATCCCTTCTGAATCGCTCTGCGTCTTTGCGCGCACGCACCGGTTTGCCGGTGAGCACATAGACACAGACGGGCGCGCATTGCAGTGACAGTGAGCGCTCATCTGTCACTTTGTGTGGTTTTATAACTCAAACAGCGTCTTGATAGCTCATGTGCTCCATTCAAGTGAACACAAAGTGTTGAAAAATGACAAATCAGCTTTTTTGATGAATTAAAACTCAGCATCCTTCATCAGTCCATGTGAGCCTGTTTTCCCTCACTCACTGTTTCTAAATCATAAATTCATCCCGAAGTTTCCTGCATCACGCATTCTCCATGATATAAGAACAATCTATTATCAAGATTCAATTACCATCAACTAGTGAATTGTTTCTCAACCTGTGGGTGGAGGTCCATAAGTGGGTCTCAGAGCTGTTTTCAGTGAATGGTGTATAAATCAGCTCAAAATGTGGCCAATATGTCTATGGAGACCCTATAAGGACATCATAGTCAGTGTTGGGCAAATTACTTTAAAAACATTGGTTACAGCTACTAGTTACTCTCCTAAAAAGTAACTGAGGTACTAACAGAATATTCCTTCATAAGTGTAATTAGTGACCAGGTAAAGTAACTGATGTGTTACTTTTCTGAAAACTCTTTTCCTCTTGAACTGTGTGTCTCCGTCTCTGTGTCCTTCCTTGTTGTTACCTGCTGCAGCAGCTCTGACATCATCAGCGGAGTTCTCGCTGTTTTTGGTCTCTAGATTTTAGATTTAATAACAGACAAATGCTTTTCTTTAGGATTTAATTTTTTTTCCACATCACATTTCAATTTCAAAGTCATATTTCTTCTTTTTGTCTCTTAATTTACTTATTAAACATCCTTTTCTTTATACAGAAGTGAAGGGAGGGGCTGCTGTTATTTATAACTCTGTTAGTGCTTAACAGTCAGTCTAACCTTGGTTTTTGTAACCAAAAAGACATGTCAGGGTTTTATCTAACATTTATCTTAATCTTCTACAACTTTATCATGGTGAAAATAGTAGCTACATTAGAAATAAATGTAATTCTTGCTATGAGGATGTATTTTAGGTTGAAAGCCAAATTTTACAGTAAAATTTAAATTTGTATTTAGAAAGGGATAAAATGATTTTAACAGCTTCTGAATTGGGTTTATATTGATGGTTTGGGGGCTCAACAAGTCCAAATGAACAGCTGCACTATTGGAACAAGCCCAAAAAACTGCAACCTACAACTCCCAATATGCATATGCAAGTTTGAAAAAGAAGCAGAAAGTTGCTTGTGATTAGCAGACCTGGCAACTCTGGCATCGAGTTTTCTCATCTGTCTGTTAGAAGCACAACTCCTGTCCAGTGTCTGAATGAGGCATGTCGGATAACAACTGCTGGATATTGGTGCAAAGTAGCTCGCCACCTGTCACTGCTTAATGTTTGAATTAGTTGATTGCATTAGCTGTTACTGGGGAAAAGTAACAGTGTTGGTAACATGGTTATTTTTAATCCCTTTACTCCCAAAACTGATCATAGTATGTCAGAGTTTACTAAATAGAATAAACCAGACTGCACCACCTTGTACAAGACCAAACTTGGTGAGTGAGTTATTTAATTTTGATAGTTGAATGAATGAAAAAAATATATTTCAGATATACTGATACCCAATATATGAATATTAATAGATGATAGATGAATGAATGAATGATTAAGATAAATTGATGGATAGCAAAAAAGCTAGGGGAAACACTGGCCTTTGCCTTTTCTACTTTTTTGTTTCTAAAGAACAGATGAAGAGGGCCCCTGGCTATGTTCACCTTAGGCCCCCAAATTACTCAGTCCGTCACTGGTTTGACCTAATTGTTGATTTATTGTATCCAGACCTTTACCTTTTTCTGCCTTTATTTGGTCTGTCAAAGCACTTTGTAAATATCTTTTTTGGTGCTATAGAAATAAATTTAGTCTTATTATTACTGTAATTATGATTTATCACACAGACAGCAGGAGGCATTCTGGTATGGATCAGACTGAAGAACCAGAGGAGGGGGTCCCTCCATCTAAAACCTCTCTGAGTGAAGAAGACCAGGGTCTGAGGTGAGATGAAGATCTGCAGCCATCACACTGACACCATCACTACACCATCATCATCCTCATCTTCATCATCAGTCTTTATCACAGTAGTGCCAAACCATGACAGGTGTTACCTCAAGACACTTTACAGAAGGACAATACCATACTCTTCATCATTTCATCTTCATCACTGCATCTTCATCTCTCTCTGTCTGTATCTCCACCCTGTAGTAACAGCTCACTGTTTCTGTTGATGATGAAAATGATGTTTGTTTTATCAGGATGAAGAGAACAGAGTCTCCTGAGCCCAGTGGTGTGTCCATGAAGAGTGACCAGTCTAATGATTTCATTATTGACTTTAAGAAGAACAGACCTGCTGAGGACAGGTGAAGAATCTTACAAATGACCTTTGACCTCCATGTTTTACTCAGTCAGAAATGAGGATGATGATGATGATGATGTTTGTTTTATCAGGATGAAGAGAACAGAGTCTCCTGAGCCCAGCAGTGTGTCCATGAAGAGTGATCGCTCAAGATCTCCTCCTCCTCGCTTTCAGAAGAACAGACCTGCTGAGGACGGGTGAGGATGGATAAATATGACCTTTGACCTCCATGTTTGAGTTCCTCAGAGCTGATGAAGATATTTGCTTGATGGATCTGCTGAGGTCAGGTCAGCTCCCTTTGCCCTCAGACTGTCTTAACCCTTTAGCTCCCAGCTCAGCTGTTTGGTAGACCACTCTCTGAGCCCTCAGTGAGCTGAAGGTGGAGCAGCCTGATGGTTCTTCTCCTCCACGTGTCTGTGCTCCATCACACTGACATAAACCGTCATCCTTCCCTTTGTTTTAGAAAGACTGAGGCCTCACAGTCCCCCTCCAATCAGGAGCTCAGAAATGTAAGCATGTCTGTGAACATGTGGGCTCTGACCTGCTGACGTTTGAGAGGTGAGATGATAGTTCATAGTTCATTTTATTCATTTGTCCCTTGAAGGGCGATTTGATTTGCAGAGGATTAATATCCAAACATAACAACATAAAAAACATACATTATAATATGAGCAGTATAGACATTGGTGCACAGTTAGTTGATGTCCTCAGCTGAGACCCTCCTCAGTGTGGTTCAGGTTCTGAAGGCCAGAAAAAACAGGACTTTGGTTTAGCAGCCAGAAAGGGAGCAGCAGAACATTAGAGCTCCTATACCCCACCCCCAAAAAACCATCCCAACACTTTAAAACAGCTCCAGACATGCTGAGTCACTGATCTCTTTAATTCTGTTCTGATCCACAGAGGTCAGATGGAAACATCTGGACTCCCCAGTATCTTCTCCAAACTGCCTGAATCAGAGCTGGACTCCATATTTCTGGTGAGTACATCACACGATCACAGTGAAATCCATGATCTACAAGTCTGCTGCTCCACCATGATCCAGATGTTAATGTCAGTGTTCTGCTCTGTCACATTGAATCTCCACTGTCTTCTGTTCTCCAGCTGCTGGAGGAGAACATCATCAGCTTTGTGAAGAACAGGCTGAAGATAATCCGGAGAGGTTTGGGTCCAGATTACCCAGGATGCTCAGCGGCTCAGAGCGAGGATGAGATGGTTGGTGAAGATGAAGAGCAGAGGAGCAGAAGAGAGGCATTTCTGGAGATCACAGTGGGCTTCCTGAGGAGGATGAATCAGGACGAGCTGGCTGACCATCTGTGGAACGGTAAGAATTTTATTCTGAAGGTCAACTATGATGAAGGGGGGGTTATCATCTATGACAGGGGTCAGCAGCTCAGAGCACCAAGGTCTGGTCACTGGACCTAAACGTTGGTGGTTTTCAGCAAGTGAGAACTTTTGTCAAGGTACAGTCCCTTTATTGTTAAGTTTTGGACCCAAAAGCTAGAGATGGAGGCAAAATCAGAGTAAGCAAGGGTTTATTGGTTAACACGATCCAAAACAACCAGGATTAGTGACAATCCAGTGTTTATGTGAGAGTTCATGTAAATAAGGTGAATATATGAAGGTTGGCAGGGTGAGAGCTCCAGGAGACACTGCAGAGAGAGGGAGCAGAAGACAGAGGTAAGTTTCCAAGTGGTGCTGGAAAAAAGCACAATCAAAAAACACTCTTCAATAAAGCAAGCTCCAAAGCAGAGATCTAAAAAAGGCTTAGAGCCAAAAGGAAGACAGATTAGAGCAAAAGGTAAGGCCAACAAACCACTCTAGATGAGGAAATCCACCGGCGATGAAGAGATGACTCCAGGCAGCCTTTATACAAGTGGTGTTTAGTGATCATGTGCAGGTGTGTGGCAGCAGCAGCGTGAGGAGAGAGGTAGCCACACCCACTGCAGGCAGAGGAGCAGGAATGGAGGGGAAGAGAGACTGAGAGTGAGGATGAATCCTCAGTTTCATTTTTTAATCGAAAAACCCTCCTGTTAACAGCGAGTCACAGTCATCAACTCATTTTTACCAGCTCCAGTGAACGCATCTCTGAGCCGCACTCTGCCTGAGGTCAGCAGATGCTCGTGGTCTACACAGAGTGAAGGTGGAGGGAGGGACCACCGCTTCACCACCAGAGCTGGAGTCCTGAAGACCACAGCCCCAAAAGTACAACACAGTGGGGGTCAAAGGTCACAGAGTCAGTGAAACCACAGCAGAACATCATCACAGGAGCTGCCCCTTTTCCTGCAGGACAGTTTGACTGAGGGTCAGGGCTCTGAAGGTCGATCTTGAATCATCTTCACTGAGTCTGTGGATCAACATCTCGGTGAGCAGATCCTCTCACATGAAGAGTGCAGGTCCTCTGAGCTGATCAGAAACTCACCAAACCAGCTCCATCAGATTTCAGTGTTTCCTCTACACTCATTTAGGAGTGGTGGAGTTGGGGCCTCGTGCCACAAGGGGGCCCCCAACTGCAGTGACCCACTCTATTAATCCCATCAAACAAACAGTGGTCAAGTTGCAGTGACCTCTTTGACGAGTACCCCCCTAAAGGGGCCCCGTGTCATCTCTGTCACACTGTTTCATCCAGTAACTTTTTGAAGTGTGTCAGTCAAACACAGTCAGTGATGCAAAATGAAGAGGAGCCATCTGTCAAGGAGCGAGTAGAGAAAGCAAAGAACGGAGGAAGAAGAGAGGTGAAAGCAAGTCAGCGGAAAGTGGACCAGATGTGGTAAACATTTTAACTTGTGTTTGTTAGTCTGACTGTTGGTTGTCTGATAGTTAGCCTTGTTAGTGAAGCGGGAGGCATCAGGCATCTCTCTGTCGGCTTGCTGTTACAGCGTATGTTGACGCTCCGATGTTGTGCGAAAGCACCTGACAGTCTTGTGGGCTTGGCTAGCTACTAACGTTAACCGACAGATAGAAAGTGAATATGTTTTGTGAGGTACAATACTGAAATTCCACGAAAGTAATGAAGAAACAAACCAGTAATGGAGTGATTAGGGAGGAAAGCCATGGCACGCGACTGTACAAGTTAAGGGACTCAGCACGTGACTTTACAGCGGCTCAGCACGCGAATAATCAATCAATTAATCAGACTTTATTTGTATAGCACTTTTCTTGGCGCATGACTGTACACAGCCAAGGACTCAGTGCTCTCAGCACACGCTTCACATAAACAGACTGCACAGAGCTGACAGAGGAGGAGAGATATATGCATCTGCCAGAATTATTGTAAAGTGTATTAAATGTGTTTGATACGCACAAATGCAGTGAATTAAGTTCTGAAGAATTGTAAAGGTTAATTATCTTTAAAAATGCTTAAACTGATGAAGAAAACAGTTACAAATGTTTCAAGGTTAAAGGCTTTTTAATATCTTGTTAAGAGAAAGTAAATGCAAATGCTATGCACTTTTCGTCCCTCTTGATAAGTCAAAGTTTAAGCAATATTGTCGATATATTAAGTTTTGCCCAATAAAAAAAGAACAAGCTGTCAAGTGACCATAGTTTTTATAGTTTTAAAAAAGTTTGGAATGCTACTCAGCTAAGTCAACAAAATGAACATCACATTGTATCACTGACACCTTTTTCTTTGTTTTGTCATATAGACTGAACAGTCTTGTTTAAATGTTACAAATTAGTTAATAAACTAAACTAACAAAGTTTCCGTTTCTCACCCTTTTGGTTTGTTTCAGATTATTTATGAATATATTTAATGCTTTTAAGGGGGGCCCTTTGGGAGATTTTGCCTGGGGCCCCTGCACACTCTAGAATCGCTACTGTCAGTATCTACTCTTTGAGGTAGATACCCACCCACGTCCCCACCCCTCAACAGAACCAACTGGTGCCATCAACGTTAATTAGCTACTCGCAAGAGCATCCAGGCATTAGGTTGCAGTTAGGAGTGTCGTCACGAAACCAGGGTGCAACCTGCAGGAGAAAAGGTAGACTTATTAGCTTAAGAAAACTTATAATAGAGTTTATAAGTTAAATAAACATTCACAAAATATGGATGGCCAGCTAATGTTATGTAGCATATCTATAGCTTAAGGTAGTTGGTCACTTTGTCACTGATTATAGCCCCATCAATAAATCATTTGTTTTTTTATTTTTTAAAAATTTTATTCTATTTTTTTTTTTCAATAAAAAGGGGCATTATGCTGGGCATAAAACTAAAATCTGCTGTGAAGTGTCATCTTGACACACCACAGCTCCCCGGAGAGCCTGCCCCCGCTGCTGAAAAAAATCCTAGAGGAAACACTAGATTCTATAACACCATTTTCCTGGAGCCATCGACCACCTGCTGCATTTACTCCCTTCCCTCCCTTCCTCTGGCACTGAAATCGTTCTGCATGTCGGTCTGCAGCCACCAAAAAGGTTTTTAATTTGTTTTTTAACGTTTAAAGGGACACAGGAAAGACAGTTTTTTGTCTCTGGACCAATCCCCACGCTCGGTCGTGGAGCAGAGTGTTTCAGCAGAATCCTCAGTTTGCACTCCAGGGTCCAGTTGTTCAAAGGTAATCTGATTAGATTTTGGAGAATGGATTGGATCAAATCTCGGAAATGGGTTGTTCAAAACCAAAAATGGATTCTGGGACTGGATTAGATTTTGTAAACCAATCTTGGTTTAATCTGGATCAAACCCTCAGTTTATGATGTTCAAAACTTTTTAGTAGGATTGAGATAACTGATACAAAAAATCAGGATTATCCTGATCCCAACAGTTTGGCGGATTCAGGGTGAATTTCAGGAACAAAATGAAATTTAAAGCTAATTTCACTGTTCCAAAAAATAACATCTATCATGCAGTTGATACTTATTTATTTTATTTTTGATTTATCTTTTCAACTGATTTTCAAATCATATAGTTAAAATTACAGACTACTTAAATCTAAAGACCAGTAAGGTAGAAATAATATAATCCTCTCAAAAGCTGTCAACATCAAACAATAATGTAATAAATTCTAAATCTAAACGGAGACTTATTATTTCCAGACACATCCAAAAAAACTTGTTAAAAATATAGTTTCTGACAGTGGCAACCCTTAGCCTACTGCATTTCCCATCACTTTGTCATTCTAAGAGAAAGTCGAAGGCATGCCAGGTGCATCATTGACCTCATCATTGAGAGGGACATTCTGCTTTATAGAAATATTGTGCAGGGCAAAACAAGCAAGAATTGTGTTACACACTGCTTGGGGTTCCACTCACAAGTAGGTATTTAAAGTTTGAATTTGAAACACATGGGATGTTTGTGTTTTCTTTCTTACTTTTTGTGGGACAGATGCTCTGGCTGGTCAAAAGAAACTTAAAATGAGGTATTTCTACTTTCTGTGCTTTTTTTCTTTCCTAAAGACACTTTGAAAGACCCCATGCTGCCTGTTCTACCAGCTTTTTACACACCTAGCAGCCTTCAGAGTGATATGCAGTCTTTAGAGAACTCTTTATCCAGATTTAGTAATGTTGAAAAGTTTGGATCTGGGTCAGACTGATCCAATCTAACTTTGTCTTGAACTACTGGGATATAGATAAGATGGATTACGTGTTTGTGCAAAGCTAAAAAAGGGATTTCAAAATCTGGATAATTCTGATCCAGATTACACCTTTTGACCAGCTGGGCCCTGGCTCCAATCATCCTGCCCCTTCCAGCTTTCACTTCATTGACAATTCTAATATATCCTGGGACTGAGCCTCACTTTTCATGCATGCTTGGATCGGTCTCAACAGAATCTGCGCACTGCCCCTCAGCCAAATAATTCAGCACCACCAAATCTTCTTACTCTTCTAGGCAGATGACACACAGATGTACCTTCCTCAAAGACCTGAGGACTCTGAGTGACATCAACTGTTGGATGGAAGAAAATTTCCTTCAGCTCAGTTACTCAAAGGGCGAATCCCAAATCTACACTTAGCCCTTCCCCTTTGTCCTGTGTGAAGGGGTGAAAACACACAGCTGACAAACGAGATGCCACTTGATTCCTGCCATATCATCACCCAGAGCTGCTCGCGGGTTTTGACAAAAGCCGATGCGACAATAACCGTATCCATGGTCCTGTGAAATAGCTTGTTATAACGAGAAATTTTAAAATGCGACCAACAACTGAAAACATGAATATTTACATGATGAATTAATAATTACTTATAGTTAAGCACTTCCTTTGGTCTCCCCTTTCACTCATCATTTAACCCACAGCCAGAACTTTCAGAGTTCTGTTTAATTCTGGCCTCACCTTCTCCACCCACATCAACAAAGTCATCCAGTCCTGTTTCTTTCATTTAAGAACCATTTTGAAAATAAAAGAAGTGCTCTCCCCAGCAGACCTGGAAAAACTCATCCATACCCTCACCCTATAACTCTTTCCTTCTGCTTTACATCAAAAATCTCTTTCTCACCTCCAACTGGTTCAGAATACAGCAGCTCAGCTTTTGACAGGTTTAAACTGATGGCATCACATCACCGACTTCAGCTCCGTTCACTGGCTCCCATCAGTATAGAATCCATTTTGAGATTGAACTAATCTCTTTTCATGCCTTCCTGGGCCTCACTCCTGGCTATATTTCAGAGGAACTGATCTGTTATGATCCAGCTCACAAACTCAGATCCTCAGACAGGAGTCTCCTGGGATCTGAGTTTGTCTCATCGCAGTCTCATGATGAACAGCAAATCCACACGATGCTGTGATGGGTGTGAGAGCAAAAGAAGGGAGGTAAGAGGAGACAAGTGGACTAAAGTAAGAACTAAAATTAGGGACAGATCCATGAACCATAGACCTGTCGTCTGATTTATTAGAGGGTAGCCTCTTGAGATGCTACATCTCATTTTCAGGAGGGTCCTCATGTCTGAATGGTTGTGGTGATCATTTTCTAGAAGTATAATCTTAGATATTCTTACTGAAAATAAGAATTTATGGTAGTGACGAACTCATGGGTGCCCAGACCACAAGTGCATCCCAACCATATTTGTCTCCGTTAAATATAAATGTGTTAAAGGCCTCTTGAGATGTGACATCCCATTTTCAAGAGGGAACTCATGCCTATGTGGTAGTAAAAAATAGATACTGTAGATGTATTGATCATGGATATGGAGATCATGCTAATAACTACATGAACAGCTATAATGATAATGGGAATGGAGTGTTCCTAATAAAATGGTCAACTATGTGTCATGTTTATAACTGTAGTTTTGAGGCTTTGTGACTCCACAGCAGCAGGCAGTCTCCACCAAGGATCCCAGGCCACCTACAAGACAAGAGCCAGAGACGAGTACAGGAGCAAACAAACGGGGCAAAAACAGATGTAGAGAAAGAGAGAGAGAGAGAGAGAGAGAGAGAGCCCATTGTGCCAGACTCCCCCCAGTCTAGACCTGTTACATCTAAACTATGAGTCTAATTTATGAACTAATTTATTTATTTAAGAGAGAGAGAGAGAGAGAGAGAGAGAGCAAAGAGGAATGTTTAAGTCTAACCATAAAGGTAGAGAGTGAGACAGAGAGAGAGAGAGAGAGAGAAAGAGAGAGAGAGAGAGAGAGCCCATTGTGCCAGACTCTGAAGGCTCTACCTCCCATACTACTTTTGGAGATTAATGGTACCACAAGTAGGCGGCATTTTGGGGCGTAATGTTCTAGAGGGGTTGTACGGCACTACAAGCTCTTTAAGATAGACTGGTGCCTGTCCACTGAGAGCTTTATAGGTGAGGAGAAGAATCTTGAATTCTATTCTATATTTAATGGGAAGCCAATGCAGAGAAGCTAAAACAGGAGTAATGTGGTCTCTTCTCCTAGTTCTAGTCAGCACACGTGCTGCAGCATTTTGGACCAGCTGAAGCGTCTTAAGTGACTTGCTGGGACAGCTACGATACGATGATAAGATAAGATAAGATACGATGATTACTTATGTAGGCTAATGGTAATTGAACTTTAAACCAAAATTATTGTTACTTGACTCTGTCCATGGGGGGTCTTATCCTGGAACTTAACCTGCTCCGGACCAGGTTTGGTGTTCAGCATCAGTTACCGGAGCAACGTGTCTGGATTAAAAGAGATCCACATTCGTAGTGCGGAAAATCCGAAGCTTATCCAGGAAGTTATCTCTCTAAGAGCTAATCCAGCTTCGTAGTACAGGCCCCTGGTCGCTCTGAGGTCAAAACATCAAACTAAAGTTGATGGAGCTTTCTCCATCAGTACGCCTCCTCTTTGGAACGACCTGCCTGAGGAGATGAGGCATGCAGAAAGAGACTTTTAAGTGACATTTAAAAGTTCACCTTTACAGATTTTCTTTCCTGTGATTTAATCTTCATCTTGTTTCTGTATTTTGCCTTTGTAGCCCAGTATTTTTGTTTATTATGATAATTTAGCTTCCATTACTTGTAGCTTCTTTCAGTGTTGTTGGCTTTGTATGTTTGATTTTTCTCATGAATGTCATGACTTACTTTTATTTGACATTTAAAAGACTCCAGAAATGCTGCTGCTCTCTCCTTCTGGCTCTGATGATGTTTGGTTTATTCTGTCATTTATGTATTTGTGAGAGTTTTGGATTGAAATTGAGCTTTTTTGTTGGTTTGATCCTTTTGTGCTAAGACTCTTGTGCTTTGTCTTCTATATGTTCCTGGCTGTTTGTTAAAGCACTTTTGCCAACCTTTGTTTTTAATGGTACTTGACAAACTAAGCTATAAGTGACTATTAATATCTGCTTCAGTATGATACCACAAGGTTTAAATAAAAACACTTTTTGGTAAATGAGAAGATGTGAGCAGCCCCTCTGTGATGTCAGGACTTTGTCCAGGATCCAGACTTTAATGTCATTTGTTTTTCCTTCAGGATCTGACGCCTCAGTGTGCCGACGAAAACTCAAGTCCAACCTGAAGCAGAAGTTCCAGACCGTGTTTGAGGGGATCGCTAAAGCAGGAACCCAGACCTGCTGAACCAGATCTACACAGAGCTCTACATCACAGAGGGAGAGGCTGGAGGGGTCAATGAGGAACATGAGGTCCGACAGATCGAGACCACATCCAGGAGACCACACAGACCAGAGAAGACCATCAGAGGAGAAGACATCTTTAGAGGAACACCTGAAGATGATGGACCAGTCAGAACAGTGATGACAAAGGGCGTGGCTGGCATTGGTAAAACAGTCCTCACTCAGAAGTTCACCCTGGACTGGGCTGAAGACAAAGCCCACCAGGACATACAGTTCATGTTTCCATTCACCTTCAGAGAGCTGAATCTGCTGAAGGAGCAGAAGTTCAGCTTGGTGGAGCTTGTTCATCACTTCTTCAGAGAAACCAAAGAAGCAGGAATCTGCAGGTTTGAGGAGTTCCAGGTCTTGTTCATCTTTGATGGTCTGGATGAGTGTCGGCCTCCTCTGGACTTCCACCAAACCAGAATCCTGACTGATGCGACAGAGTCCACCTCAGTGGATGTGCTGCTGATCAACCTCATCAGGGGGAACCTGCTCCCATCTGCTCACCTCTGGATCACCACACGCCCTGCAGCAGCCAATCAGATCCCTCCTGGATGTGTTGACATGGTGACAGAGGTCAGAGGGTTCACTGACCAGCAGAAGGAGGAGTACTTCAGGAAAGCGGTTCACAGGTGAGGAACAGCCTAAAAGAATCATCTCCCACATTAAGCAGTCCAGAAGCCTTCACATCATGTGCCACATCCCGGTCTTCTGCTGGATGACTGCCACAGTCCTGGACCATGTGCAGGAGACCAGAGAGGAAGGAGAGCTGCCCAAGACCCTGACTGAGATGTACATCCACTTCCTGGTGGTTCAGTCCAAAGTGAAGAGCATCAAGTATGATGGAGGAGCAGAGACTGATCCTCACTGGAGTCCAGAGAGCAGGGAGATGATCCAGTCTCTGGGTAAACTGGCTTTTGAGCAGCTGCAGAGAGGAAACCTGATCTTCTATGAAGCAGACCTGACAGAGTGTGGCATGGACATCAGAGCAGCCTCAGTGTACTCTGGAGTGTTCACACAGATCTTTAAAGAGGAGAGGGGACTGTACCAGGACAAGGTGTTCTACTTCATCCATCTGAGCGTTCAGGAGTTCCTGGCTGCTCTTCATGTCCATCTGACCTTCATCAACTCTGGAGTCAATCTGATGGCAGAAGAACAGAGACCATCCAAGGTCCTTAAAATCTTTCCTGTCAAACCTGATCTGAAACAGCTCCACCAGAGAGCTGTGGACCAGGCCTTACAGAGTCCAAACGGACACCTGGACCTGTTTCTGCGCTTCCTGTTGGGTCTTTCTCTGCAGACCAATCAAAAGCTTCTACTAGGTCTGATGACACAAACAGGAAGTAGATCACTGACCAATCAGGGAACAGTTAAGTACATTAAGTCAAAGATCAGTGAGGACGTGTCTGCAGAGAAGAGCATCAATCTGTTCCACTGTCTGAATGAACTGAATGATCGTTCTCTGGTGGAGGAGATCCAACAGGCCCTGACATCAGGACGTCTCTCCACAGATAGTCTGTCTCCTGCTCAGTGGTCTGCTCTGGTCTTTATCTTACTGTCCTCAGAGAAGGACCTGGACAAGTTTGACCTGAAGAATTACTCTGCTTCAGAGGAGGCTCTTCTGAGGCTGCTGCCAGTGGTCAAAGCCTCCAGCAAAGCTCTGTAGGTGCACCTACCTGCACAGGTCACATCAGATTACTGTGTTTTTAAAAGAATAATCATTCACTTTTGGGATCTTTATGTTTCTCTGATTCTTTTCTCAGGCTGAGTGGATGTAGACTGTCAGAGCAAAGCTTTGGAACTCTGTCCTCAGTCCTCAGCTCACAGTCCTCTGGTCTGAGACACCTGGACCTGAGTAACAACGACCTGCAGGATTCAGGAGTGACGCTGCTGTCTGATGGACTGAAGAGTCCACACTGCAGACTGGAGACACTCAGGTGAACATCATAGGCACAATTCCCGGGGAGAAGCAAGGGACATGTTCCTCTCTTCACAAAATTTTCCCCTCCAAAAATCCTTTTTGCTTAAGACTTTTTTAGTACAGTGACATGTTTTGACAATACAAGTAATGCTGCTATATACCGTTGTCAGACAGTTTTAGTTGTTAAAGATTACATCCCACACCTCCCTCACAATAGTAGTTGGGTTGAAATTATTTTCTCAGCGACTACCAGAGCTGCTGCTGCAGAGCTCTGTGCTCATAGAGGCAGGCGGGCACAGCAGTGGTGATCAGATGAAGTATGAGTATTAAAACACAGAATGGTTGATACGTTGTTTATCACTGCATTTGTTCAACAAGCACAACATGAAAAGCAAAGTTTTAACTCCAGTCTTTGCAGTCTGCTGGCATGGTTTAAATTAACCCAGCACACAGCTAATATGGTGTTTATTTTTAAGCTAAAACAAAATCTGCACAGAGTTTTTCTCTCCTCTCTGCCTGATGCAGCAGACTGTGATAGTCAGAGAAAACAGACAGGTGACATGCTGACATCCTCATCCTCTCAGATGACACAAATATCACACTGTATTTAAATTCTCTTTAAACATGTATCAACTTACCTCTGTTCCAGATTTTTTTATTTAAAAAGGAAGTATTTGTGACGTTGACTCACCCCCAATTTTCACTGCACGCGAAAGCGCCGCGCCGCGATCCTGAAGCGCCGGCACGCGCCTAGGCGTGAGAGATACGCTTCAGGTCTATTTTCTGCACGGCCGCTTCCAAACCTCGTAAATTCAGAGTCATCAAGAAAGCCCCAGACAGGAAGTCACCGTGTGGAGTAACCGAAAGTTTCAAAATAAAACACAATGCACGGACTTTTGCACGTCATTTTCCTCAATTAATTGTCATTACGTCGTAACCGGAAGCACGAGCTTCAGGTCAGCAGTCGGTCAGAGGGTCCCAGAAACAACACGACACCATGGACGAAGAAAAGTGAGTCGTAGAGGTACAGAAATATGTAACACTGCATGCATGACACCATAGTCTTTCTACACGGATATAGCGGTCAGAAGTTGAATAATTCCCGAAGCTGTGTGGTTGGGACCAGCAGAGGGTCCTTAGGAAAGTGAAGTGAAGTGAGGTGTTGTGCATGGCTTTTCTCAGTCTATAACATGTTTTATGAGCGTGTGACATCGCTGTTCTCATGAGAGCCGTGGCTCCCTGGGGATCAGCCCTCCCCCTCCAGATTGAGCTCCGCGGCGCGCCACTTCCAGTGGGTTTTGAGATTCGGAGCAAGATCGCGGCGCAGCGCTTTCGCGTGCGGTGGAAATTGGGGGTTAGGTGTTCACTTGAACATATCCAGTTTCTGAATTTGTTTTGCCTGTTAATTTCCACTCCTATTCCTCCAATTAAAACACTTTTACATAATTTTTTTCAGTCGGGCTATTTTACACTGGATATTTAGTTAAAAAAGTTTGTTAATTTTTTGTTTTATTTTTGACATTTTATTAATAGCATATGCTTGAAGAATAGTTTGATGTTGCTTGGTTATTTATTAAAGTGTTTCTTACAGTTTTAGAACTTGTTTTAAGCTCACATTTCTTGAAAAGTTGCTGTAGCAGTGATAAGAAATTCAGGTAGGTCACATATGGTGTAGTTGGCACCTTCCAACCAATAGAACTCTTCGAATTACTGGTTGAACATAAACAGACAGGTAGGATATGGACTAAGAAGGAACAGTGACTTACAGTTATTGTATAACTATGCAAGACATTTGAGTAAGTATCAAAAAAATACAGCAAAAATATAGCATTTATTTTAATGCCCCCCCAAAAAAAAATTCTGTAATTTTACTGTTTATTGCCCCACCCCCCCAATATTGAAGAGGAATTGGTGAATATTCAATATCTCCTTTACATTGGAAACTAAAATCAGAGTTGAAACAAAGTTGTAGAGAATTTTTACTTTTGTTTATTTTAACATTGAATTTGTTTTTGCCGAGTGATACACAAGATGAAAAATGAACGATGCATCTGCAGGAGACACTTAGAGGTTGACTTACACCAGAGGTCAACTCCTAGAATGTTTTTGAACTGACTGAAGATCTTTTCTCAGGCTGAGTGGATGTAGACTGTCAGAGAGAAGCTGTGGAGCTCTGTCCTCAGTCCTCAGCTCACAGTCCTCTGGTCTGAGACACCTGGACCTGAGTAACAACGACTTGCGGGATTCAGGAGTGACTCTGCTGTCTGATGGACTGAAGAGTCCACACTGCAGACTGGAGACTCTCAGGTAAACATTCAAAACCACCTTTACATTGAAAACATAAATCAGAGTCAAGCCAGAGTTCTAGAGTCTTTTTCCTTTTTTTCATTCTAACTTTTTTGTTTGTGGTGATTGAGGCACAAGATGAAAAATGGGGGATCCATCTGCGGGAGATACTTAGAGGTTGACTTGCACAGGTGCACAAGATTATTGGTTCTGTGGGTGTATTACGTCCTAAATATGGAAAATGGACCAAAAAGAAATAAGAGATCAAGAGGAACCACAGTGCCATGGATCAAGATTCCTTTATCTCAGACACATGCAGCATGCAGCATGAAGAGGAGACCTGCAGGAGACCTCTGTTTTCAGAGGACACCCTCTGTTTTCAGAGGGTTTACCACCAGTTTACCACCTTTAAATACAGCTCTCTCTGATGAGTCATGACACAGTCACATGACAATAAAAAACATACATTTAGACATTAGCATCTGTTGACGAGAGTTAATACCTCAGGACAGCATGTAAGGTTAAAACTTCACCATAGTTAAAATTAACCACACCACCTGTTAAAAATTGATCTGAAAATGTCTAAGAACTGATGTCAGAGCTTGGTGTAGTTTTACCCCACTGAGCCTAAATAAAACATTCCAAAAAATCCTCACATTACCTATCCATTACAGAAAGAAAAACACAAAATGGCAAATGAAAAAAGCTGAAACTGACAAAAGTAATGACAAATAGAAGTTTACTATAAACTAAAGAAAACCCCACATTGCTTTTGAGTTGTGGTTAAACAGAAGCTTTTTTGGAACAAAATAATGAATCTTGCCTGATCTAAATGATGGTACCCTTAACTTCATACTTTGTTGCACAACCCTGTGAGGTAATCTCTGCAATCAGGGGATTTCTTTAGCTCTCACTGAGACTTCTGCATCTGTCTACAGGTAGTCTGTCCCACTCCTCATGATCGAACTGCTCCAGCTGTCTAAGGTTTGAAGGCTGTCTTCTCCAGACTGCATGTTTTAGCTCCTTCCACAAATGTTCAACAGGATTTAGATCAGGGATCATAGAAGACCACTTCAGAAAAGTCCAGTGTTTTGTTCTGAGCCATTCTTGGATGTTTTTAGCTGTGTGTTTTGGCTCATTAGCCTGTTGGAGGACCCATGATCTGTGACTGAGTCCAAGCTTTCTGACACTGGGCAGCACATTTCACTCCAGAATGTCTTGATAGTCTTGAGATGTTTTTGTTCCTGGACAGATTCAAGGCACTCTGTGTCAAATGCAGCAAAGCAGCCCCATAACATAACTGAGCCTCCTCCATGTTTCACAGTAGGTACAGTGTTCTTTTCTTTGTATGCTTCATTTTTGCACCTGTTAACATAGAGCTGATGTGACTGACCAAAAAGCTCCAGTCTCATCTCATCTGTCCAAAGTACATTCTCCCAGGAGCATTGTGACTTGTCAACATGCATTTTGGTAAATTCCAGTCTCACTTTTTTATGATTTGCTTTCAACAGTGATGTCCTCCATTAAGTCCACTTTGGCTCAAACAGTGACAGATGATGAAATCTGATACTGATGTACCTTGGACTTGAAGTTCACCTCAAAAATCTTTGGAAGTTCTGGGTGCTTTGTTTAACATTCGTATTAGACGTCTCTTTAATTTGTCTTCACTTTTGCTCTTGTGACCATGTCCAGGAAGGTTGTTGACAGTCCCGTGGACCTGAAACTTCTGAACTTGTACAGTTGTGTTCAAAATAATAGCAGTCCTACATCACTAGCAAGATAAATAGCAGTTTTTGTAAGATTTTCAACTTCTACACTGCAAGTAAGTTTCTAGAAGGTTTAGTAAAGGTATAGAAAACATACAGAGCCAACAGGCATGACATGCATGCTGCTGATTCTGTAAAACTGAGTCATGAACTGAAAGGGGCCTGTTCAAAAAATAGCAGTGCTGAGTTCAATTAGTGAGGTCATTGATTGTGTGAAGAAACAAGGTGTTAAACAGGTGGCCCTTATTTAAGGATCAAGGCAATTGACACTGCATGTGCTAGCTGTGCATTTGTCCTTGAAAAACAGAGTAAAATGGGTCGTTCAAGACATTGTTCAGAAGAAGAGCGTTCTTTGATTAAGAATTTAGTAAAAGAGGGGAAAACCTATAAAGAAGTGCAGAAAATGATAGGCTGTTCAGCTAAAATGATATCAAATGCTTTGAAATGGCAACCAAAACCAGAAAGGCGAGGAAGAAAAAGAAAAACGACTGTTGAAATGGATCGGAGAATAACCAGAATGGCAAAGGCTCAGCCAACGATCAGCTCCAGGAGGATCAAAGAAGATCTAAGGTCGCCTGTGAGTACTGTAACAATCAGACGACGTCTATGTGAAGCCAAGCTACCAGCAAGAAGCCCCCGCAAAGTCCCATTGCTCAAAAAAAGACATGTGTTGAAGCGGATACAATTTGCCAAAGAACACATTGACTGGCCTAAACAGAAGTGGCGCAATATTTTGTGGACTGATGAGAGTAAGATTATTCTTTTTTTTTGGGTCTAAGGGCCACAGACAGTTTGTCAGACGACCTGCAAACACTGAATTCAAGCCACAGTACACAGTGAAGACAGTGAAGCATGGTGGTGCAAGCATCATGGTATGGGGATGTTTCTCATACTATGGTGTTGGTCCTATTCATTGCATACCAGGGATCATGGATCAGTTTGAGTACATAGGAATACTGGAAGAAGTCATGTTGCCGTATGCTGCGGAGGAAATGCCCTTGAAATGGGTGTTTCAACAGGACAATGACCCCAAACACACCAGCAAGCAAGAAAAATCATGGTTCCAGACAAACAAAATTCAAGTAATGGAGTGGCCAGCACATTCCCCAGACCTTAATCCCATTGAAAACACAAGGGCTGACATAAAAAATGCTGTTCATGAGGCAAAACCAAGAAATGCTGAGGAATTGTGGAAAGTAGTACAATTGTCCTGGGCTGCAATACCTGTTGACTGGTGCCAGAAGTTGGTAGACCCCATGCAGCACAGATGTGAAGCAGTTACCAATAACATGGTTATGCAACTAAATATTAGTTAATGATTCTCAGGAAAGTTGAATCTTCAAGCATTTCTTAGTTTATACGGTGCATTTTTGAGTTTGTACATAAAGATGTCAACACTGCTATTTTTTTGAACATTAGATTTCTTGAGATTCTGTGAAATATCATCAAATTCAATGACTTTTGCAGATTTTCTGGCTTTGAATAGAATGTGCGGTGTCCCCAATGCATTTGTGTGCATTAGAATAAAATTTATTTGAAGAATTTTGAGGTTTACTCACCTTTTTAAACACACTGCTATTATTATGAACATAACTGTACATGGCCTTATAGCTTTAACATGCTTGTCGATAATTTTCTTTCTAATCTCCTGAAAAAAAAAAATTATCCTGAGCGTTCTGTGGTCAATGTTCAGTTTGATACACACCATGATACCAAACAGCACAGTGAATACTTCAGCCTTTAAATAATCAGACTGACTGATTACAAGTCTGATGACACCTGTGACGCTACTTCACGGACACACCTTAGTTTAATATATACCTATGGTCCAATAATGTTTTACCTTTTATAAAAGAATCATCATTTTTGTCGAGTTTCTTTATTTTGTATTTTTTAAGAAAATTCATTTGAACCATAATTCAAAAGCAAAGTCTGATTGTCAAAAATTAATTGCAGTACATTTTTACTTATTCCAACTTTTGTCAGTTTTAAGTAATTTCAGTGAGCATTGTGGGTTTTTATTTTTATCACAGAAGGGTACCAACATGTTTTGACCACATGTGTACATCAGAGGTCAACTCCTAAATAATTTTGAACCTGACTGTTGTTTTTCAGGCTGAGTGGATGTAGACTGTCAGAGAGAAGCTGTGGAGCTCTGTCCTCAGTCCTCAGCTCACAGTCCTCTGGTCTGAGACACCTGGACCTGAGTAACAACGACCTGCAGGATTCAGGAGTGACGCTGCTGTCTGATGGACTGAAGAGTCCACACTGCAGACTGGAGACTCTCAGGTGAACATAAAAATGTTGAATTTCAAATCAAAGCTGTGACCATCATCTGAGCTCCTGAACACCTTCAACATGAAGGAGTTCAAAATTTATGGTGTAAGTGTATTAGAAAAAGAGGAGGTTTTCAGCCTGCACTCAGAGAGGGGTCTCCCTCCTGGACCTGGACTATAATAATAATAATAATGGATTTTATTTATAATGCACTTTACATTTGTGGGCAAATCTCAAAGTGCACAGTTGGAAAAAACAAAAAAAACAATGATAAAGACAATAAAAAAGTAAAACAGTCAATAATAATAAACAACAAATTAATTGATCAGGAAAGGCAATACGAAATGAAAAGGTTTTTAGTCCTTTTTTAAAAGTGTCCACCGTCTGTGGAGCCCTGAGGTGGTCGGGGAGGGCGTTCCACAGACGGGGAGCAGCAGCCTCAAACTATAGAGGACTTTTAAGGTCCTGATGATTGAAGGCTCCTCCTCCCAGACTACTTTAGAGACTGAAGGCACCACAGACAGGCCTTATTCTGGACCTGATACTGTAATGATAACCTGTGGATTCACCTGTGTCTGTCTGTCTGTCTGTTTGCAGTCTTTCCGGCTGTATGGTCTCAGAGGAGGGCTGTGTGTCTCTGGACTCTGCTCTAAGCTCGTCCTCTCTGACAGAGCTGGACCTGAGCTACAATCATCCAGGAGAACGAGGAGAGAAGCTGCTGTCTGCTCGACGGGAGGATCCACGCTGCAGCCTGAACATCCTGAGGTACATTGACACCATAGAAGAAGAAAGAATCACATGTTGATGTTCAGCAGGCTGAAAAGTGAGATGACTGAGAGTCAGAGACGTCAGGGCTGCAGAGAGAGACTGGAGACTGGTTTGAGTTTGGACAGGAAGTCAGACTGTGGCTGCAAACTGTGATTTATTCTTTTAGTTTTTACTGTCATTAAAGTTTAACAAAGGCACATTTAAGATTTAACACACAGGAGACAGAGAGGAAGTTTTTTCTGAGGGGTCAAAGGTTAAACATCATGGGGGGGGGGGGGGGGGGGGGGTAACATATATTAATTTGATCTCCAAATCCAGCCTTATGTTTTTCCAATTCTGATCTGTATGTTTTCGTTTTCTGCTTATTTTTTTTGTAGAACATTTCTATCCAATAATTATGAAAATAGTTCTAAAAACCTGTTGTCCACTCTGTTGATGCTTCTGTCTTTGTTTATTGTGTCCCAGTTTTGTCCATGAAGTTCTTCTTCAGAGCATGTATTGATTGGTCAGTGTGTTGTCTCCTGTGCTCTGTTTGTGTCTGGTAGATCAGCCTTGTAGTTGTTGTCATATTTGGTAAAGACAGTAAATGATCCCTGATGTCACTCAGTAATAGTCCACTGACTGTTTAGTTTTTATTTCAGTTTCCAGTCAGTTTGATCAGTTTGTAGTTTCTCTGCTCAGATCTCCAGAGTCCTGCACAGACTGAAGTGTTTTATAAAGTTGATGATGACTGAAAGAAGCCTCTCTGATGGTTCAAATAAAGAGCTGAAGAAAACTCTCCTTTATTAAATCTGAATGAACAGATCAGCTGACAGCTCTTCAGCCTTATTTCAACAGCTCATTAGTCCACAGGGATGTCAGAGGTGTTTATTAAATCCATTTAGACATCATATTTAATGTGAGTGTTGAGCTGTGAAGTCTACAGAGACACAGTCAGGATGATGTGATGGTCCTCCTTCACAGATTTGGGCTGCAGTGAGAGTCCACACTGACTGAGTCTAACCAGCTCAGACCCTGACGTGGGACACCAGCGTCTCCCCCGCCCACGCTCACACTGATAAACGCAGGTCTGTGCGTGGAAATGAGCGCACACTCATGTACTAAGAGGAGAAGTAAACACATAGATCCTGTTTGTGATGCAGAAGTGTGAAAATAAAGAGCCATCCACGGGCCTGTCCCACTGAAACCACGGTGTGACCTGGTTAAGAGGATCCACTCAGAGCTCTGAGCCCAGACAGACCCTGGATGGAGACAGAGGGGAAGGTTTTCTGTAGAAACCTCCTGATTGGTGTGGGCTGGAGAGGGAGGCTATCTCAGGACCCTGATGAATGAAGAACTGATCCCAGCTTTGGTTTCTGTCTCCAGGTTGGACCATGGTGGAGCGCACAGACTGAGACCTGGTGTGAAGAAGTGTGAGTGTTTTTAATCTTTGATTTAATGATGATTCTTCAACTTTTTACTCTCATCAACTTTTCATCTGAAGGATTGTGTCAGAGCTCCAGAGATAAAACAGCATCAGGAGGATAAAGCATGGAGACATGAAGGTCAGAGGTCATTAGTCTGAGGAACAGGTCACATGATCAAAGTGAAGATGAGGAAGAAAAATCAGCAGAGATGGTGTGTTGGTGTGATCAGAGAAATGCTCCATCACACCATGAGCTGAACGTGAGCTGTACATGAGAGCCTCAGGCCAACCCAGGGGATTATGGGTAATATCTATTTGTCCCTTTGGCTCCAGGATGTTCACATTGAGAGGAGCTCAAAGGGTTCAGTGTGTGATCATTGATTTGAACATGGAGAATAATCAGCAGGACAGAAGTCACTGACAGACTGAAGTCATTTGGATGAAAACTGCTCTCTACTGTGTCAGACTTTTTGGCCTGTTATTCTGGCAGCTCCACTTTTTGGGCTCTGGCTCCATGTTTGACATTTGAGTTCAAATCAGAGCCTGTGCACACAAAAAGCTTCAAATCAATAAAGTAGTGAATCAATGACATGTCCCAGACGCTGACAGACAGACAGAGCACATTACCCACGGGCTCTTTGTTGATGAAATGATTCCTGTTTTTCTATTTTCTGTCAAGTTTAGTGAGCGTTGTGTGCTGAGTGTGAGTGGGACTGAAAGGGTTCAAAACAGAATCACTGATCAGGATTTTCTATTTGTGAAAGGACGAGGGTTAATTCAGAGATTCAAACAGTTTGGATTGAACATGTTGTTAATAAGTGAGGGCTTGTTCCTCTTCTGGGTCAATATTTGGACACCAGACCCTTTGTGTCCTCACATTTGACACAAAATCTGAGCCTGCACAAAAAAACAAGATTAAAAATACCATCAAATCAAAATTGTTCATCAACATGCCTCAGACTGAGAGAGAAAAACTTGAGCCACAGGCTCTTTTATTTAATCCTTTATTAGAGGAAAAGATTCTTTTTCTTTGTGTCTGTGTGAAAGTTAGAGAGCACTGGGTGCTGTGTGTGAGCGCCATGGAAAGAGTTCAACATCCAAGAATCATCAGGATTTCAGATTTTTGGACAGAACTGAAGGAAGAAAACATGTCAACTATTTTCTTTGAACATCTGTTTTATTTCAATAAATGGCCTGGTGCTCTAACGAGTCCACTTTATGACCCAGATCTCAGGATCTGCATTTATCAGAGTCTGATCAACTAGACCAGGTCCTCTTCTCTGGTCCAGACTGAAGACCGTGGTGGTTCACTGGTCCATAACTAGACCAGTTCCAGGAAAAACTGAAGGTGGACCATGGAACCACAAACACAGAAATCAAACTGGTTCAGATAGAAAGATAGACCAGAGTTTGGGGTCAGAGGTCAAGCATGGCTGACTCAGCAGGAGGTCAAAGGTCAGACCACCAGAGCTGACTCTGAACCCTCAGCTCAGATGATTGTAGATGATCAGATGATGACCTGCTGCTCTGATGTTTCTCCTTCTCTCCATCAGACGCCTGTGAGCTGGAGGTGGACACAAACACAGTGAGCAGAGAACTCAGACTGTCTGAAGACAACAGGACGGTGACATGTGTGAAAGAGTTTCAGTCATATCCTGATCATCCAGACAGATTTGATGATTATCCTCAGCTGCTGTGCAGGTCTGCTCTGAGCGGTCGCTGTTACTGGGAGGTCCAGTGGAGACGAGATGTTTATGTATCAGTGAGTTACAGAAGAATCAGGAGGAAAGGAGGTGGAGTTGAATGTGTGTTTGGACATAATGATCATTCCTGGAGTCTGAGCTGCTCTGGTCGTGGTTACTCTGTCCTTCACAATAACAGAGAAACATCCTCCTCCTCCTCCTCTTCATCCTCTGGTAGAGTAGGGGTGTATGTGGACTGTCCTGCTGGATCTCTGTCCTTCTATGAAGTCTCCTCTGATGGACTGATCCACCTCCACACCACAGAGACCACATTCACCGAGCCCCTCTATCCTGGGTTTATGGTGTGGTCTGGTTCAGTGTCTCTGTGTGATCTGTAGTCCAAACCTGCAGGTGATTCAAAGACCTGAGACGTCTTGTCCTCTGCAGCGTCCCCTGAAGAGACGTCTGTTTGTGCTGACAGGAAACAGCTGATCATCAGTCAGCTGATGTCACCTATGAACAGCTGATTGTTCTGAACAAAAACAGGCTGAAAAAATTCAAATCAAATCAAGAAAATGTTTCATGTCTTTATTTACCTGATGATGAACATCTGAACACCAACAACCAGCTGAAGACTGATCTATATATATATTACACTGATAAATATATATATATATATATTTTTTTTACAGTTGAAGTATCTCTAATATTTAATATCAATAGGAAGACAACAACAATACAATATACAACTCCTCCTCTTCTATTGTTGTCTTCGTTCTCTACCAAGATAAATATCTGCTGCCTTGTCCAGCTCTTTGAACTGAAGAAGCTTCTTGGATGAGAAGAGAAACGTCTTCCCAAAACTGAACACAGTCCAGTTGCCTCGATTTAGAATCTTCAAGAAAACTAGAAGAGCTGTCTTTACTGTTAAATAAGTGTTTCAGTTAAGATCCCTAATTTCTTTCATCCCCTTGAAGTTGTAGAAACATTTTTATTAGGGATGCACCATATGTGATTTTTGAAGATATTTTGATTTGCAGATATTTCTGAACTCATTATCACCAATACTCCTAATTATATTTTTGACAGGAGCACAAAGTCTTTACTTCACAAAAACTGACTTGTTGCTTCAATGTGACAATTTTATGTATGAAGTGTATGAACGATTATTTTGTACCCCTGTGCAGCACTTTGGTCAACTGAGGTTGTTTTTAAACGTGCTCTACAAATAAACTTTGACTTGACTTTTTATTTGTGAAAAAAGCTGAAATGACAAGAAAACCAACATTTAACTCTTGGAAAATGAAACTCTTGATGCTAAATGTACCATTGAAGTGATGGTATAGCAATGTGGGACATATTTTGGCCCACATATGACAATGTTGATTGTAAATATCTGCAAATATTTTAAACTTGGTTGATACTAATATTGGAATGGACTAAACGATGAAATAAAGATGTGTAATTCTATGTTAGATTTTAAGATGACTTTAAAATCTAAAATGATCAAATTTGATTGAATTCTATTTTTCAGTTTAAGCTCTCAGGTGTTTTGGACTAATGTACTCGTACTGATGTTTTATTGTGAATTATTCAGTTAATCCTATGATGGTACAGGAGAGGCAAAAATAAGCCTTGGGGCTTCAGCCTGTTCCTTTTTTGGTTGCTGTCTGTTTTCTTTTCTTTTTTGTAAAAACATGATTTTATTTTTGTTTTAAACTGAAATAAAGCATTCATTCATTCATTCATTCATTCATTCATTCATTCCAATCTCATCTCAATACTGTGGTTTATCCCTAATTTTAACATCACTTAAATTTAAATATAAGAAGTCATAAAAACTATATATCAACAGTAAACAGTAGAACAAAATTACATTTCACCAAGCTCAAGACTCTTAGAATGAATAAATAATATTTCCATCATGTTTTTTAAGTACAGTGAGGTAGTTTAAATGTTCCAGTCGTAGGATGAGCTTTAGTGCAGTGTAGCAGTGCATCATTTAAAGTACAGTGTAAATTACATTGTAGTGCAAAAAGAGAACAGAAATGAAGCCCACAGGTTGTAAAGCCTCTCACAGCCTTAAGGAACAGTTAAAACATACCAAGATCACATTAAAAATTGACAAATACATTTAAAAAAGTCCCATGGGGCAGTCTTTAGTGAACTGAAATGGTCCCTGTCCCAGGATTGAGTTCAACACACACCATGTCACACTGACGGGTCAAAAAAGACATTTTTTTTTTTCTGGTTGTTAAATGCTTTCTCTTCTCTGCTTTGTCCTCTCTGCTCTCCCTGTCATGGCTGTGTTCACATTTTTAGTGTAAATATTGTTCATTGTTAATACTGTGTATTCCTCCACCTCATTCAGAGTCTTATTTCCACCACATTTTTATTGATGTTTTCTTTAGAAGGAAGTTGATATTGCTTCAAGGCTCTGCATGTTGCAACCTGCTCACTTCATTTTCATGCTCTTTTCATTTGTTTTCATTTTAGTTGTATTGATTTTATTTTTATTTTGACTTCATATTAGTTAAATCAATGCTACTCCTATCTATTCTAATGTCTTCATCTGATATTTCTGACTGCTATACTGTGGAGAAGAGAAACTGAAACAACCAAATTTCCCCTTGGGAGTTAATAAAGTATTTCTGATTCTTCTTCTGATTCTTTGGACGACTCAGAGGGCTTTTACGCCACCACAGGTCACATGGACTCCTCCTCTGATTGGCTCACTGATCAGGCTGTGTCATTTTAACCCTTTAACTACCAGCTCAACTGTTTGGCACAGCTCAAAATAAACTGAATGAACTAAAAATGTCTGACAGACTTAATCCAGTCAGACCTAATATGGTCATGTAGGAAGTAGAGACAAGTGATGAATCTATCCAATCACAGCTACTTTGGTTGTGTTAAAGGTTGGATGAGTTCAGAGGACATCAATCACAGCTGCCTTAGCTTGGTGGTGGTGGGATAAGTTGTGGAGCCATCCAATCAGAGCTGCTCTCTTTATGAATTGATATATTCATGTAGAGCAGGTTCACTGTTTGTTGTCACTTCTGGTATTGTAACTGAGATGCTCTGCCAGGTAGCCTAAATAAAGGTGACTGCATTTCACACAAAGGAACATTTGTTTCTGTTCATTTAGACATTCAGACTTTACTAACATTCAATAAAGGCTTAGTAGATGTTTGATTTTATCACAGAGGAAAACAGGACATAAAAAATGTCTTACCCTTTACACTTCAGATTTTAGTCGACTAAATTTACAGCAGATTTCATCGACTAAACTAGACTAAAATTAAAACTAGAGACTAAATTACCACAAAAACTATTTTTTAACTTGCACTTTTCTTATTTAAACTCAGTTAAAATGATAAAAGACATAAGAACATCTGACATAAGAATAAAACAATCTAAACAAATGTAGATTAAAAATATCTGACAAACAAAATGAAAATGAGATCAGAGCACAGGATGATCTCATGTGTAGCCCAGAGACTGATCCCACTAAACTGGAAACACAATGTTTTTAATCTTATGGGAGATGGAATCAAACATTTGGAACAGAAAAACAGAAGAATTGTTCTGGAAAAATCAAGAAAGGAAATTTGACAGAACTTGTCAACCTTTCATTGACCATTTCAGTTAGATTGTAAAGTAGAAAACAATCTTTCAATAAAAGGTTTCATTTTATCCAAGTAGATTTCATCCACTAAAATGTTGTGAAATGTCATCAACTAAAACTAGACTAAAATTAAAACAGTTTAGATGACTACATTATGACTCAAACTCAAATATTTTGATGCCAAAGACTATACCTAAAGCTGAATTCAGAAGTGCTGTCAGAGTAACACAGGTGTGGAGTTTTTAAAAAGTGAAGAAGAGCTTTCCCAAACACACATCCCTGCACAAACCCTCCAACACTCGACTTTACCAAAGAATGAAGGACTGGATTTGACTGTTTCCTTGTAAAGCAGGGATATTATTGAAATACTGAGATCATATTTACAGACTGGAGTGTACTTTTGAATCTCTATAAACCAGTTTGATGACATTTGATCTCTGATTTGATCTGATTCTTACATTTCTATGAATGGATTTGAGCTTTAAACTTAATGTTCCTCCATTGAACTAAACAGCACCATCTCCTGGAGCTTCTGTAGGTCATCACTCTCTGCAGGCCGAGTCCAAACTTTAAGTCCAGGTTCATTTAGATGCGTGTAGAACAGGATCAGCATTTACTGAAGAGTCTAAAACTGACAGTGTTGTGAATTTGAGCTGCATATTTAATTTTAGACGAGCTGAAGTGATATCCAAGCAGAGGAGGGGGTGGTGCACAGGTGCTGCAGTGCATTGTGGGATTTGTAGTTTGAAATGTAAGATTGATAATTAACAGAGGACCATTAATGTTGTGTTCCAGTTGATTGTTGAACCTAGATTCTTCAAGTTGTAAATTAGATACATCACAGGGGACGCCCCAGTTTGTAGGAATTTCCTACCCAGACATCTTAACCCTTGTGAGTCTCTTTAATTTACTACCCTTTGAGGTTATCATAGGTCATTAATGTCCTCTCCCAAAGCTGCTATAAAAACATGACAGATTAATATTTTTTTTTTACTTTTTTTTGCTCAAATCATTCAGTCAATTTCAGTTCTAATCAAAAATACCAAATATTTAATTATCTATTTTATTTTAACCCTTTAAATGCCAATTGAAATACATTATGGATAAATAATGGATAAAACAATGGTCATTCTTTGTGGTAAAAACAACAATGAAAATACTCTAGCATTGCTGTTGTCCACTTTCCTTAAAACATTTTTTAAATCATCATTGTTTTTCTCAATTTGAACATTTATCCTCCATGTTTCAACTATTTTGTGAACAACAGTCAACTCTCAGAATCAGCTGGACATAGAAGACACAGACAGTATGAAGAAGGGATGGAGAGGTCAACACTGAAGTTCATTTGTCCTGTTGTAGCTCTATGCATCGTCTGTGTGTCTGAAAAAAAGTATGAAAAAATAAAAATAAATGAAATAAAAGTAACCTGTGGAGTAAAACTAAATAAAACAATTAAAATATAGATATGTGAAATAAGCATAGGTAAACCAAGTGAAAATAAAGTAAAATGATAACCAGTAATAAATATAAAAAATAAGAAAAGAGAATCAAGAAGAACAAAGGACTGTACCTCTGAAATAAACTAGAAATAAACCAAGAAAAAAATGAAAATTAAACGATCGAAATGAAATAAATGTAACTAAAATGCAAATTAATAAAAAATATACTGAAATAAAAATGATCAAACAAATAGACAAAATAAAAGTAAACCTGATTAAATTAAATACAAACTGATAAATAAAATAAATGAACATTTCTTTTTGAGGATGATGAATCATTATTTGTATTTGTCTTTTCATTTTCCTAAATTAAATCGGCCTCAGTCTGCTGATCAGTGAACCAATCAGAACTCAGCGGTCTCAAAGATGGGGGTCCCCCTCAGTCACAGCGGGACAGACGTGCTGGGACACCTTTGCCTGTAAAAGGCAGCGCTCAGGTTTGTTTGTGACCCTGGTGATTGGGCCAAAGAAGACGGAGGATGCCAGCTGAAAGCGCAGACCCCATTCGGTTCTCCATCCCCCTCCCATCCAGACTACACGGATCACTCACTCTCCTGCACCCTGAGGACCTGAACCCAGTTTTTCCCCTTTAGCTCCATTTGTCCCCTCAGAGAAAAACCACTCTTTAGTTTCCCTTAAAGGACTAATTCAGAGATTTTTAAAGGGCCTCGTGTTTTAGTTTGTGAATGATTGTGTTTAAATTGTTTTCTTTGTGTTTGAAATATATTTGATCTAAAACACATTTATTTCAAACTTATTTCTGTTTCATGATTTCACACCTTCCTCTGAGCTTCAGGAGACAAACTGAAGTTAAATCAACTGTTTTACCTTTAATTACATTTGATTTGTGAACCAACACATTAGTTTCTTTATTTAATTATTATTGTAACTTAATCTAAGTTAAAGATTTAAATCATATTTTACATGAACTGAATTTAATTTGATTTCACTCACAGTTAAACTGAATGTGATGTAACTTGAGTAAAAGTTTGACTAAATTTAATTTGTCTGAATAAAAAGTAGGGCTGAACGATTTGAGAAAATAATCTATTTGTGTTTTTGTTTCCCTCTGTAATTGTTTTAATGTTCCTCATCTTATGTATTCTTAAACAAACATAAGCAGTAGATCTTTTTATAGTAAAAACAATATGACATTAAATTAATCTAAGGATAAAAGATTTGAGAAAAAGTGGAGAAGTGAAGAACAGAAGCAAAATAGGTATGAAAGTGTAAGAACTGGGTAATAATAGTATGAAAGTGGAAAAGGGTTAATAAATAGGTGCAAAATAGGTAGGAAATTACAAAAAAAGGGAATAAATGGAAAAAAAAATCCAAAAGTAGCTTCGGAAAATTGATTATGGCAGCAAAATTGGGAATTAAATTTGAAATTAAATTTCAAAATCCATGTAAAAATTCCAAAAATGGTTCTGACAGTGGCCAAAAAAAGATGAATGGAGGCAAAATAGGCATAAAGTTGTAAAAACGGGGTTAAATAATGTTAAAAATGGTCCAAAAGTGGGTAAAAAAGTGTATGAATGGAGGTAAAAATAGGCATGAAATTGTAAAAAACTCCATCACAATGCCAAAATGTTCAACACATTTTGGGCTGAAAATATTGAACCTTCTGCGATTTGAAAATATTGCGATTTAATCTAATTTGTGATAAACAGCCCTAATTAAAAGTTTATCTAAATTTGATTTACCAGAACTGAAAATAATTTCCTTCATTAAATTGAATCTACTTTAATTAGACATGTTGATAATTCCTTAAGTGAAGTAAACTGCCTACAACCAGCCCTCAGTTGGAATGAGGTTTGCTCTAATCCTTATTTACTCAAATTTAAAGTGTTTTATGAAGGCGATTTATAAAAAAATGATTTTTAGTTTAACAAATAAAACTAAATGAACAATCCAGCTGTTCCTTATAATGAGTGTGTAATGTTCTGTAGGGCTGGAGAAGCATTGAGTTTTTAAATATATTGACATATTGGATTAAGATCTAAAATCAGACCAGTTCTTCTCAGTGTAGTTCTCTTTGTGTTAAATGAAGTCTGGATGGTGAAATAAAAACAGTTTCTTTGTGTTGAAGCTCTCAGAAGAGCAGCACAGTGACGTTTTCTGTTGAAAAAGCCAAAACAGTTTGATGGGGACAGTCGTGCTGGACCATGTCGTGAGCCTTCAGACTCTGGTCTTTGGGGCCAGAGGGACGGGATCACGCAGAGCTGTTTGTCAGGTCAGTCAGACCTGGTCCATCAGAACTAAAGATGGAATTTCAAAAGACTGGCCCGTTGTTTCATTTCTTTATTTTTAGATGTCCACCAGGGGAAACTCATTTCTGACACTAATCCTGTCCAGGGGTCCTGAGTTTTCATTTTGGTGGAGATTATTTGTTGACCTGGACTTGAATGATGTGTTTTTGTCACAAATATTGAACTGAGCCTTACCTTACCTTTGGTCTCCAGAGAAGTGAATCCAAATGCATCCAAGTTTCTGACTCTGGATCATTTTGGGTCTTTTTTTATCATGATGTCCTCCTTCCTGTTAGAACTGTAAATACTGCCTCCAGTGCAGGAAGTCGACTCAGACAGCAGTGAGAGCTCACCAGTGTTGGGAAAGTTACTTTAAAAAGTATTTATATATTTATTTATATTTTAACTTATTTTAACCCTCTTATTTTGTTTTATTACTACATTTCTGTTCAGATCTTTTTTTTATTTGGAATTTTATTCTTTGTTAAATGCTTTTCCTTTTATTATCCTATTTTAGCTGATTTTATTATGCACCTGATGTTACACTTTCTCATTTTAACATATTATTTATCCAACTTTTATTCTATACGGTTATATTATCTTATTTATTTATGTATTTACACAGTTATTTATCTTACCCTCGAGTAGTTTTAAGTATTTTAAGTATTATTTTAGTTTTAGCTCCTGTGTTTCCTCATTTTTAGTTCAAGATAGCGTTTCCTCAGTCCTCTAATTCAGTTTTCTGTCAGAATTTCCTTTTTATGTCTTTGTGTGTTTGAGTAAATGAGTGTGTATATTGAATGTGGTTTGGGGGAGGGGGTCTGCTTTTTATTCCACTTATTATTATTTTATTGTATCTTTCCCTCATGTAAAGCACTTTGTATTACAGTCCTGAATGAAAAGTGCTGTACAAATTAAGTTTGATTGATTGATTGTCACTTCTTAAAAAGAGTAGTCCGTTACTTCACTTAGTTACCCTGAATGGAAAGTAACTTTTTGTGTTACTTTTATGTTGTTTGGCTTTGAGCAGAACCCCGTATCTGTTCATAGATGTGTAGGTCTACATAAAGTTCTCCTGCAGAAGACATAACAGGTATTTCTTTGTGCTCTTTATTTTAAAATCATCTCTGTGGAATGAGAGCTCCTGTCCAGTGTTTACACATTTCTCTTCTGAAATAAACAACCAGGTTGATCCAAACAAGCTTTAAACAAGCAGCCTCCAGCTTTTTATTTCCTAAAGTAATAGATTACTTTTTTTTTCTTGAAGAGAATTCAACATAAGCTTCTTATTTAAATTAGTAAATGAGGAAGTGAACATCCACCTCCAGCACCTGTTTTGCTTTACTGTGGGGAGCTGGGAGATAATCAGGGGGATTCACACAGACAGAAAAGTCCAATAAACAACTAAGAAACGAGCCCAAAAACAGGGCTCAGGAGATTTGTCCTGGACTTTAGAGAAAAAAAAACAGGCCCAAAGACGCTGATAATGAGCAGACCTGGCAACAGAGCTCGTGTCTCGTGCAGCAGCTGAAGGCAGCATCGGTGTGTGATCAGCCCGTGAGAATTGTAACGTTTGTCAAACTGAAAAAGGAAGTCCGTTTCGTTTCCACATGTTTAGTAGAAGTGTGTTCAACAACTTTTTACCAGACAAAGTAGATCTGTGAGTCTCTCTCTCATTTCTCTCCTCGCCCTCTCTGATAATACAGCAGTAAATGTCTGTAAGTCAGTCGGCTCTGAGGGTCATTTACATTTAATAGTTTGTAAATGAACGGCTCACTCACACCTGAGAATCGGCTCTCATCTTCACTTAAAAGAGCCGTTCAAAAGACTCGACACGTCCTCGAACGACTCATCTCTGGGTGTGTTTGTGTCTTCGTGGTGAGGAGTTTACCTGTCCAACAGGTTTTCACTGCTGCTTCCTGATTCTGTGGAGCAGTTGATTTAGTCTGAGCTGAAGTCGCAGCAGAGACACTTTTCCTGATTTCTTGAATCTTTAGGAGAAGAAAGAGGACTTCTCAGCAGGTAAGAGAGCCTGAGCAGATCTACCTATCTGTCTAATTACCTCCGCCAAGGAGTTCGTGTTTTCTCCAGAGTCTGTCTGTTTGTCTGTCAGCAAGATTACACAAAAACTAGAGGATGGATTTACATGAAATGTTCCAGAGGTGAGCTTTGGCCCAAGAAAGAAGATCTTACATTTAGGTGCAGATCCGATTCAGATTGACATCACAAAAAAACAAACATTAAAGTTTATGATGAACGCCCATTACTTAACCCAAGGTCGTCATTTGTCCCACCCACGGCACCATCCGATTGGTCACAGGCAGCGCGCGCTACAGAGGCTGCATCCCAAAGCTCCAAAGTTTCATCCTCGCTTCCTCCACTTGGGTTGTTCACTTGTGTCTTAGTCCCGATCACCAGAGACACGAGAAAATGAACAGAGGAGAGAGGAAACGAGGAGATTCATTTTCAGAGAAATGAGACGTCCTCTCCTCTGCAGCGTCACATGAAGCGACGTTTTCTAGTGATGATGACGTCACAGCTGGATACGCTGGTCCAGCGCACGCGAGAAACTGAATTATGGAAAAAAGTAAACTCGACGGCGGTAGATTCATATTCACTTTGACATCAGTTTAACATGAATATGTACATTAATGAAAAAGAAAACTGTCACATCCTCCCAGGCCCAGAGTGATAGGAGTTTTTAATTATTATATTGCTGCCACTTTGTGGTCATAAATAATGTTTTTATTCTGCATGAAGCACTTAAGCGGCCCTCTCTGCGCATTTATACAGAAAAAAATGTGAAGGCCTGAGATAACAATGTGATGCAGTCAGTGGTAAGAGCAGATTGATTCATTTTGTAATTATTTATTCAGTGTGAGTGTGTCTGTGCTAAATGACTGAAATGTTGGTGTTTTCACCTCCTGTTTCACCTCCTGTTTCCTGTTTCCTGTCTGGCAGCAGCTTGAGCCATTGCAGAATCTACTAAAACTGCATTTTAATTGGTTTTATTGTTGTTTCTTCACTTTTAAAAACTATATTTACATTTCCATCAACATTGTTTCAGTTATTTTTGGATTGTGGATAAGTGAAGAGTAGATGGTGGACGATTGAAGTGATATTGAACAGATTGAGAACAAAGGCCTACTCCAGCTCTATTGTGAGTTCAGCCTGAGTCCACTGCAAACTCTTCAAACATCTTCAAAATGCCACGTAAAGGTGAGGATGACTCTGTCACACTGTCAATGGTCCAGGAGTTGCTTGAACAACAAAAGACCTTTTATAAAGAACTTCTTGATCAACAAGAGAAGAGCTTCAGATCATGTGTTCAAGTGATTGTGGACTCCATGTTTGGTCGCATGGACAACTTATTTAAAGATGTCCAATACTTGACTAAAGACATTCAGGACTTAAAATCAAGCCTCCAGTTTTCTCAAGCTGATTTGGATGATTTAAAAGTTGAATCAGACAAGAGAGCTGAAAAGCTTCAAATCATCTCTGAAAGTGTTGGTGATTATCAAGCTTCTTTAAACACCTGGTCATCTAAACTGGATTATTTTGACAACATCACAAGAAAAAAGAACCTTGTGATTGATGGAGTTCCTGATGTGAAGTTGGAAGCATGGAGTGAAACAGAGTCAAAGATAAAGAAACTGTTTTCAGAGCATCTGAAAATAGACCCAAAGCACATTGAAATTGAAAGAGGACATCGGATTGGGAAGCATGACCCCACCGGACGACCAAGATCTATTCTGATTGAACTTCTTCGACACAAGGATAAGCAAGAAATACTGAAGAGAGCAAAAACCCTGAAAGGCACAAACATCTTTATAAATGAGGACTTCTCTGACAAAGTTCGCATGAAACGCAAAGAACTGCTTTCACAACTTAGAGAAGAGAGGAAAAAGGGAAACATCGCCTTTCTGAAGTATGACCAGCTGATTGTACATCCTCCTCGATCCAGTTGAAATGCCTTATATCTAAAGGTATTTTACTGATGTCTTTGTTGGTTTTTTTAACTCTTTATGTCACTTTCACACAGTCCTTCAAATAGTGGTTTAGTCTTTAATTCATATGATAATGATGATAAAGATAGACCATATAATGACCTGATTGACCCAGATAAAAATAGTCTAAATTTAAGGTCAAATACATGCAGTTATTATAATGAAGTGGAATTTAATGGTTTGCTCAAAGACATGTCTAATCAAACTGTTTTTCGAGTTTTCACTTAAATGTTAGCTTACCAAAGAATTTTGATATATTACTGCAGTTTTTAGCAACTTTACAGCATAAATTTTCTGTGCTTGCTCTGACTGAAACATGGTTAAATGATGATATTGGACAAATTTATTCCATACCTCAATATAATGCAGTACATCTTTGTAGAAAAAACAAAAAGGGTGGTGGAGTTTCTATTTTTATACATGAGGATTTTGAATTTATTGAAAGAGACGATCTGAGTAAACATTTTGTTAAAACTGAGGTAGAAACATTATTTATAGAGATTCCAAAATGTACCATTTTTGGGGGTCAAACTATAATTATTGGTTACATTTATCGGCCACCTGATAATGACATTGGTATTTTTAATGAGGCTTTGTCTACTACATTGGAAATGATAAGTGTCAGAAATAAGATTTGTATCCTTCTTGGGGACTTTAATATTGATCTTTTGAAACATGATTTAAATCCTTCAGTTGATTTCTTAAATACTCTTTATACTCATTATTTTTATCCACTTATCCATAAACCCACTAGGATAACAAAGACAACTGCAACATTAATTGATAATATTTTAACAAACTCTTTTGTAAATCCCATCATTTCAGGTGTCATGTTTGCTGACATTTCAGATCACCTCCCTGTATTTCAGATTTTTACAAATCCTGTACAAACTAAGCCAAAATATAGTGTTTGTCATCGCAGATTCAATCAAAAAAATGAGGAATGTTTTAAAACCTCTCTGGCTCAAGTATCATGGGATGAGGTTTTTTGGACACCAGGATGCTGTTATGGCTTATCAAACATTTATGAATAAATTTTCAGCTGTGTTTGATCAATCTTTTCCTTATGTAAAAAGTAAAAATAAAAAAAAGAACATTTCTAAGCCATGGTTCACACCTGCATTACAAAAATCCTCTGTTATCAAGAATAAATTATATAAAAAAGCTTTAACTAGTCCCACACCTTTGAATATCTCATATTATAAAAAATATAAAAATAAGTTCATTAAAATTGTCAATGATGCCAAGAAAAAATATTTTTCTGAAAAGTTGGCAAATTCAAGTAAAAACATAAGAAATACTTGGAATGTTATAAATGAATTATTAAACAAAAAGCAGACGACAAGAAGTATACCATCCCAGTTATCTGATGGCTTCAGAAATTACAACAATCCAACAGATATTGCAAATGGTTTTAATGATTTTTTTCTGAATATCGGCCCTTCACTTGCAAAAAATATTGCATCAACTAGAAAATATACTTTCAACACTTCTGATAAGACATACTCTTGTTTAAATGTATTTGATCCTCCAACTCCAAATGAGGTACTTCAAATAATACTACACATGAGGGATGCAGCTCCAGGACATGATGAAATTAGAGCTGGTCTCATAAAGAAAGTAGCCTCTTTTATTATTGAGC
The DNA here is from genome assembly GCA_036419115.1 of Scarus forsteni. NCBI lineage: Eukaryota > Metazoa > Chordata > Actinopteri > Labriformes > Labridae > Scarus > Scarus forsteni. Next base: position 737,682 of record JAZDUH010000377.1, on the reverse strand, counting down.
CTTTGACACATGTTCTCTCTCTATCACTCAAAACAGGAGTTGTACCAAGAGACCTTAAACTTGCCAAAGTAACTCCATTGTATAAATCTGGTGATTCCAGTCTGTTTAACAACTACCGGCCTATTTCTGTTTTACCATTGTTTTCTAAAGTACTTGAAAAATTAGTTTATAAAAGATTGTCCAAACACTTGACAGCAAATTGTATCTTATATAACCATCAGTATGGCTTTAGAGAAAACATGTCTACAGAAATGGCCCTTTTGCAGTTCGTTGATAAAATCTCAAAAGATCTGGATAATAAAAAAAACACTATTAGCGTGTTTTTGGACTTGTCAAAAGCATTTGACACAGTCAATTACAATATTCTTTTAACAAAATTAGAAAATTATGGGATTCAAGGTTGGGCCTTAAAATGGTTACAAAATTATTTGAATGAGAGAGAACAATTTGTTTGTGTAAACAATCAATGCTCAAATAGAGGTAAATTAATATGCGGGGTGCCACAGGGTTCCATTTTGGGACCTCTTTTATTTATACTTTATGTAAACGATTTAAGAAATGTGTGTAAAATGTACTGCCTCTTATGTTTGCAGATGACACATGCTTGTTATTATCTCATTCAAATTTTGATAGCCTAATGAGAGAAGCAAATGAAGAATTATCAAATATCACTGAGTGGTTTAAGGTAAATCAACTCTCTCTTAACATACAAAAAACAAACTTCATGATTTTCAGCACTAGAAATAAAAGATATAACCAAGATAATGCTGAAGTATCAATTGATGGTATTAAAATAAACCAAGCGACTCAATCTAAATTTTTAGGTGTCATTGTAGACCAAAAACTAAACTGGAAATATCACACTCAACATGTTTGTAGAAAAATAAGGAAATCTATAGGTATTTTAAGTAGAATTCGCTCCTTAATAGGTACTACATGTATGATGACTCTATATTATAGTTTAATTTATCCACATCTAACATACTGTAATATGGTTTGGGGCGCTACTTGTCAAACATATTTGAAAGAAATTTTACTAATACAAAAGAAATTTCTAAGAATTACAAATTTTTCAAATAGATCATCTTCATCTGCTCCTCTTTTTAGGAAATTCAATATTTTAACTATATTTAATGTAAACATTTATTGCATTTGCCTCTTCATGTATAAATATGTGCACATGTCCAATGTTATTCCCAGAGCATATAACCATTTTTTCATGTATTCTTCAGATGTTCACGCCTACTCTACCAGGCGCTGCAGAGATCTGCATCTGCCCTTTTGTAGGACTTCGGTCAATCAAAGCACACTCAAATATAGAGGGCCTTCCCTCTGGAATAATTTAACTCCTGCTCTAAAGTCTATATCCACGATAAATCATTTTAAAAGAAAATTAAAAAGAATGTTGATTCATGAATAATGTTGATCAAATGTAAAGTAGAATATGTGTACAAGTAAATATGGTATAATTTTATTTTACTTTTTGTATTTGATGTGACTGCTCATGCCTGTTGTTATGTAAAAAAAAGATCTTTGGGGAGGTGGCCCTATAAGACCTGTTGGTCTTCTCATGCTCCCCTGCACAGCATGTTTTTATTTATAAAATTGTTTGTCTTATGTATATTTTCCTGTGCAAATAAATAATTCAATTCAATTCAATTCATTCACAGTTTGAAAATGCAGCCATGCAGGCGTGGAACTGATTTCCAGAGGTGGAAAGAGTACTGAAAATCTGTACTCAAGTACAAGTACTGTTACATTGCATAAATTCTACTCAAGTACAAGTAAAAGTACTGGTGTTAAAAAAATACTTAATTAAAAGTACAAAGTACTCTTCTCATAAACTACTCAGAGTATTTATTACTTTTGAACTAACTGATGTTTTATTGCATCGGTGACTACTTCCCTATGCTGTCTGAAAAGCCCCAAATCTTAAGTAATGTGAAGTACCAGAGTTTAACAGAAATATACATTATTTTCAAAGCAAACAGGCATAAGGACATGTAAACGAATATTTTGTTGGATGACCCTTTGAGACAATTATTAAAAATCAAGCTTTTTCTGTAACTCTCCATCAGACTTCTGCTCCTGTTCTAAGGTATTCTGGTGCTCTGATTTGTCCAGGACAGTTTTTTAAATTATTCTTTAAACCACAATTCCAAAGCAATGTCTTATTTCAATAAGTAAAATTCAGCCAGTTTTTTTTTTTTATTTATGTTTCTAGTAATTTGAGTGATTGTAATTTTTCCTTGGGTATGAATATATTTGGGGATGATTGTATATATGTATATATTTATAAAACATGGCTCAAATCATCTTCATGTATGTAATTGCTGTAAAGTGGTTAGAAGTTGGAAATTGAGAAGCTGTATCATTTTTTTAAAAGCACAAATTTTTGCACATGCTAAAAAAAACAATCTATCACTCACCCAGGCTCAGCCCCAGAACTTCTTCAATCCTGTATCCACCCCTGGTTGGTGGCTGTCCAAATACTGAGCTATTACAAGAATTGCAGCTCAATTTTGCATGCACGTGCGTACACCTCAGCTAGTGCCGTCCTTATTTTATTTCAGGCTAACCCACAGCAGTGACGACCTCTTTGCAGGCATATCTTAGCCAAACGATTAGCATTTACACATGAAAAGTACGAAAGCAATATTAGACAAGGATAGTTGTAGTTCCTCTTACCACAATCCATTTTAGCTTCTTTATTTATGAATCAGTCTATAAGTTAGTCTCCACTCTGCTGCGTGGACGTATCTCCAGACACCTGCTGCACTGGAGTGTCACCCCCTTACGTCACGGGTTAACTGGTGCTGTCGGGATGTTGTGGGCATATTCTGGGTGTATTCAGTCGTGACTTATGATTTTAAATGAAGCAAAGTAGATTACATGCTATAAACTGTACTCAAGTATGAGTAAAATTACATGCTTGACAGATGTACTCACCAAAGTACAAGAACCCAAAAAATCTACTTAATTACAGTAACGTGAGTATTTGTAATTCGTTACTTCCACTTCTGCTGATTTCTCACAAGTCTTCACACTCTTCAAAACATCTTCATGGAACACCAGAACAAATCAATAAAATTAATTACTTTCTCTCCTTATTTTAGCTTGGTTGGATCACAAACATCATAAGACATGCTTTTCGTTAATGTTCATCATCATCTGCCTGACCCTGGGGTCTTTTGGGTGCTGATATGTGTTAATGAGCATCTCTGTCACCTACTAACTTTTCTCATTTATTATTGTCCATGTTTTCTGTTTGTAAATGTATGTATGGTCTGGGTACTGCAAGAACTGAATTGCCCTTTGAGCTGAATAAAGTTGTCTAATCTAATCTGATGTGGTGTTTATATTTCACACATGGTGGCAGCTGACACTTTACAGCAGGCTGCTGATACGTCACAAGGGGGCGTGTCTGTCAGTGAAAAGACTTCTTGCATTTGTGTTTCCTCAATTATCCCTTCTCCGATCAGTCTCCTCTCTCCTCCGAGCGCATTTTGCCCTTTGGAACGTCCTTCAATATGGCTGTACCTCCGGTGTTGTGGAGGAGAGAGGAGACTGCATTTTGCACCCTCTGTCTATCGAGTTCAGGAGTTCAACCAAATAATGACGGACAAATCACACAGACCAGGTAACATCCGCCGTTACATGATGGTGTAGCGTAGGAAAAGTGTCGTCAGATTTTCTCCGCACCGCAGTTCTCTTTTCCTGTCTTTCTGGATTCTCCTTTCTCCTTTGCTTAACCTCATGACGTTTTCCACCAGGGTTAAGGAAAAGTACATAGGAAAGGGCTTAGGATGTGACTATTCAACCGCAGTCTCCTCTCTCTTCTCTCCTCCGTGACACTGGAAGTACTTTCTGAACAGCCATATTGAAGGACGTTCAAAAGCGCAAAATGCGCTCAGAGGAGAGAGGAGACTGATCTGGAGGAGGGATAATCGAGGAAACACAAGTGCAGACTTCACAGAAGTCTTTTCACTGACAGACACGCCCCCTTGTGACATATCAGAGCCGGCTTTAAAGCGTCAGCTGCCCACATGTGTGAAATGTAAACACCATGGAGCAAGAGAATGTGTTCAAGTGTAAAAGCAACTTCTTGGGAGTCATTGTAAAATGGACTTACTTGAGCTTATATAGCGCTTTTCTAGTCTGACTACTCAAAGCTGCTTTACACCACAGGTCACACCTACCCATTCACACCCATTCACTCTCACATTCACTCACTGATGGTTCAGAGTTTCTATGTTAGTTATCCATCAGTATCTCGAACGCATTCATGCCCGTTTACACACCACTGACGCAGCAGTGGGAGCAACTTGGGGTTAAGTGTCTTGCCCAAGGACACATTGCCATGTGTCGCCCGGACACGGGCTTGAACCTGCAACCTCCAGATCACTGACCAAGCACTATCCCACTGCACCACTGACGCACTAATGAGTACTGAGTATATTCACATTTCACACAAAGCAGTCGATGTAGACCTAAATTTCCCTCAGAATGTGAGCAGTTACTAAATTTCAGTGTCTCGTCTCTTATTTTATTTTCTTCACTGTGCAAAGAAATATTTGACTCATTTAAAAGAACTCTAAGCTGGACATATTAATATCACAGAAAATATTGAAAACTATCATGGGGCAGTTCTTTCAGGTTTTCCATCTGTTGTCTGTCCTGATTTATCTGTGTTGTTTGTGTTTCTGTCTGTAACAGTGAGGAAAACACATTTTAGATTAGATTAGATGAGACAACTTTATTCAGCCCAAAGGGCAATTCAGTTCTTGCAGTACCCAGGCTATACATACATTTACAAACAGAAAACATGGACAATAATAAATGTCAGTAGGTGACAGAGATTCTCATTGACACATATCAGCCCTCAATTGACCCCAGGGTCAGGCAGATTATATTGCACATTAACGAAAAGCATGTCTTATGACGTTTGTGATCCAACCAAGCTAAAAAAAGGAGAAAAAATAGTGAATTGTGCATTGTTATCTCAGTCATGTAATGGGAACCCAGACAACACAAAAACCCTGCTACATAAAAAGAGACCATGAGGACCAAAATAAAAGCTAAAAATACATAATAACAAGAGACAGAACAATACACTTATTTTTTAATATAAAGAATATAACATAAGGTGAAGGAAAACTTAAACAATCATAATTAAAAGTAAAGACACCAATCTGTTAACATAGCATAGAGCTAAAATGAAAATCAATCAATCAATCAAACTTTATTTATAAAGCGCTTTTCATACAAATGAATGCAACTCAAAGCGCTTTACATAGAAAATTAAAAAACATTCCCTTAAACCCACCTTCCCACCCCTGTTTTACATAACTTACCCACATGCATGGACATAAGGCTTCATTCACGGACACACTCACGAACAGACACACACACGCACACTCACCCCCACACACTCATACACATACACACACACACACACCGACTAAAATAGTGCAAGAAACTAAGAACAAGAACAAAGGCTGAGTACAGATGAACCAGGTGAGAGAGCGTCATCGGAGGAGCCGTCTGCAACAGGAGCTGAGAGTCGACCACAGCCACAGGACACCGACTCAGAACCCAGAGGAGAGATGATGGGCCTCAAAACTCCTCCAGGAACCTACGAGACAGAGTCCTGCAGCCATAGCCAACCACAGCTCCTGGTGCAGAGGGCTCCACGGAGTAAACACTGGAGATCCTAATGATAAAATAATAAAATAAGATAAAAACTAAGAACCAGACCATAAAATAGTCCTACTAAAACATTAAAATAAGAAATGAGTAAAATCCATTAATACAAACAAAGTGGAAACCTAATATAAATAAATGTAATAAATAAAATCTTAATTAAAAGCTAAGCTAAAAAGGTGGGTCTTGAGCCTGCTCTTAAAAACATGAACGTTCTCTGCGGCCCTGAGGTCCTCCAGCAGGCTGTTCCACAGTCGAGGGCCATAAAACTGGAAAGACGCCTCACCATGTGTGTGTGTCCTGACTTTTGGGATGACTAGGAGCCGACTGCCAGAGGAGCGCAGGGTCCGCGAGGGTTCATAAGGTAAAAGAAGTTTTGAAAGGTAAGAAGACCCAAGACCATTAAGACATTTAAAAACCAATAAAAGAACTTTAAAATCAATCCTGAAACACACGGGGAGCCAATGCAGTGATTTTAAAACCGGAGTAATGTGGGCCCGCCCTCTGGTCTTAGTCAGGACATGTGCTGCTGAATTTTGAAGTAATTGTAAACCTGAAATGTTCTTTTTTGGAAGACCAGAGAGCAGGGCATTACAGTAGTCAATACGACTGGTGATAAAAGCATGCATTAGCGTCTCCGTGTTAGCCCGAGAGAGAATGGGGCGGACTCTGGCGATGTTCTTTAAATGATAAAAACCTATTTTTGTAATATTCTTAATGTGAGGAATAAAAGACAGCTCAGAGTCAAATATTACGCCCAGGTTTCTTACTTGTGATGAAGGATAAAAAGACAGTGACTGTAGTTTGGGTAAAAGCTTCTATCTCTGGGCCTCAGGACCGATGACTAAAACCTCAGTTTTGTCCTGGTTAAGCTGGAGGAAGTTTTCTGCCATCCATGATTTAATTTCTAAAATGCAGTTAAAAAGAGCATCCATTGGCCTGGTGTCATCAGGAGACATGGAGTTGTAAAGCTGTGTATCATCAGCATAACTGTGAAAGTTAATTCCATGTCTCCTGATGACACCACCAAGAGGGAGCATGTACAGGTTAAAAAGAACAGGGCCTAAAACAGAACCCTGGGGCACACCACATGTGATTTTATGGACTAGAGAGGAGCATGTGTCTACACTTACCATGAATGTTCTGTCTGTGAGGTAGAAAGTAAACCATTTGTGCACAGTACCAGAGAGGCCAACAAGGTGTTTAAGTCTGTTTAAAAGAGTAGTGTGGTCTACTGTATCAAAGGCAGCGCTAAGATCCAGTAGAACCAACACTGTCACCTTCTGTGAATCATAATTTAATCTAAAATCATTTAAAATCATTCTTAAAGCGGTCTCTGTACTGTGGTTTACCCTAAAACCAGACTGACATTCCTCATAAATATCATATGAGTTTAAAAAAGCATTAAGCTGGTTAAAAACTAGCTTCTCTAAAACTTTACTTAAAAATGGCAAGTGAGACACTGGTCTGTAATTACTAAAATCATTAAAATCTAAATTGCTCTTCTTCAGTAGGGGCCTCACCACTGCCGCCTTAAACGCAGCCGGAAAGACCCCCGTCTGAAGAGAGCAATTAATCATGGTTTAAAGCTCGTCTCTAAAAGATCCATAAAATGACTTAAAAAATGTAGTTGGAATTTGATCTAAAAGACATGTGGTGGGCTTCATAGAGGAGAAAACCTCATAAAGCATCTCATCATTAACCAGGACAAAACTGTCCAGTGTTTCATCAGGTGAAGACAGACACTCAGATTGATTAAAAGCAGCAGTTATACAGGATAAAATGTCACTTCTGATAGTGTCAGTCTTACCCCTGAAGTGGGCTGCAAACTCCTCACAGAGAGCGTTTGTAGGAGTTAGGTTAAATTTATTAAAATCAGGGTTAAAAAGATGGTCAATGGTTGAAAATAGAACTTTCGGGTTGTTTTTGTTGTTTGTGATTAGTTTGGCAAAATACACATTTCTTGAGTTTTTAACAGCACAGTTGTATGATTTAAGATGTTCTCTGTATATTTGAAGATGAATTGTGATTTTATTTTTCCTCCATTTTCTTTCTGCTGCCCTGCCTTTTCTTTTTAGTTTCTTTACCTCCTCATTAATCCATGGGGTTGCAGGCTTACAGTGAGCTTTTTTCAATTTGATTGGTGCAACTGAGTTGAGAGCGTATTCAAGTTTACTGTTAAAATTCTCCACAATAAAATCACAGGGGGCAGGCAGAACAATTGGAGGGCATTTTTCTAAAACACTGATAAAATTTGCAGCCACCCCAGGGGTCAGATGACGCTTCCTCATAGTTCTCACAGAGGTCTCCCGCTCGATAAAAACGGTGATATGTAAAAACACACAGAAGTGGTCAGAGACAGTCAAGTCAACAACAGAGGACACACTGGCAGACAGGCCATAAGTGATGAGCAGGTCCAGGGTGTGTCCTCTGATGTGTGTCTCGTGCATGACATGTTGTTTAAAATCCATAAAGTTAAGAACATTTAAAAACTCCCTGGAAACGGGGTCTAAAATATTATCTATGTGTAGATTAAAATCACCGGTTAAAATAATCATATCATATGAATTGTGTAAAATCAAAAAAAATTCTGAGAATTGGGGGATAAAAAGACTGCACTTTTTCGGTGGCCTGTAAACTGTCACAGATAAAATTTTAGGGTTGTTAAAAACAAGGAGTGATATTCAAAACTTGTGTATTCTTCAAATAAAACAGGTTTGGTGGCCAAAGTGTTCATAGTAATAGCAGTGGTGCCACCTCCCCTTTTACCACTCCTTGTTGAAAAAGCAAAGTTAAAATTAGGTGAAAAGAGCGATACAGTATATAAATACTATGCTACAAGTATTATACTAAACAAACTAAAAGCATAATTAAAGTCTCACAAGTAAAATAGTACTTCTTAGTTCAAAAAGATATCCCTAAAGTATACTTCAATGAACTTTGTGGACTATACCTAGCATACTAATAGCATGCAGAAGAGTATAATTGTTGCACACTTGAAAGTGTAGGTTTCTAATATTTAAAATGACCTTATAAAGTCAACTTTGAGTATACTTGTATATCCTAAAAAATCTAATGTTATTCATAGAACTATTAAATTAGTAATCTTTCTAGTACACAAGTAAATGGTAGTAGAATACGTACAAAACTTATACTCAAGTATACTCACTTAAATGAACTTCAAGTAGACTACTTGTAGTTGAGGAAAACCTTCTTACCTACCGTATATACAGTTGTAGGAAAAAGTATGTGAACCCTTTGGGATTACCTGGATTTTGTTCTGCTTAAATTGGTCATAAAATATTTTCTGATCTTCATCAAAGTCGCATCACTTGACAATCACAGTCTGTTTAAGCTAATGCCACTCAAAAAAAAATATGTTTACATGTTTTTATTGAATACAGCATGTAAACATTCACAGTGCAGGGTGGAAAAAGTATGTTAACCTTTGGTTTTAATAACTGGTTGACCCTCCTTTGGCAGAAATAAAACCAATCAAACATTTCTCGTTGTTGTAGAACAGACCTGCATTACGGTCAGGAGGAATTTTGGACCATTCTTCTGTACAAAACTGTTTCAGCTCAGCGATATTCCTGTCTGGTGTGTATCGCTCTTTTGAGGACATCCCTTAGACCTTCAGGATTTAAATTCAGACACAGTGATGACGTTTTGATGCTAAAAGTGAGCCTCCTGCAGAAGAGTTTGTTGTTCACGCTCTGCTCTCTGACAGACAGCAGGGGGCGCTCTGCTATGGACCAGACTGAAGAACCAGAGGGGGAGGGGGTCCCTCCATCTAAAACCTCTCTGAGTGAAGAAGACCAGGGTCTGAGGTGAGATGAAGATCTGCAGCCATCACACTGACACCATCACTACACCATCATCATCCTCATCTTCATCATCAGTCTTTATCACAGTAGTGCCAAACCATGACAGGTGTTACCTCAAGACACTTTACAGAAGGACAATGACATACTCTTCATCATTTCATCATCATCACTGCATCTTCATCCTGAAATAACAGCTCAAGTATCTGATGATGATGATGATAATGTTTGTTTTATAAGGATGAAGAGATCAGAGCCTCCTGAGCCCAGCGGTGTGTCCATGAAGAGTGACTGGTCAAAAGACCCTCCTCTTTACTTTAAGAAGAACAGACCTGCGGAGGACAGGTGAGGATTGGTAAATATGACCTTTGACCTTCACTTTTTACTCATGATGATGATGATGATTTTTGTTTTTATCAGGATGAAGAAACCAGAGTCTCTTGAGCCCAGCGGTGTGTCCATGAAGAGTGACTGGTCAAAAGACCCTCCTCTTTACTTTAAGAAGGACAGACCTGCTGAGGACAGGTGAGGATTGGTAAATACAGTGGGAGGAAAAAGTAAGTACACCCTTTGTAATTTTGTACATTTCTGCCTAAATTGGTCATAAAATGTGGTCTGATCTTAACTCAAATCACAAGAATGAGTAAACAGTGTCTGCTTAAACTAATACCACCCAAACAATGACATGTCATCGTATTTTTGTCATTAGATGTTAACATTCACAAGACATGGAGGAATAAGTAAGTACACCCCCCTGGCTAAGGATCCTCCAAGAGCTAGTTAGTCAAATTTATGAGTCAGGTGTGAGCCAACCTGAAGTTCAATTACTGAGGTGTGGCTTAAAGCTGCCCTGCCCACCGGAAAACACACACCAGTTAAAGCTATGGTCTACGATTTGGAAGCTTTGTACATCTTAACAACACTGTTTATAAGGCTGTTATGGTCCTATGGTCCAATCTACACAATATAAGGACCAAAAAGAACGAAAAAAATCCATTCAGTATATCTGCTGAAAAGCTGCATACTAGCTGACCAATCAAAACGTGCAGCTGCACGTTTGATTGGTCCGTGAGTCCATCCAATCCTCTGTCTCCCTCGCTATGCAGCGTCAGAGCGTTCGAACGCTCTGCGCAGCGTGATGCCCATGGTCCTGCCTCCTCCTCTCTACCTCCCGGTGAGCAGCTAGCAGCGTTAGCTACTGAACTATTGGAGCCGGAAAAGCCTAGCGCCGAAACCGAGTGGCCGAGGCTTGTTAGCGGGCTAACGGCTAACGAATGGCCTCAGTCGGCCGTCAGACCTTCAGCATCAGCCGTTTCGCCGCTGGTTGATCAGGTAATGGCTTTGTTTACTACAGTGGGAGATGTCTGCTGAATAACTCTGGTTAGTCTGTGCCTGGCCTGGCTAATAACTTGTAGTGGAGTGGGTTAGCCTGTTAGCCGCTAATCGTTGGCATTGTAAGCTGAGCTGGGGAGGACAGTCTGAGAAAGATAAATCCTCCCCCACAATCGGCTCCGCTCTGGCGGCGCCAGACCCGCATCGCTACCGCTGTGTGTTACAAGGGGATGACTGTGGCGTTTGATGCTTTCAGTTGAGCTGAACTGTTTTTGCTTGAGTTTGCTGCTGATATATTATGCTAGTCGCTCGTAGCTCTGTCCGAGGGGGCTTGTTGTTATGATGCAACACGAGCTGGGGGCGGGATCTTGGAACACTGAAGGGAGGGGTGAGGGAAGGGGGGCAGGCTTAGGTTTAAAATCGTAGACCACAGCTTTAAGAGTTGTCTCTTGATGAGGGGCACTGTCTGATGTGCACCATGCCTCGCTCAAAAGAACTCTCTGAAGGCCTAAGATCAAGAATTGTTGATTTGTGTAAAGCTGGAAAAGGTTACAAAACCATCTCTAAAAGTCTTGATGTTCACAAATCCACGGTGAGAAAAACTGTCTACAAATGGAGACAGTTCGGCACTGTTGCTTCTCTTCCAAGGAGTGGTCGCCCTGTGAATATGACTCCAAGGGCATAGCGTAGAATCTTCAATGAGGTAAAAAAGAACCCTAGAGTGTCAGCGAAAGACTTACAGAAAACACTGGAACATGCCAACATCTCTTTTGACACATCTACAATATGTAAACCATTAAACAAAATGGGTTTCATGGGAGAACACCACGCAGGAAGCCATTGCCTTCGAAAAAGGACATTGCTGCATGTTTGAAGGTTGCAAAAAAGCATTTAGTTGCTTCACAGTGCAACTGGGAAAATATTCTGTTGTGTGATGAAAACAAAGTTGAGTTGTTTGGTGGGAACACACTGCGTCATGTGTGGAGGAAAAATGGAACAGCACACCATCATCAAAACCTTATTCCCACTGTTAAGTATGGTGGGGGGAGCATCATGGTGTGGGGCTGCTTTGCTTCCTCAGGGCCTGGACAGCTCGCCATCATCAATGGAAAAATGAACTCACAAGTCTACCAAGATATTTTGCAGAAAAACCTGAGACAATCTGTCAAACAGTTGAAGCTCAAAAGAGGATGGGTGCTGCAACAGGACAACGACCCAAAGCACAGAAGCAAATCAACTTTAGAATGGTTTCAGAAGAATAAAATAAATGTTCTGGAATGGCCCAGTCAGAGTCCTGACCTAAACCCAATTGAGATGCTGTGGCATGACCTCAAGAAAGCTGTTCACACCAGACATCCCCAGAATCTTGCAGAACTGCAGCAGTTTTGTGAAGAGGAATGGTGCAAGATTCATCCTGATCGTTGTGCGTGCCTAATCTGCAGCTACAGGAAACGTCTAGTTGAAGTTATTGCTGCCAAAGGAGGGTCAACCAGCTATTGAATACAAGGGTGTGCTTACCTTTTCCTCCCTGTCTTGTGAATGTTTACATCTAATGGCCAATAAAAATACGATTAAAGGTGTACTCAGCGATCTTCTAATCTTCTAATCAAATGCATTATTTGTGAAATTCACCGTATTTCTCCTCTCCATCCACAAGATGTCCCCACTGACAGCATGTTGAAAAAAAAATCCGGTCTCAATACACAGCCTTGGCTCTGAATTTCAGCAGGTAAATACTGTGGCTCGGACCGCGTAACCAAAACAAAGTAAACCCCCCCACGTCCAGGGGGCGATCATACGCATGCGTAGATCAGACAGAAGGGGGAGGGGGAGTCGTAGTTTGCGTAACGTGCGCAGTTAGCGTAAGAGAGAGATACAATAGTTGCGGTAGCAATGGCTGAAAAACAGCCCAAAGAAAGAGGAGGAGTGAAAAGTGGAAAAGAAGGGCTATGACCAAAAGAGCAAAGACCTGGATCAACATTGGTGTTGCTTTCCGACGGTGGAGGGAACTCCGCTAATTGAAAGACCTGAAAACTAACATGGATGTCGCCGTCTTTCTGCTGGATAGGTAAGCTAAGCAACATTAGCTTCGTGGTGCTTCACATAACAGCAGCAGCCGTCAGGCATTCATCTTATCGTCTAATCTGCCAAAATGTACTGTTGTTGTGATGTTACCAATATTGGCAGTTGAGTTGTCTGACCAGTCGGGGTTTCCTTAGCTACGTCTGCTACGCAGGTTCTACGGCCGTTTCCATGATGATACACGTCAATCAGCTGTCGGGAGGCGGGTCTAAGTTCGAATATAAACAAACCCTCCTCTCGTTTTCTCCCACATCGCTGACTACACCTTTAAATGTAATTGTTTGGGTGGCATTAGTTTAAGCCGACACTGTTTACTCATTCTTGTGATTTGAGTTAAGATCAGACCACATTTTATGACCAATTTAGGCAGAAATGTACAAAATTACAAAGGGTGTACTTACTTTTTCCTCCCACTGTATGATCTTTGACCTCCATGTTTGAGTCCCTCAGAGGTGATGAAGATGTTTATTTGATGGACTTGCTGAGGTCAGGTCAGCTCCCTTTGCCCTCAGACTGTCTTTTTTTCCAAACTTTATTTTTGATTTTTCAAACAAGTAAATTAACAAACTTATATAATCAGGCCTTTGAAACTCCCTCATCCCCCACCCCAAGAGTCTGAAAAACAAACACTCTTGACAGGGTCTCTATATCAAGCGGAGGCCACATTATGAACAGAATCAAGGTTTGTGTTTTGGGATGGGAATTGATAAGATTTTATCAATATCAATGTTGTTAACGATCCTGCTAATCGATCCAATTCTTTAACGATTCCCTTATCGATTCCTGCAGATTTGCTTCTGCTTCTACAAATTGCTAGTGTGTCCACTCGCGTAAGGTTGTGTCGTAGGTGCAGTTAGGATTAAGTCACAATTCTGACGCTTCTGAACCCTGTCAGTGGATGGAATTGATAAAGGAATTGATTCGCAAAAAAATGAATGATATCGATTCTTTGATGGAGCTGTTAACGATTCTCAACTGGAATTGGTTTTCGATTCCCATCCCTATTTGTGTTACCCCAGGTCATCATTAAGTACAACCAAAAAAAGCCCTCTCTGTAATCTGTATAGGGACTCCAGGTCAGGATAAAGCCCTTGTGTTTTTTTTTTTTTTTCAATTTTAGCCATAAACTTTTCTAAAGGTAAAAAGAAAGCACCTCCTTCCACCAGTGTGAGAAAGATGGAGTATTTTAGGCCCTCCTGCTGAAAAGAATGAGTCTGGGGGCCAACAAAGAGACAAAAGCAAGAGCATTTGCTTTTGAGCTTTAAATTTTGAAATGGTATGCCAAAAATAACTGTGAAAATCTGATGTCTATTGTCTGTAGCCAAAACATATGTCCAACCGCTGCAGGACAGTAACCACATCTTGGACAGACAGGGTTTATTGTGGCAAAGATTCTAGCCAGATTATCATTAGAATAATGTAGATGATGAAGAACCTTAAACTGAATCAGCCCATGACATAAACATAGACAGAAGTATGTGTACAGGTTAGACTTCTCTGCCAGGCATCCTCTGATAGCCCCTCTCCCAAATCTGTCTCCCATGCAGCTTTTGTTCTGTCCCAAGATATTTTATTTAATCCCTGTCTCACTTTGTAAACTATAGAGACCTGTTTCCTGTAATAGGGATCTAGTTGTAGAATAAAATCTGACAGATTCCTCAGTGTGAAGTGGGGAAAAGAGAGAAATTTTTCTGAAAATTTGAAGATATCTGAAAATATTCTCGGTATGTTACAATATACAGTATAATTAATGTTTTGACAGAAGAAAAATTATCTTCTGAGAAAAAGTAACTGAGAATAAAAAGCCCATGTCTCTGCAAAGACTGAAATGCACTATCTAGTATAGAATGTGTGAGGAAATGATTATTTGCAATTGGGAGAAATCCACTCACATGTTTAAACCCAAATGTCTCCTTAACTGAAACCAAATTTTAAGCCGTATCAATGGTGAAGTGAGAGTGAGTAATGGGTTAGAAAGAAGCTCATCACAACCCAGTTTCTACCCCCCTTATTTTTAGATGTAGAAACCTAATACAAAAACTTTGTTACATTAGACCAAGACCCCCCGCTTCCTTTGACACTTCCAAAAACTTCCTGTTCATCCTTGGATTTGAGCCCTTCCAGATAAAAGATGAAATTAATATGTCCAGTTGTTGAAAGTGTTTTGGTATAAATTTGGGAATCATTTGGAATATGAAGAGAACCTTGGAAGAATTTTAACTATATTTATAGTCCTACTCATGAAATGTTTTTTTGAAGACCTGTGTTGTTTGTTCAAATACTTATAGTCATACAGCCCCCTTATTGATCAAATAACTTTGATGCTTAAATATGTAAAATTGTCCTTTTTTATTTTAAAAGAAAACTCAGAGTTATCCTCACATACATCAATGAAAGGAAAAAGTAGAGTCTATGAGTAGTTGATCTTATAACCCAAATCCCTTTAGAATGCATAATAGTTTTGGGATGGATTCCTGAGGGCTGGATATATTTATATATTAAATCTTCTGCGTAGAGTGACACTTTATGCAGTTTACCGCCCCAAAAATATCTTTAATACCATCTTCCACCCTGAAACCTATAGCAAGTGGCTCAATTGCCAAATCAAACAATTAAGGAGAGAGACTACAGCCTTGTTGGCAGCCCCTATGGAGCTTTAAATTGTCAGAGATTATAGTGTTTGTCCATACTGCAGCCATAAGAGAGCAATACAGAATTTTAATCCAAGTCAAAAGTGGTGGACCAAAGCCAAACCTTTCTGAAAAATCATTAACAAATATCTTAACTCAACCTGGTCGAACACCTTCTCAGTATCTAATGAAATCACCACCTCTGATCCACAGGTGATGGTAATTCATGCTGATTCACTGATCTCTTTAATTCTGTTCTGATCTACAGAGGTCAGATGGAAACATCTGGACTCTCCAGTATCTTCTCCAAACTGACTGAATCAGAGCTGGACTCCATATTTCTGGTGAGAACATCACACTTTAACAGTGAAGTCCATGATCTACACGTCTGCTGCTCCACCATGATCCAGATGTTAATGTCAGTGTTCTGCTCTGTCACATTGAATCTCCACTGTCTTCTGTTCTCCAGCTGCTGGAGGAGAACATCATCAGCTTTGTGAAGAACAGGCTGAAGGGAATCCGGAGAGGTTTAGGTCCAGATTACCCAGGATGCTCAGAGGCTCAGAGTGAGGATGAGATGGTTGGTGAAGATGAGGAGCAGAGGAGCATCAGAGAGGCATTTCTGAAGATGACAGTGGGCTTCCTGAGGAGGATGAATCAGGACGAGCTGGCTGAGCATATAAGGAACAGTAAGAGCTTTATTCTGAAGGTCAACTATGATGAAGGGGGGGTTATCATCTATGACAGGGGTCTGCAGCCCAGAGCAACAAGATCTGGTCCATGGCCCTAAACACTGCTGGTTTACAGCAAGTGAGAACTTTTTCAAGGTACAGTACCTTTAGTGTTAAATTTTGGACTCAAAAGCTGGAGATGGAGAAGACGACAAAGGAAGCAAGGGTTTATCGGTTAACACGATCCAAAACAACCAGGATTAGTTACAGTCCAGTGCTTATGTGAGAGTTCATGTAAATAAGGTGAGTATATAAAGGTTGTCAGGGTGAGAGCTCCAGGAGACACTGCAGAGAGAGAGCAGAAGACAGAGGTAAGTTTTCAAGTGGTGGAGAACAAAAAGCACAATCAAAAAACACTCTTCAATGAAGCAAACTCCAAAGCAGAGATAAAAAAAAGATTAGAGCCAAAAGGAAGACAGAGTAGAGCAGAAGGTACGGCCAACAAACCACTCAGGATGAGTAAATCCACCAGCGAAGAAGAGGTTACGCCAGGCAGCCTTTATACAAGTGGCGATTAGTGATCATGTGCATGTGTGTGGCAACAGCAGCGTGGGGAGAGAGGTAGCCACACCCACTGCCAGCAGAGGAGCAGAAATGGAGGGGGAGAGAGACTGAGAGGGAGGATGAATCCTTGCAATTTATTTTTTTATTAAAAACCCATCTATTAGCAGCCAGTCACAGTCATCAACTCATTTTTACCAGCTGCAGTGAACGCATCTCTGAGCCTCACTCTCCCCGAGGTCAGCAGATGCTTGTGGTCTACACAGAGTGAAGGTGGAGGGAGGGACCACGGCTTCACCACCAGAGCTGGAGTCCTGAAGACCACAGCCTCAAAAGTTCAACACAGTGGTCTTTACTTGTCTTTACTGAGTCAGTGGATCCACATCTCTGTGAGCAGATCCTCTCACACTTGAATAGTGCAGGTCCTCTGAGCTGATCAGAAAAAAAAAAAATAAAAAATATAGTATCTGACAATGGCATCCCTTACTGCATTTGCCATCACTCTCTCATTATAAGAGAAAGTTGGAGGCATGTCATGTGCGACATTGACCTCATCATAGAGAAGGACGTTCTGCTTTGTAGAAATAATTTTTGCTGGACAAAACAAGCAGGAATTATGTTACACACTGCTTGGGGTTCCACTCACAAGTAGGTGAGACATGCAAAAATACGGCTTTGCTTTTTTTACTTTTTGTGGGACAGATATATTCTGGCTGGTCAAAAGATATTGAAAATTAGGTATTTCTACTTGCTGTGCTTTTTTCTTTCTTCAAGTAAAGACACTCTGAGACACCCCATGCTGCCTAGTCTACCATTTTTTACACACCTAGCAGCCTTCAGAGTGATATGCAGTCTTTAGAGCACTGATTATCCAGATTTAGTAATGTTGAAAAGTTTGGATCTGGATCATACTGATCCAATCCAACTGTGCTTTGAACAACTGGGATAAAGTTAAGATGGATTATGTGTTTGTGGATAGCTAAAAAAGGGATTTCAAAATCTGGATAGTTCTGATCCAGATTGCACCTTTTGAACAGCTGGCTCCAATCATCCTGCTCCTCCCAACTTTCACTTCATTGACAAATTAAGTCTGTTCTGGGACTGAGCCTCACTTTTCATGCATGGTTGGATCCATCCCAACAGAATCTAAATGCTGCCCCTCGGTCAAATAATTCAGCACCGACAAGTCTCCTTCCTCTGCTACGCAGACGACACACAGATATACCTTCCTCAAAGGACTCAGAGTGACATCAGCTGTTGGATAGAAGAAAAACTTAATTCAACTCAGTACAGTAACTCAAAGGGTGAATTCTACCCCTGAGTTCTTCCCTTTTGTCTTACTCCTTCCTCTTACACCTTCCCCTTAGGCCTCTGTTTTGAAGGCCAAGATGAAGAGGTGAAGCTGATAAACGAGATGCCACTTGATTCCTGCCACGTAATCATCCACAGCCGCTGTGGCTGTGACATAGGCAGATGTGCCAATAGCCGTAGCCACGGCTGTCAAAGCTTGTTTGTCATAACCAGAAATTCTACAATGTGACCAACAACATGATTAATGTTTACATGATGAATTAATAATTACTTATAGTTAAGCACTTCCTTTGGTCTCCCCTTTCACTCAACATTAAACTCACAGCTAGAACTTTCAGAGTTCTGTTAGATTCTGACCTCACCTTCTCCACCGACATCAACAAAGTCATCCAGTCCTGTTTCTTTCATTTAAGAACAATTTTGAAAATAAAAGAAGTGCTCTCCCCAACAGACCTTGAAAAACTCATCCATACCTTCACCCTGTAACTCTCTCCTTCTGCTTTACTTCAAAAATCTCTTTCTCACCTCCAACTGGTTCAGAATACAGCAGCTCAGCTTTTGACAGGTTTAAACAGACAACATCACATCACCCGACTTCAGCTCCTTTCACTGTCTCCCATCACTATAGAATTCATTTTGAGATTGAACTAATCTCTTTTAATGCTTTCTGGGCCTCACTCCTGTCTATATTTCAGAGCGGCTGATCTGTTATGATCCAGCTCACAGCATCAGATCCTCAGACGGGGGCCTCCTGGTCACTCTGAGGTCGACACCAAACGAAGGTTGATGGAGCTTTCTCCATCGGAGCTCCTACACTTTGGAATGATCTGCCCGAGGAGATGAGGCCTGCAGAAAGAGTCTTTTAAGTCACTTTTAAAATCTCATCATTACAGACTTGCTCCCCTGTGATGTCATCTTTATCTTATTTCTGTATTTCTGCCATTGTAGCCCAGTATTTGTCTTTATTGTTCTCATAATTTAGCTTCCATAACTTGTAGCTTCTTTGTTGTTGACTTTTAATGTTTTCATCTTCATATCAATGTCATTACTTACTTTTATTAGACATTTAAAAGACTCCAGAAATGCTGCTGCTCTCTCCTCTTGGTTCTTACTGTGTTTGGTTTATTCTGTCATTGTGTGTTTGTGAGGGGTTTTTTTTATTAAAATTGAGCTTTTAAAACCTTTGTTTTTAATAGTACTTTACAAATTAAGCTATAAGAATGATTATTAATATCTGCTTCAATATGATACCACAAGGTTTAAAAAAACACTTTTTGGTAAAATTAAAAGATGTGAGCAGCCCCTCTGTGATGTCAGGACTTTGTCCAGGATCCAGACTTTAATGTCATTTGTTGGTTTTTCCTTCAGGATCTGACGCCTCAGTGTGCCGAGGAAAACTCAAGTCCAACCTGAAGCAGAAGTTCCAGACCGTGTTTGAGGGGATCGCTAAAGCAGGAACCCTGACCCTGCTGAACCAGATCTACACAGAGCTCTACATCACAGAGGGAGAGGCTGGAGGGGTCAACGAGGAACATGAGGTCCGACAGATCGAGACCACATCCAGGAGACCAGAGAAGACCATCAGAGGAGAAGAGATCTTCAAGGAATCAGCTGGAGAAGATGGACCAATCAGAACAGTGATGACAAAGGGTGTGGCTGGCATTGGTAAAACAGTCCTCACTCAGAAGTTCACCCTGGACTGGGCTGAAGACAGAGCCCACCAGAACATACAGTTTATGTTTCCATTCACCTTCAGAGAGCTGAATCTGCTGAAGGAGCAGAAGTTCAGCTTGGTGGAGCTTGTTCATCACTTCTTCAGAGAAACCAGAGAAGCAGGAATCTGCAGGTTTGAGGAGTTCCAGGTCTTGTTCATCTTTGATGGTCTGGATGAGTGTCGGCTTCCTCTGGACTTCCACCAAACCAGAATCCTGACTGATGTCACAAAGTCCACCTCAGTGGATGTACTGCTGACCAACCTCATCAGGGGGAACCTGCTCCCATCTGCTCACCTCTGGATCACCACACGCCCTGCAGCAGCCAATCAGATCCCTCCTGGATGTGTTGACATGGTGACAGAGGTCAGAGGGTTCACTGACAAGCAGAAGGAGGAGTACTTCAGGAAACGGTTCAGAGATGAGGAGCAGGCCAAAAGAATCATCTCCCACATTAAGAAGTCCAGAAGCCTTCACATCATGTGCCACATCCCGGTCTTCTGCTGGATCACTGCCACAGTCCTGGACCATGTGCTGAAGACCAGAGAGGAAGGAGAGCTGCCCAAGACCCTGACTGAGATGTACATCCACTTCCTGGTGGTTCAGTCCAAAGTGAAGAGCATCAAGTATGATGGAGGAGCAGAGACTGATCCTCACTGGAGTCCAGAGAGCAGGGAGATGATCCGGTCTCTGGGTAAACTGGCTTTTGAGCAGCTGCAGAGAGGAAACCTGATCTTCTATGAACCAGACCTGACAGAGTGTGGCATGGACATCAGAGCAGCCTCAGTGTACTCTGGAGTGTTCACACAGATCTTTAAAGAGGAGAGGGGACTGTACCAGGACAAGGTGTTCTGCTTCATCCATCTGAGCGTTCAGGAGTTCCTGGCTGCTCTTCATGTCCATCTGACCTTCATCAACTCTGGAGTCAATCTGATGGCAGAAGAACAGAGTTTTTTCACAACCATTAAAACCTATTTTGATCCTGATCTGAAACAGCTGCACCAGAGAGCTGTGGACCAGGCCTTACAGAGTCCAAATGGACACCTGGACCTGTTCCTGCGCTTCCTCCTGGGTCTTTCTCTGCAGACCAATCAAAACCTTCTGCAAGGTCTGATGACACAAACAGGAAGTAGATCACTGACCAATCAGGGAACAGTTAAGTACATTAAGTCAAAGATCAGTGAGGACATGTCTGCAGAGAAGAGCATCAATCTGTTCCACTGTCTGAATGAACTGAATGATCGTTCTCTGGTGGAGGAGATCCAACAGGCCCTGACATCAGGACATCTCTCCACAGACAGACTGTCTCCTGCTCAGTGGTCTGCTCTGGTCTTCATCTTACTGTCCTCAGAGAAGGACCTGGATGTGTTTGACCTGAAGAAATACTCTGCTTCAGAGGAGGCTCTTTTGAGGCTGCTGCCAGTGGTCAAAGCCTCCAGCAAAGCTCTGTAGGTGCACCTACCTGCACAGGTCACATCAAATTTCTGTGTTTTTACAGTAACGATAGTCAGTCACTGTTTGCTCTTTATGTTCTTCTTTATGTTCTTCTGATTCTTTTCTCAGGCTGAATGGATGTGGACTGTCAGTGAGAAGCTGTGGAGCTCTGTCCTCAGTCCTCAGCTCACAGTCCTCTGGTCTGAGAGACCTAGACCTGAGTAACAACAACCTGCAGGATTCAGGAGTGAAGCTGCTGTCTGATGGACTGAAGAGTCCACACTGCAGACTGGAGACTCTCAGGTAAACATAAAAATGTTGAAATTCAAATCAAAGCTGTGACCATCGTCTGAGCTCCTGAACACCTTCAACATGAAGGAGCTCCAAATGTTCTCTAAACAGACTGAGGGCCTTAGTCATGAAACAGAAGACATTCAGGAAGGAGACTCTCATGATCCTCACAGTCTCCCTGAAGGTTAAAGTTCAGAGGAGAGACAGCTAACCTCAGGATGGATCAGGTTCCTCTAAAAACTCTGCAGGGAAAGACCAACAGCTCTGAGGCCTTTCAGGAGGGTCAAAGCTGTTCGAGCAGAACATGTCTGAGTCTTTGAAATGATGGACCCATCAATCAGCAGCACATCCAAACCATTCATCATTTTATAGAAACCAAACTAGGACAGAGTCCTTCAATCTGTGGTCTTCAGCCCAGTCCCAGAGGACCCTGACTTGTTCTAAGCTTTATCAGTAAAAGAGGAGGTTTTCAGAGAGGGGGTCTCCCTCCCAGACCTGGACTATAGAGGACTTTAAAGGTCCTGATGGTTCAAGGCTCCACCTCCCGTACTACTTTAGAGGCTGAACGTACCACAGACAGGCCTTCATTCTGGACCTGAGACTGTGATGCTAAACTGTGGATTCACCTGTCTGTCTGTCTGTCTGTCTGTCTGTCTGCAGTCTGTCCGGCTGTCTGGTCTCAGAGGAGGGCTGTGTGTCTCTGGACTCTGCTCTAAGCTCGTCCTCTCTGACAGAGCTGAACCTGAGCTACAATCATCCAGGAGAACGAGGAGAGAAGCTGCTGTCTGCTCGACGGGAGGATCCACGCTGCAGCCTGAACATCCTGAGGTACATTGACACCACAGAAGAAGAAAGAATCACATGTTGATGTTCAGCAGCCTGAAAAGTGAGATGACTGAGAGTCAGAGACGTCAGGGCTGCAGAGAGAGACTGGAGACTGGTTTGAGTTTGGACAGGAAGTCAGACTGTGGCTGCAAACTCTGATTTATTCTTTTAGTTTTTACTGGCGTTAAAGTTTAACAACGGCACATTTATGATTTCAAACACAGGAGGCAGAGAGGGGTCAAAGGCTAAACACCGTCAGAGTGGGGAGGTAACAGAGATTGATTATTAATTTGATCTCTGAATCCAGCCTGATGTTTGACATGGATTGCCCTTTTCCAAGGCTAATCTTTATTTTTTTGTTTCCTGCTTATTCCTTTTAAGAGGACATTTTTGTCCTTTAATTGTGAAAATAATTCTAAAAACCTGTCGTCTGCTCTGTTAATGCTTCTGTCTTTGTTTATTGTGTCCCAGTTTTGACCCATGAAGTTGTAACTCACACTTTTTTCAAGTTGGAGTCACTCAATCAAGAGGTTCTTGATTCTCAAATTTTAACAAAACAAAATTAAACTAAAAACCTGCTAATATTCCAAGATCCCCTGTCAAAGTAGGAGATTGAGAAAATCTGAATTTCTTTTAAAGTTTCATAACTTTCTATGCCTTCGTACCCCTTTCCTGACAATGAACATTTAACCATTTCCCCAAAATAAAATATTACGCAAAGATCATAGGTTTAAAATCAACCACTTATAATTTCTAAATTAACTTGATGTCTTAACCTAACTAAATATAATTTGTTCGATCAGGTAGTCCACTCCTAATATTGTTTTAAATTGTTTTTTCACAGCAAGTCCTCATGTCAGCAGCTTTTCTCTGTTAGCAAGAAGCAAAACACTAATCCAACTCAAAAAGGGAAAGTAAAGCAAACAACAACAAACAGAGCAATTGAGTGATATCATATTTAATGTGAGTGTTGGGCTGTGAAGTCTACAGAGACACAGTCAGGATGATGTGATGGTCCTCCTTCACAGATTTGGGCTGCAGTGAGAGTCCACACTGACTGAGTCTAACCAGCTCAGACCCTGACGTGGGACACCAGCGTCTCCCCCGCCCACGCTCACACTGATAAACGCAGGTCTGTGCGTGGAAATGAGCGCACACTCATGTACTAAGAGGAGAAGTAAACACATAGATCCTGTTTGTGATGCAGAAGTGTGAAAATAAAGAGCCATCCACGGGCCTGTCCCACTGAAACCTCGGTGTGACCTGGTTAAGAGGATCCACTCAGAGCTCTGAGCCCAGACAGACCCTGGATGGAGACAGAGGGGAAGGTTTTCTGTAGAAACCTCCTGATTGGTGTGGGCTGGAGAGGGAGGCTATCTCAGGACCCTGATGAATGAAGAACTGATCCCAGCTTTGGTTTCTGTCTCCAGGTTGGACCATGGTGGACCACACAGACTGAGACCTGGTCTGAAGAAGTGTGAGTGTTTTTAATCTTTGATTTAATGATGATTATTCAACTTTTTACTCTCATCAACTTTTCATCTGAAGGATTGTGTCAGAGCTCCAGAGATAAAACAGCATCAGGAGGATAAAGCATGGAGACATGAAGGTCAGAGGTCATTAGTCTGAGGAACAGGTCACATGATCAAAGTGAAGATGAGGAAGAAAAATCAGCAGAGATGGTGTGTTGGTGTGATCAGAGAAATGCTCCATCACACCATGAGCTGAACGTGAGCTGTACATGAGAGCCTCAGGCCAACCCAGGGGATTATGGGTAATATCTATTTGTCCTTTGGCTCCAGGATTTTCACATTGAGAGGAGCTCAAAGGGTTCAGTGTGTGATCATTGATTTGAACATGGAGAATAATCAGCAGGACAGAAGTCACTGACAGACTGAAGTCATTTGGATGAAAACTGCTCTCTACTGTGTCAGACTTTTTGGCCTGTTATTCTGGCAGCTCCACTTTTTGGGCACTGGCTCCATGCTTTACATTTTAGTTCAAATCAGAGCCTGTGCACACAAAAAGCTTCAAATCAATAAAGTAGTGAATCAATGACATGTCCCAGACGCTGACAGACAGACAGAGAACATTACCCACAGGCTCTTTGTTGATGAAATGATTCCTGTTTTTCTATTTTCTGTCAAATTTAGTGAGCGTTGTGTGCTGAGTGTGAGTGGGACTGAAAGGGTTCAAAACAGAATCACTGATCAGTATTTTCTATTTGTGAAAGGACGAGGGTTAATTCAGAGATTCAAACAGTTTGGATTGAACATGTTGTTCATAAGTGAGGGCTTGTTCCTCTTCTGGGTCAATATTTGGACACAAGACCCTTTGTGTCCTCACATTTGACACAAAATCTGAGCCTGCACAAAAAAACAAGATTAAAAATACCATCAAATCAAAAGAGTTGTTCATCAACATGCCTCAGACTGAGAGAGAAAAACTTGAGCCACAGGCTCTTTTATTTGAGGAAATCCTTTATTAGAGGAAAAGATTCTTTTCTTTGTGTCTGTGTGAAAGTTAGAGAGCACTGGGTGCTGTGTGTGAGCGCCATGGAAAGAGTTCAACATCCAAGAATCATCAGGATTTCAGATTTTTGGACAGAACTGAAGGAAGAAAACATGTCAACTATTTTCTTTGAACATCTGTTTTTATTTCAATAAATGGCCTGGTGCTCTAACGAGTCCACTTTATGACCCAGATCTCAGGATCTGCATTTATCAGAGTCTGATCAACTAGACCAGGCCCTCTTCTCTGGTCCAGACTGAAGACTGTGGTGGTTCACTCGTCCATAACTAGACCAGGTCCTCTTCTCTGGTCCAGACTGAAGACCGTGGTGGTTCACTGGTCCATAAGTAGACCAGGTCCAGGAAAAACTGAAGGTGGACCATGGAACCACAAACACAGAAATCAAACCGGTTCAGATAGAAAGATGGAGCAGAGTTTGGGGTCAGAGGTCAAACATGGCTGACTCAGCATTAGGTCAAAGGTCAGACCATCAGAGCTGACTCTGAACCCTCAGCTCAGATGATTGTAGATGATCAGATGATGACCTGCTGCTCTGATGTTTCTCCTTCTCTCCATCAGGGGCCTGTGAGCTGGAGGTGGACACAAACACAGTGAACAGAAACCTCAGACTGTCTGAAGACAACAGGACGGTGACATTTGTGGACGAGTTTCAGTCATATCCTGATCATCCAGACAGATTTGAATTTTATCCTCAGCTGCTGTGCAGGTCTGCTCTGAGCGGTCGCTGTTACTGGGAGGTCCAGTGGAGAGAAGATGTTTATGTATCAGTGAGTTACAGAAGAATCTGGAGGAAAGGACGTGGAGCTAAATGTTGGTTTGGATCCAATGATCATTCCTGGAGTCTGATCTGCTCTGGTGATGGTTACTCTGTCCGTCACAATAAGAGAGGAAAATCCATCTCCTCCTCCTCCTCCTCCTCCTCCTCCTCCTCCTCCTCTTCCTCCTCTGGTAGAGTAGGGGTGTATGTGGACCGTCCTGCTGGATCTCTGTCCTTCTATGAAGTCTCCTCTGATGGACTGATCCACCTCCACACCACAGAGACCACATTCACCGAGCCCCTCTATCCTGGGTTTAGGGTGTGGTCTGGTGCCTCGTTGTCTCTGTGTGGTCTGTAGTCCAAACCTGCAGGTGATTCAAAGACCTGAGACGTCTTGTCCTCTGCAGCGTCCCCTGAAGAGACGTCTGTTTGTGCTGACAGGAAACAGCTGATCATCAGTCAGCTGATGTCACCTATGAACAGCTGATTGTTCTGAACAAAAACAGGCTGAAAGAATTCAAATCAAATCAAGAAAATAAATGTTTCATGTCTTTATTTACCTGATGATGAACATCTGAACACCAACAACCAACTGAAGACTGAGCTATATATTTATTATTTATAACACTGATAATTACATTTTAAAGTGATTAATACATTTTTACACATACATATACTAATTTATTTACAGTTGAAGTATCTCTAATATATAATATCAATAGGAAGACAACAACAATAGAATATACAACTCCTCCTCTTCTATTGTTGTCTTCGTTCTCTACCAAGATAAATATCTGCTGCCTTGTCCAGCTCTTTGAACTGAAGAAGCTTCTTGGATGAGAAGAGAAACGTCTTCCCAAAACTGAACACAGTCCAGTTGCCTCGATTTAGAATCTTCAAGAAAACTAGAAGAGCTGTCTTTACTGTTAAATAAGTGTTTCAGTTAAGATCTCAGACTTCTTTCATCCCCTTTAAGGAGTAGAAACATTTTATTGGGCATATTTGATTTTTGTTTTGCATGATTTTGGAGCATAAAGTCTTTACTTCACAAAACTGACTTAATGCTTTAATGTAACAGGTTTTTTTTGCAAGGAACTGAAGTGACACAAGAAAAACATTTAGCTCTTGAAAAATAATACTGCTGTTACATTAAACAATGTGGTCAACCAACATATGCCCGATGTATTAGCTGTAAATATCTGCAAAAATGTAAATATAATCTGATAATGGTATCATACGGATATTATTATGCATCCCTAATTTTAACATCAATGAAATTTACATGTATAAAAAGCACAAGTACTTAAAATAAGATTATAAAATGTGGTTAAGTTTATTAAAACACCAACAGTCAGACACATGTTAGATTATTCTTTAATACATTGCATAAAACCAGCCTGATGAATCTGTTTAAAAATCAGCTTTATGGTAATTGGAGTTTTCTGGTTAAAACAAAAACTGACTTGTTGCTTCAATGTGACAATTTTATGTATGAAGTGTATGAACGATTATTTTGTACCCCTGTGCAGCACTTTGGTCAACTGAGGTTGTTTTTAAACGTGAACTACAAATAAACTTTGACTTGACTTTTTATTTGTGCAAGAAGCTGAAATGACAAGAAAACCAACATTTAACTCTTGGAAAATGAAACTCTTGATGCTAAATGTACCATTGAAGTGATGGTATAGCAATGTGGGACATATTTTGGCCCACATATGACAATGTTGATTGTAAATATCTGCAAATATTTTAAAATTGGTTGATACTAATATTGGAATGGACTAAACAATGAAATAAAGATGTGTAATTCTATGTTAGTTTTTAAGAAGACTTTAAAATCTAAAATGATCAAATTTGATTTAATTCTATTTTTTCAGTTTAAGCTCTCACGTGTTTTGGAATAATGTACTCGTACTGATGTTTTATTGTGAATTATTCAGTTAATCCTATGATGGTACAGGAGAGGCAAAAATAAGCCTTGGAGCTTCAGCCTATTCCTTTTTTGGTTGCTGTCTGTTTTCTTTTCTTTTTTTTGTAAAAACAGGATTTTGTGTTTGTTTTTAAACTGAAATAAAGCATTCATTCATTCATTCATTCATTCATTCCAATCTCATCTCAATACTGTGGTTTATCCCTAATTTTAACATCACTTAAATGTAAATGTAAGAAGTCATAAAAACTATATATCAACAGTAAACAGTAGAACAAAAGTACATTTCACCAAGCTCAAGACTCTTAGAAAGAATAAATAATATTTCCATCATGTTTTTTAAGTACAGTGAGGTAGTTTAAATGTTCCAGTCGTAGGATGAGCTTTAGTGCAGTGTAGCAGTGCATCATTTAAAGTACAGTGTAAATTACATTGTAGTGCAAAAAGAGAACAGAAATGAAGCCCACAGGTTGTAAAGCCTCTCACAGCCTTAAGGAACAGTTAAAACAGACCAAGATCACATTAAAAATGGACAAATACATTTAAAAAAGTCCCATGGGGCAGTCTTAGTGAACTGAAATGGTCCCTGTCCCAGGATTGAGTTCAAGACACACCATGTCACACTGACGGGTCAAAAAAGACATTTTTTTTTTTTCTGGTTGTTAAATGCTTTCTCTTCTCTGCTTTGTCCTCTCTGCTCTCCCTGTCATGGCTGTGTTCACATTTTTAGTGTAAATATTGTTCATTGTTAATAGTGTGTATTCCTCCACCTCATTCAGAGTCTTATTTCCACCACATTTTTATTGATGTTTTCTTTAGAAGGAAGTTGATATTGCTTCAAGGCTCTGCATGTTGCAACCTGCTCACTTCATTTTCATGCTCTTTTCATTTGTTTTCATTTTAGTTGTATTTCTTTTATTTTTATTTTGACTTCATATTAGTTAAATCAGTGCTACTCCTATCTATTCTAATGTCTTCATCTGATATTTCTGACTGCTATACTGTGTAGAAGAGAAACTGAAACAAGCAAATTTCCCCTTGGGAGTTAATAAAGTATTTCTGATTCTTCTTCTGATTCTTTGGACGACTCAGAGGGCTTTTTACCACAGGTCACATGGACTCCTCCTCTGATTGGCTCACTGATCAGGCTGTGTCATTTTAACCCTTTAACTACCAGCTCAACTGTTTGGCACAGGTCAAAATAAACTGAATGAACTAAAAATGTCTGACAGACTTAATCCAATTAGACCTAATATGGTCATGTAGGAAGTAGAGACAAGTGATGAATCTATCCAATCACAGCTACTTTGGTTGTGTTAAAGGTTGGATGAGTTCAGAGGGACATCCAATCACAGCTGCCTTAGCTTGGTGGTGGTGGGATAAGTTGTGGAGCCATCCAATCAGAGCTGCTCTCTTTATGAATTGATATATTCATGTAGAGCAGGTTCACTGTTTGTTGTCACTTCTGGTATTGTAACTGAGATGCTTTGCCAGGTAGCCTAAATAAAGGTGACTGCATTTCACACAAAGGAACATTTGTTTCTGTTCATTTAGACATTCAGACTTTACTAACATTCAATAAAGGCTTAGTAGATGTTTGATTTTATCACAGAGGAAAACAGGACATCAAAAATGTCTTACCCTTTACACTTCAGATTTTAGTCGACTAAATTTACAGCAGATTTCATCGACTAAACTAGACTAAAATTAAAACTATTTAGAGACTAAATTATGACTCAAACTAAAATGTTTTAACTTGCACTTTTCTTATTTATACTCAGTTAAAATGATAAAGGACATCAGAACATCTCACATAAGAATAAAACAATCTAAACAAATGTAGATTAAAAATATCTGACAAACAAAATGAAAATGAGATCAGAGCACAGGATGATCTCATGTGTAGCCCAGAGACTGATCCCACTAAACTGGAAACACAATGTTTTTAATCTTATGGGAGATGGAATCAAACATTTGGAACAGAAAAACTGAAGAATTGTTCTGGAATAATCAAGAAAGGAAATTTGACAGAACTTGTCAACCTTTCATTGACCATTTCAGTTAGATTGTAAAGTAGAAAACAATCTTTCAATAAAAGGTTTCATTTTATCCAAGTAGATTTCATCCACTAAAATGTTGTGAAATGTCATCAACTAAAACTAGACTAAAATTAAAACAGTTTAGATGACTACATTATGACTCAAACTCAAATATTTTGATGCCAAAGACTATACCTAAAGCTGAATTCAGAAGTGCTGTCAGAGTAACACAGGTGTGGAGTTTTTAAAAAGTGAAGAAGAGCTTTCCCAAACACACATCCCTGCACAAACCCTCCAACACTCGACTTTACCAAAGAATGAAGGACTGGATTTGACTGTTTCCTTGTAAAGCAGGGATATTATTGAAATACTGAGATCATATTTACAGACTGGAGTGTACTTTTGAATCTCTATAAACCAGTTTGATGACATTTGATCTCTGATTTGATCTGATTCTTACATTTCTATGAATGGATTTGAGCTTTAAACTTAATGTTCCTCCATTGAACTAAACAGCACTATCTCCTGGAGCTTCTGTAGGTCATCACTCTCTGCAGGCCGAGTCCAAACTTTAAGTCCAGGTTCATTTAGATGCGTGTAGAACAGGATCAGCATTTACTGAAGAGTCTAAAACTGACAGTGTTGTGAATTTGAGCTGCATATTTAATTTTAGACGAGCTGAAGTGATATCCAAGCAGAGGAGGGGGTGGTGCACAGGTGCTACAGTGCATTATGGGATTTGTAGTTTGATCTGTAAGATTGCAAATTAACAGAGGACCATTAATGTTGTGTTCCAGTTGATTGTTGAACCTAGATTCTTCAAGTTGTAAATTAGATCCATCACAGGGGACGCCCCAGTTTGTAGGAATTTCCTACCCAGACATCTTAAGGTACCCAAACTTTACCAGCTTGTAACTGCAACGGGTTTAAAGCAGATGTAAGAGCCTCAGAAGCTTTGTTTACTACTTTTTTTAATATAACAAGTTACCAAAATGTCTGAGTTGTGCTGTGTTTGTGTAAATGATTATGTCTACAGACTAAATGATTTCATAGCAGTTGGTCTGCTCCAAAAAAATCCAGCTGTCATTAGTTTGTTGTCACTCTTAAAAGTGTGTTGTAATCAGAATATCAACAGAACACCACCAGCCCTCTGGAACCAAAAAATAATAATTCAGTGACAGAGTTCTGTTAAAAATATGGATAAATATCATTTAATAGACAGATGGATTGCAGTTTAAAGTTTGTTATTCTCAGCACTTTCTTTATTTGCTGTTAATGCGTCTCATTCTGTGTATTTTTATAATTCCTGTATGTAAAGTCAAAAATGTCCAAAGACTGTTGCAGAGAAATGTGAAGCTGAAAATGTGATTGGCGTATTGGAGCAGTTCCATGTTTGTCCAGCAGGGTGCGCAGATGATCCAGAGAGCTGTGGCGGCGCAGGAGAGACCGAGAGAGGAAGAGAGACAAAACGGAGAAGAAGCGGAAAATAAGCAGAGACAACAGAGTTTGATTGTTGGCTGTTTTTGGTCTGTCTAAATGTGTCAGCAAGATAACAAGGAGGAGACTGTGAGCCGCACCCACGGGAAGACCTGAGACCGCCTACGGATGTTGTTTACGAGTAAACCTCCGTGAGCGCGTGAGTTCAGAGCCGTTAGCTTAAATGAGCGGGCTTTAGCCTTTAGCATTAGCCTGGCTAGTTGAGTAAGACTGGTGTGTGTGCAGGTTTAAGCTGCTGTTGATGCTGCTGCCTGGACCACAGGAGGAGAGACGATACCGGTGCTGATGTGAAGCCCAGCAGAGTTTACCGGAGGAGAGGAGAGGCCGCTCCGTCCGTCATTGCCTTACCTGCCTGGACATGGTGCCCCACAGCTGGAGCTCAGAAGGACCGTGAACGCCTCACCGGGAGTCAGGTGAGCAGGGTTGCCAGATTTTTGACTGAAATAAGCAGCCAGGGCGATAAAAACAAGACCAAAACAATCAACAACCAGCTATTTTTATTCTAAAGTGATATTTATATTTAAGAGAAACCTACATAAAGTGTGTTTTGATTTTTATCTATATTACATTTCAATTTCACAGTGAATTTTTTCTTATTTTGCTCAGTATTTACTTATTTAACATCTTTTTGTTGGAAGTAAAGAACCTTTTCTTTATACAGAAGTGAAGGGAGGGTCTATTGTTATTTATAACTCTATTATAACTAAACAGTCTGTCTAACCTTGTTTTTTATAACCAAACAGACATAGTCAGACTTTTATCTAAGTTTATGTTGATCCTCTACAGCTTTATTATGGTGAAAACAGTAATAGCTGCATCAGAAGTATATTTATTGAACATTTTGGTTTTGTGATGTAGTTTCTTACAATTTCAAGCCTATTTGAACCTTTTTTTAACTCAGTTTTTACAACTTTATGCCTATCTTGCTCCCATTCTTCTTTTTTTGGTCACTGTCAGACCATGTTTGGAATTTTTACATGGTTTTTGAAATTTAATCCCAATTTTGCTGCTAAAATCAATTTTCCTTTGTCACCTCTGAAATTTTTTTGGCTTTTTTTGTGCAATTTTATACCTACTTTGTACCTTTTAACTTTTTTCCGCTTTCGTACCATTTTTAACCCAGTTTTTACAATTTCATACCTATTTTGCTTCTGTTCTCGACTTTTTATAGAATGTTTTATCCTTAGATTGATTTAATGTCATATTGGTTATACAGTTTAGTCACCCATCCCCCACTTATTTGTGGGCTCAGCCGTCGGCTTTTCTTCCAAGCTATACGGCCGAGTGCAGCTGAGTTTCGTCAAGAGTTTAACCCTGTGTTACTGTGTTTTTTTCTGCAGGGTGGATAAGAGAGTCTCTGTCCTTTACTGAGGGGGGATACTATTCGGCCTTGTTATTGCCTCACTTCTCCGAAGGCCGAATATGGCTTTTTTTGCACTATTTGGCAGAATATATTCGGCCACCGAATATTCGGTGCACCCTTAAGGTGCGTTCACACCGCAAGCGACCTAGCGACAAAAGTCCCGTCGCCCAGTGAGGTAGCGTCGCGCGTCCATAAATAGCCTACCTGTTTGGTCACCTGGCGTCGGACGTCGGTTGGTGACGTCACGTCCGCTCGAGTTTTACCGCGGTCGTATCATATATCACATTCAGTAATAGGGTGTATAAGCGGACATTATTCCAGCTGTGTCCTTTTCACTCACTTATCAGACACAAAAGTCTGCAGCTGATGATTCAGCAGCATCCTCTGTGAGTTTACCGCGGTCCGTCTGCAAATGTCCTCACTGAGATTAGTTCCGCCTAGAAGGAAGTCATCCGCTCTTTAGTCCGGATGAATTACAGCACCGTCACACGTACACACACCGCTGATTGGCTGATGCTGCACAGCCATGCACGACATCGCCTGAATAGATCAACTTTTTTTTAACTTTGACATCGCGCGACGATTGAAGCGGTCGTCTTGTAGCCAGCTGTCGGGTTAGCCCCGCCCCATCGCGGCTGTACATTGACTTTGCATGAAGAGTGATCACCGAGGTAGTCCAGGTAGCGTCCGGTGTGAACGCACCTTTAGTCAATATTATTTGATAATGTTCACCAGTTAAGATCCTCAGCTGATGTTATTCAAACATTTGCAGTCATAATATCAGGTTCATAGTGAAGACAAGGCTGTGATGTAACAGCAACTGGTATACTGTTAATTCACAAGATGGATGAAGACTGCAGTGTGAGTATTCAGTGCTATCTCCCAGGTAACCTCCTGATGACAACATACTGGATTTGTGTCATGTTTCATGTGATGAGACTGTTTTTATTCATAGATGAAAAAGTAGAGAATTTTTAAATTAATGAAGTAAAAAGGACAATCTTCATCTTTAAATGTCGCCAAATAAAAAGTTCTCCCAACAATAATACTCAAAGTTCAGACATTTAAACTGTACATATGTGCAGGACTTAAATCAGTTTATTTGTTATGTTTTTTAATTGTTTAATTTTGATCACAAATTATATCCCTCAAACTATGTCAGTGTTTCAGTGTCTTTAACCTTCACCACAGAGGTGATACAGATGTGATCTCTGCACATGGAGATCAGAGAAAAAGTGATAAATTTGATGGAATGATAAGTTTAAAAAAAAAATCTATATTTAGGTGATCAATACTCAGTATCACTCAAAAATTGAAGGGTCCTGAGTCTGCAATCCTAAATCTGTAGTCCTGAGAGTGCAGCCTCCAGCTCTGCAGACACATGCTATTGTACAAAAGAGTATAAGAGCCACGTTAGATGGAGAAAAGAATTTTGGGGAAGTAGAGATTGAAGTCGAAATTTTGAGATTAAAGTTGAAAAAAATGTGATAAAAGTTGAAATGTTGACAAAAGTTCTAAATATGTTTTATGTTCACTTTATTCTTAAATTTTGACTTATTTTCTTGACGTTAAACTTTAATCTCATCATTTTGAACTTTTTCATGAAATTGTGTTTCAATTTTATTGTCGACTTTTCAACTTTGATCTCGTCAGTTCGTCTTTAATCTCTAAATGTCGACTTTGTTCTCCTCATTTTGACTTTAATCTCGACCTGCCCAAAATGATTTTTCCATCTAAAATGCTCCTCATACTCCTCTGTACTCTCTGACTTTAAGGAAGAGTGTGCATTTTTTTGTCCAGTCAGTGTTGCTCTAGAGAAGCTGAACAAAATGAAAACAGCGGGCTGTTCAGAGGTCGTTGTCCAGGCCTCCTCCTCTCCTCACCTTCCAGCAGAACATGGACATGAAGATGAAAAGAAACATGGACATGACTGCACACAGGATGATGTTCTTCCAGAAGCATGTCCTACAGCGAGGTAAGTTTGCTGAGCACATCCTGATAAATATGTTGACTGGTGCGTCATATCTCATCATGTTTCTGTCAAAAGTTGACCTTGATGTCACGAGTGGTTCTTGTGTTCTTTATTGAGCTTTTATACTCGGCTGAACAGCTAGTTAGCCAACACTTCCAGAAAAATATACATCTGATGGTGCTGAACGATAGAACAGTGACAAAACTTAAATCTTAACCATAATCTGCCCGGATTAACAGACGCTGAGCTATAGAGGCCGAGAGGCAGACAAGCTAAATATCAGCTAATAATGCTGCTGTCTGTGTTTTTGTTTTCATGGTGAAGAGGCTGCGTCGACTTATCTCAGTGATTTTTGTTTAGAGTTACTTTTTTTTAATCCACTGAGTCAGCAAATCCACACCTACTCTCTTGTTGGCTTGTTTTTGCTAAAGTCAGCTGCTAAAGTAAAAAATGAAATCATGTCTGAAGTTTATGATGGTGTAAAGTCAGTGTGACATAACAGACTTAAAACTGAATTCAATCAGCTGATCTAATCACCCTTTTTCTATTCACTACAGGATTTCAGAGCAATTCACCAACTGACGAGACTGAGGAGGAGACCCTCAGTATAGACAGGTGACTGAGGAGGAGACCCCCAGTATAGACAGGTAACTGAGGAGGAGACCCTCAGTATAGACAGGTAACTGAGGAGGAGACCCTCAGTATAGACAGGTAACTGAGGAGGAGACCCTCAGTATAGACAGGTGACTGAGGAGGAGACCCTCAGTATAGACAGGTGACTGAGGAGGAGACCCCCAGTATAGACAGGTAACTGAGGAGGAGACCCTCAGTATAGACAGGTAACTGAGGAGGAGACCCTCAGTATAGACAGGTGACTGAGGAGGAGACCCTCAGTATAGACAGGTGACTGAGGAGGAGACCCTCAGTATAGACAGGTGACTGAGGAGGAGACCCTCAGTATAGACAGGTGACTGAGGAGGAGACCCTCAGTATAGACAGGTAACTGAGGAGGAGACCCTCAGTATAGACAGGTAACTGAGGAGGAGACCCTCAGTATAGACAGGTTACTGAGGAGGAGACCCTCAGTATAGACAGGTTACTGAGGAGGAGACCCTCAGTATAGACAGGTGACTGAGGAGGAGACCCTCAGTATAGACAGGTTACTGAGGAGGAGACCCTCAGAATAGACAGGTAACTGAGGAGTAGACCCTCAGTATAGACAGGTAACTGAGGAGTAGACCCTCAGTATAGACAGGTAACTGAGGAGGAGACCCTCAGTATAGACAGGTAACTGAGGAGGAGACCCTCAGTATAGACAGGTGACTGAGGAGGAGACCCTCAGTATAGACAGGTAACTGAGGAGGAGACCCTCAGTATAGACAGGTAACTGAGGAGTAGACCCTCAGTATAGACAGGTGACTGAGGAGTAGACCCTCAGTATAGACAGGTGACTGAGGAGGAGACCCTCAGTATAGACAGGTGACTGAGGAGGAGACCCTCAGTATAGACAGGTGACTGAGGAGGAGACCCTCAGTACAGACAGGTGACTGAAGATTCTCCTCCTCATTTGTGGGGGGGGTCTTTTCATGACATGTTCTCCTGTCTGTAATGATGTTCATGGACCATGGAGCTCATTATTGTCCATGCTAGAACTCACAATATGAAGGAGCGCACAAGGAACACATGTAGTCAACTTTGTTCTTGGTAGTGTGATTTTATTTTTTCTGTGATCAATATAACCAAACAGGCTCCAAGAAACATTTTACAACAGAAGAGGTTTTGAAAATGTTGGAGGAGGATGCTGGGAGCTCTGTGTGTGTGCTTGACTTTTACAATGAGATTCATATTTACCAAGACAGCACAGAGAGCAGTGACTCTTATTACTGTCTTCTTCTTCTTTTGATAGGTGTTGTATAGGAATGTCCTGTATATTCTGTGTTGATTTATTGCTCTAAAAATGTCCATATATTTAGAGCCAGCTGCTCTTCCGGCCAAAATGCCGACTTACTGGTACAGAGATTTGTCTTCTGCATCTTCCGTCTTTATAAACGTCGTTAAAAGTCTGATAGAATTTTTGAACTGTTGTATTTGGATGTGTTGATCAGCAGTAGTGATATTAAAATGAAAAATTATCGAGTTGTTCATGAGAAAATTGACCTAATCTCTCTTTACCAAAACCTCTCTAATTTTGTTTATTTTCACTTTCTAAGAGTCAACATTTGCAGAGTTAATGTTCATAGATTGTACTATGGTCTGATCTAGAGTTAGAGCTTCAGCTGCATCATTTTTATATCCATATTCATCCTGAAAATGCTTTTCTTTGTTTTAGATCCAGCTAGAGTTTTTTCCACATATTTGTTGTGTGCAGTCTTCATTTACTCTTCACCTATATCACATATACTCATATAAACACATCTCAACTATTTTCACAAGTGCCTCGTTGACT
The DNA here is from genome assembly GCA_036419115.1 of Scarus forsteni. Taxonomy (NCBI): domain Eukaryota; kingdom Metazoa; phylum Chordata; class Actinopteri; order Labriformes; family Labridae; genus Scarus; species Scarus forsteni. The sequence goes on along the minus strand of JAZDUH010000377.1, from coordinate 700,770 downwards.
GAGACACCAAAAGTATTCAAATAGACCTTACAGTAGCAGAAATATACCCATTTTGTTATGTGTGTGTCATTTCTGTGCAGAAACCTAAAATCTAGTCTTAGGGCTTAGTATTTGCTGTGCTGAGGTTGTGGTCAGACACGCTGCGAGTGCTCTGCTTTTATCTTTTATACTTTCAGGTTTGTTAGAATGCTCCTGTCGCAGCAGAGAATTCATGAGGTGAGTACACTCTGCTGAAGCTAGATGTGGTTATTGGTACACACACACAGTGTGTTATCTAAGGTCAAAGTCTGGCCTGTGTGGTATTTTATAGTTCATCCATTTCTTCCAACATGAAATAAATAGATCCGTCTTGTGTTTCACATCTGCTGTCATTCTGTCCATCCTGCAAATGTCCATGGTAATGTCAGCCCACATGCTTAAAATTTTTCTCTCCTGTCAAAGCCATTTTTTCATCATGGCCTTTTTGCCACCAACAAAATATAAACAAAAATGTGTCTCTCCTTGGACATCTGTCAGGCATTAGTCTAAAAATTCAAATTTAAACTTCCAGAAGCAGATGACACCCAAAAATGTCTTGTATTGCATTATGTATTCTCTTCCAGTAAGTTTTAATAGACCTGAGATAACCCCTCTATCCTTATTTGAATCATATGTCCTTTTAAACAAGTCTAACAGCTGTTTGCTTTATTCTGCTTCACATTTTGTCTTGTTACCAACACAATTTATCATCTGTGAGTAATGATAAAAATCCTGTTCTTCTAAGGAATATTTCCAACACTAAATACTGGGCCTTCCTTCATTATCTTACATTAGGCTGTTAATCCTTTGTGTTCAATGCTTGAATCTAGTCTCTAATTCATTTGGAGCAAATTGCAAATCATATGCACACCACTTAAGGATTACTACAGTATATTATCTTCTAGTTTGTGTTCTGCTATTACTGTTCTCCAAATTTTAAGAGTCAGTTTGATTCATGGTTTTCTATATTTTTTGTAAGGTCTTACATGCATTATTTTAGATGTTGTATTTATCAAAGCTGTTTGATATTTTTTTCTGGTTTATCATTTCTACAGACCTGATGAAGGTGGATCATTAACTTCATCTGTAGTAAAGGAAACGGGGAGGAGAGACTCTGAGGAGGTGAAACAGGTTTGAGTGAAAACACAAAACAATAAAGGTGATATCAGTCAGAGCTCAGACTCCATTTGAAGAGGACTAACTGAAGCAGAGGGACAAACACTAATCTGAGACAGGGTGAGTGTTGATGCAGTCTGAATATTTCTGCTCTGTTTTAATGTCTGGATGATCAGTTCAGTGAAGAGAGTGAATGCTGAGTGATGCTCTTTAAAATGAAACACAGACACTGATATAACAGACATGCTGCTCAGTCAATGTGAGGCTCTTTCCTCCTTTCATTCTGTTTTTTGTATTTATAAAGCTTCAGATTAAAAGAAAGTCTCTTTATGGCAGCTCTATCACTGTGTCAGACTCCTCTGTCTGTCAGCCATGTGATTTGAGCAGATATATTTAAAGAGTGTTTACAGAGTGAACTGCTGTACACCCTTAAACATCCTCATTAATCTGAGCTCTCTTTTACATGAACAGGAATGATCGTTTGGTCTCATATTTTGATTTTAAGGCAGTATTTTCCTGAACTCTTAATGTCCTCGTGATAAGATAATGTGACTCTTAAGGTGGTATCAGTAAATGGAGCCTTGTGATTCATCCAGAGCGACCAAAGGTCTGTTTTATGGCACTTTAATCTCTACAAGCATGACAGACATTGCTTCATATCCTTGGAGATACAAGCACTGCTCCATAAATCATGACCACTGTTTAATTATTAACACATGGCTTAAACAGTTTAGGCGTTAATTCAGGGCATGAGCCACTAGAGGGCTCTCAATTAAAACAATAACAAAAGATGACTTAAGTTATCAGGGAATCATGGGAGTGATTTCCTCTTCATCCCCAAACAACATGACATGTTTAGGTTTGTAGCTTTAATGGATGAAACAGCATCATGTTACAGTACGAGTCTGTGTGTGCTGTCATCATTTTAGATTATTGCACCTCACAGACTGAGCTGAAAAACTCTGAAACCAGTGAATTGAAATAACCCTTTCTGCCAGAACACCAACTTTGCTGTCCAATCTCTGCTTCTTGAACTTCATGGTTCAAAAGTTTGATTCAATACTTTTTAAACAAACATCAGCTGAAGATGAATATTTCATAGGATGATGATCATGAAGAAAATCATCTAAATCAGACTCATTTAGATCCATTAAAGTGTTTCCCTGTTTTTTTTCCTCTGACTGCTGTCAACAGACTTTGCTATGTGACCCTATGTCAGAGCTTCTAGTCTCGGTTAGCGCATGACACGGGGGCAGATTTTCACTCCTCTCCCTTCCCACTCCCAAAGAATAAATCCCATCCTGTCCCAATCCCTGGCTGAAGTAAAAAAATGTCATCCTCTCATCTCAGTTATCATCAGCTAGGGCTGGGCGATATAGCCAAAAAATTAAATCTCGATTTTTTTCCACTGAAATCCGATAAACGATTTTAATCGATTTTTTTCTGTGTATAAAAACACAATTAAACATTATTCAAATTAGCTATCTTTTATTGGATGCCACAACATCAGTATTTAACTGTATAGGCAATATAGCTATTGCTGAGTTAATTTTAACAAGAACACTTGCATGGGCACTGCATTGAAATATATAAATGAAAACTGGAGAAAAAAAGCATTTTATAAATTACAGCTAACAAAAATAAAATGTTAATTATTCTCCATGGAAGTGCCAGCATATACCAGAAGAAAAACAAGAACAGCACCATTAACTTTGTGCTTCTGAGCAGGTATTTCTACCAAAAAAGAAATAAGTATTCCTCTTTACGTAGGAATACACAACAAATGGGGGAAAAAATCCCCAAAGTGCTAGAATAGACCACAACAAGTCAGTCAATATGAGACTTATTTTCCCTTTCATACTTACTAACAGGAAGTAATGTAACTAATAGTCAAAAAAATTATTGCCGATAAACGATATTATTGTCAATATTAATTAGATTTTTTTTTTCAATTTTTTTCATTAATTCCTTAAGAATATTTAACTGTAACTGGAAGGTCAGGATATTTCAAATAAAATAAACAAGAAATAATGTAAATTTAACAAACAAAAAAAAAGAAAAAAACAATGAAAATGAAGTGGACTCTCTTTAAGGAAAATTGCATGTAAATAAAAATAATTATACTAGTCAAAAACAATAAAAAATAGACCCTGTCTCTGTAAAGAAAAAAAAAACTCACACAACAATAAAAACACATACATTAAATGTAGTTATAGAGTTCAGGAATTGTGACACGTACTTTCTCCCAGTCAATTCGTACTATCTGTCAAACGTTTGTAACCTTGCTGGCTTTTCAATCGTATTGAAGGGCTGCACTTCTTTTGCAATGTAGCGAACGACACTGTCTGTGAGCGCTTCATTTTGTTCTGTTTTATTTATATTTACTTTACAGACCAAATGACATAGGCGCTGACTGTCAGGACGAAGGCTCCACTGCACCTCCCCTTCTTCGTCGTCACTACTTTCAAACAAATGCGACATATCAGCTCGTCGGTGTTCATGAGCTCACACCTTGTTCATCCTGTTTAAAACCAACACATTCTCACACTGGGGCAGCCGGCTTAAGAACCGTATCTTTTGTTTCCTCGTTAAGGCTCATTTATGCTCAACGTTAAATACGGATACAGATACGGACAGAGCTCTCTGTCCGTGCTTGGCGTTCTTTTCGTCCGTATTTCTGCGCGTATCCTTGAAGCTTACGGATACGGACCAGATGGAGCAGTACCACCTGAAACCGTGTGGGCAGTGTTGCTACTGTCACTTTGATACTCATCTCTGGAGAGAAACGAAGAAGTATATGGCGGGGCTCTTCAAAGAAAAGTTGTGTGTGCTGGTGCGAAATCACAAACATATATACGATGTTACTTGTCCGGGACACCACGACAAAATCAAACTCCAAAACAGCTGGGAGGAGATCGGGAGGGAGCTAAATGTTAGCTCGTTGGATGCAAAGGAGAAATGGAGGTCGGTGAGAGACAGATTTGTGCCCCCTGGTGGATGCAATGGTCAACATCCATTGCAAAAGTAAAAGACGCATGGGAGCATGTGCGCAGTGACGGAACCATCGTTTCAAACGGACGCATACTTTTTCATGCGTATGACGAGCATAAATGAGCCTTTACTCCTCAGGACGATCACTTCAGCTCTCTCCGTGTGTCCACGCAAGCGGCCCCGTCTTCACCCCAAAGATCGCATGTCCGACAGATGCTCACTCGGCTATAAATCCGCTAAATCAGCTATAGAACCAATGCACCCCGGTGTTAAGAACGACAGACGTAGTGAGCCATCTTGTCATTCAGCCTCTTTGGTAGTAAAAGAGGAGGAAAACAAACATGCAGGATACTGCAGGTGGCATTGCTTGCGAGACGAGTGACAGTGTTCAGTTAGGAGCAGAGGATTTTTTTTTAATACGGGGAATTACGGGAAAATACGGGAGGACGGCGGGAAAGAGGGATTAAATACGGTAGTTTCCCGGCCAAAACGGCAGACTTTTTGCTCCCACTCTGCCGGGTGCATCTGCTTGAGCTGCCGAAAGAGATTTGTAGCGCTACTTCCCTTTGTTTTCACCGTCTTTTTACAAAGTTTGCACAACACATCAGTCTGTTCCGGGTCCGACCTTCCATATCCAAACCATGTCCATGCCACTGAAGTCACGTAACCCTTTTTTTGGCACAGAATTGTCCTCAATGTCTTCTCTTTTTTCCATCTGCTCCATCTCTCATGCGTATCTCTGTTGTATCTGTTTGTTTGTTCTTCGTCTATTGCTCATTTGCAAATGAATGTTGACTGCAGTCTGTGATACAGCGCCAGTCCTCCCAATATGGCGACTGTGTGTATTACACGTGTTGGGTAAATATACCGGAGGGACAGGAAACATTAAACTCGATGTTGAGATTTAATTTTTTTAATATCGATTGAAAAAATAAAATCGAATTAATCGAATTAATTCGATATATCGCCCAGCTCTATCATCAGCTAACACCCTCTGTTGTTTTCTGCAGATTCTCAGTAGGATTTTCCCTGCTGACTGAAGTGTAGTGAGATCATTTTATTACTGCTGATTTGAACCACAGACATGTTTGAACAGAGGATGTTTCTGTTTCTGTGCCTCTCAGAATTCATTTTCCATTTTTGATTGCTGTGAGCTCAGATGAAGAAGAATAAGATGAAGATTATCAGCTGTGGCAAGTGATGTGTCTTGGACAATTAAAGATGATGGCAGAGTGCTGCTATTGCAACTGGGTTTACTCGTAACCTATGAACTGCCAGGCAACGCAACCCTGGGAGTATCACCCAGAGAAATGTTCAGATTGACAATTTGTAAGGCACTCGGGTTCATCACAAAGATGTGGGTTCTGTACAAAAATATAACCTTTTTTTTTCTGAAAAAAATTATAAAACAGGCATCCACACGGGGGGGCTGGCAGGGCTGGCACTAACCAGTGGGGGATAGAATATGGCCAGATTAAGGACGGGGGATCCCAGGAGAGCACCAGTGATTCGTGACACTCGAACACACATGCAAACACACTCTAATGGAACTTAAATCACAGTACACAGCACACAGGAGGGTCATACCACTACCAGGATCACCACTGTAAGCATCCAGTCCTGAAAGGAGATAGACAATATTACTGGGGCAAGATATTATAAATCAAAACAATTCTACAAAACAACACAAAACAAAAAAAAACAATTTACCTAATTAAGCCAAAGAAAGAAAAACATTGATTTCAAACAAAATAACGGTTGGAACTAATAACTTAAGAGCTGCCAACTTTCGGCTAACAACAACAGGAAGGACAATCACCAAAATTAAGCAGGGGGTAATACAGTAGCTACTAAAGCAACCTAACATAAATGCACACCAAAAATTCCAATGTTTGACCTAACAGAAGAAATTAGAGTGTTAAACATTTGTGAATGTGTGTGAATGTGAGAGTGTGAATGTTCTCCCTGTGACTGTGTGAGTTTTCTCTGGGTTACTCCGCATTCTGCCCATGCCTCTTCCTTCCCACTGTCTGCCCTGCGGCTCCTTCCCACCTCCATCCTCCTTGCCTGCTTCCCCCTCCCTCTTCCGGGGGGCTGGGGGCTCCTTGCCGCCTGGAGGTCTGCTGCTGGGGCCTTGCCTGCCTCTGGTTGGGGGCTCCGGAATCGCAGCACGTGGACTCACCCACCAACTAACAAGCTTGGTGTGGGTACCCAGCCCTGGGTGGGGTGGTTCCTGGAATAACCATGGGGCTGGAGGTTCTGGTGGTAGATATCACCTGGTGCCAATCCTGCCTCCCTGGGGTATGTGTCTGGGATTTGCTGGCTCGGTGCCCTGGGGAGGCCCTGTGGTCTTCCTATGGAGGCAACCTGAGTTGTGTCTTCACTGGGCGTTGGGTAGGTGGCTTGGATGCTGCTCCCACTCAAACTGTGTTTCCCCAGTTTTAATGCACCACATTACACGTAGTGCTGACCTTAGTCAGGTTGGAAGAATAATATATCTTTGTCTGGGAACAAACATACAGAATAATGGGGTGGATCATTGGCTTAGGCTTGTTGTGGCTCTTGAGGTCTGGCCCTTTCTGGCCGTGACTGTGCTGGTGACCCCATCTCTAGCGGGCGGAATGGTGCTGGTGGCTTTTGGGTGTGGCTGGGCTCCAGTTCCTGCAGGTAGGGGCCTGGGACTGCACCTGGGGGCCAGGTGGGCCCTGCTGTGTCTTGTATCCCACTGTGATCTGTGGTGCGGGATCCGTGGGCCTGTCAATTGCTAGGGACCTCAGCGTAGGTTGCTGCATGCGGGTTGTGGCTCTATGCGGGTGATCTGGGGCCATCTTTGGGCATTTCAGCGACGGGTCTCCGGCACTCCTGTTGGCCTCGGCCCTCCCAGGGGGGCCGAGTATAACCTTGACCTCACCACCGCATGCCTACAAGCTGCCCCGCTAGGCCTTGCTGTGGCTGGGATCCAGGTCTCCCCCTCCCAGGCGGGGGCCTGGCCCCGAGGGGGCGGGGGGTTGGCTTCTGGGGGGCTGGAAGCCTGTGACCTGCATTGGGGATGGGAGTGGCTAGGTGCTGGGGGTGGCTTGTGGTCAGGCAAATGGGTGATTGGTGGGGTTTGGGGCTGTCTTTTGGAGGCCGCCACTTTGGGCCCCCTGGTGTTGTCCTTGGTGCCTTTAGGGGTGCGGGTTGGTGCTCCATTGGGTCCTGGGGCTGTTCTTGGGTCCGGTAGCTTTGGGGGCCATGTGGTGGGTGACAGTTGCCCTTGTGTCTCGGGGTTGCCCTTGGCCATGGTCTCTCTAGATACGACAGTTACTTGGGTAGTCGGTGATCACCTCACATCTCTGTGCAGGTACTCAAGCATGACTTGATGCATGCTCCTCCATATCTCAGCCATGTGGGTCCCCCCCTACCAGAAAGACTCCACATTTCTGGTGTTCCTGGTTTCTTACAGCTGACTTCCTGTATGGATGTATGAACAGCACTTGGTCTGCTATCTAAAATTAACTATGGTTGAAAGTTTGTGAACCCGCCAAGATGTGGCCACTGCTTTTGAAAAAAAAAAAAAAATCCTGAAAACAATCTTATTACATGTATATCCAAATACCAATTTATACCGCACAGCTTATGGGGATTTTTGCCCACTCCTCCTTGCAGAACTTAGCCACTTTGTTTGGGCCAATCCAGTGTAGGAATCTCATTTCTCTGGAGCCTTTTCTTTGTAGTTTGCAGCAATGTTTGGGATCATTGTCTTGCCGCATAATCCATTTTCTTTCAAGGTTCAACTCCCTGACTGATGACAGGAGATTCTGGTCAAGAATTTGTTGATATGCCTGAGACTTATGGTTCCTTGGATAATATGGAGTCGCACAGGTCCAGAGGCAGAACAGTAGCCCCAGACCATCACATTTCCACCTCCATGCTTCACTGATGGGAGGAGGTTCTTTTCTGCATATGCAGCGTTGGCTTTTCACCAAATATGTTTGTATTGATTGTGACCAACTAATTCTGTTTTGAACTCATCTGTCCAGAGAACCAGAAGGCCTCTGGTTTTTCAAAGTGTTCTCTGATAACGTTAAAATGGGTAGCTTTGTTTTTTTTTTTTTTTTTTTTTTTTAGATCAGAGGCTTCCTTCAAGCAGCCCTGCGATAAATGTCATTTGTACGTTATTTGTCTTTGAGTAGATGGGTGGAGCTGGAATTCTCTGGAGATGCTCTTATAGCCCTCCGCAGACTGATGGTCTGACACTACCCTCTTTTCATGTCCTCAGATATCTTGTTTGCACTTTGCATAGTTAATGTGTATGGGACCACAGTTGTTGTGGGCTCTATAAATAAAGAACACTTACATTTACATTTACTCAAATAAGTCCATTTAAATAAGTGCATACAATTGCTGAACATATATCTGCCATGTCATAAAAACTGGCGATGATAAAATAAGAAAACCATGGTAAAACAACAGAAACATAAAAACTGAACAAGGGGTTCACATACTTTGATATTTCATCTTACTAAAGATCCAAAATATCAACAGTTTACCTTCCTTGTGTTTTTGTTTCAGGTTTAAGTTTGTATTGTTTATGGTGACTACCAATGTTTCTTTTTTACTTGTTTGAAATAAAACATTCAACTCAATTCAATACATCTTAATCCCTTTTTCTGTATGTCTGCATCTTCATCTTGTAGTAACAGCTCATACCATCTGATGATGATTTCTGTTTTAACAGGATGAAGAGGTCTGAGTCTCCTGAGCCCAGTGGTGTTTCCATGAAGAGTGACTGGTCTAAAGATTATTCCATAAACTTTAAGATGAACCAACCTGCTAAGAAACGGTAAGAATTCAGAAAAATTAATTTTGACCCCATGTTTTATTCACTCAGAGATGATGATGGTGATGATGATGATGATGTTTGTTTTATCAGGATGAAGAGGTCAGAGTCTCCTGAGCCCAGTGGTGTTTCCATGAAGAGTGACTGGTCTAAAGATTATTCCATAAACTTTAAGATGAACCAACCTGCTAAGAAACGGTAAGAATTCAGAAAAATTAATTTTGACCCCATGTTTTATTCACTCAGAGATGATGATGATGATGATGATGATGATGTTTGTTTTATCAGGATGAAGAGATCAGAGTCTCCTGAGCCCAGTGGTGTTTCCATGAAGAGTGACTGGTCTAAAGATTATTCCATAAACTTTAAGATGAACCAACCTGCTAAGAAACGGTAAGAATTCAGAAAAATTAATTTTGACCCCATGTTTTATTCACTCAGAGATGATGATGATGATGATGATGATGATGATGATGTTTGTTTTATCAGGATGGAGAGGTCAGAGTCTCCTGAGCCCAGCAGTGTGTCCATGAAGAGTGACCGGTCGAAAGATTTTCATATTGACTTTCAGAAGGACAGACCTGCTGAGGAAAGGTGAGGATTTGAAGTGTCGAATGTGAATGTTTTAGATGAAAAATAGGTGGCCTTGGGAGTGTGCTAATGAGTAGACTGAATTTGGCCTGGTTTCACTCAATATACAGATGGCCGGATGCATGCCTCAGATACTAACCCCTAGGGTTAGGTAAATAGCTGAGGACTAAAGACAGATACATGAGGTGATACACACTAGGTTAAAGGACCCTCACTGCAGTCTATCATGGGTTTGCCCTATTGGTCACTGGTCATTCATCTAAGATGTTCTGGTCCAATGAGAGTCCACTCTACATGCATGTCTTTGCATTGTTCAAACAATGTGTCTGGTATAAATATATGTTCTCCTACAATGCTCGAGATGTTCATTTGGCTTGAGCCTCTCAGGCTGTCCGGAGTGCCTGATTCAGACACATGTACTTGGTTTGTCAATAAACTTCTCTTATATGCAAACAAGTCTGTGTCGGTGAAGCTTCTTCATCATCTGCATCTACACATCAACCATCAAGAAACTACAGATTCTTACAAATGACCTTTGACCTCCATGTTTGAGTTCCTCAGAGCTGATGAAGATGTTTGTTTGACGGACCTGCTGAGGTCAGGTCAGCTCCCTTTGCCCTCAGACTGTCTTTACCCTTTAGCTCCCGGCTCAGCTGTTTGGTAGACCACTCTCTGAGCCCTCAGTGAGCTGAAGGTGGAGCAGCCTGATGGTTCTTCTCCTCCACGTGTCTGTGCTCCATCACGCTGACATGAACCATCATCCATCCCTTTGTTTTAGAAAGACTGAGGCCTCACATTCTCCCTCCAGTCAGGAGCTCAGAAATATAAACATGTCTGTGAACATGTGGGCTCTGACCTGCTGACCTTTGAGAGGTGAGATGATGTCCTCAGCAGAGACCCTCCTCAGCGTGGTTCAAGTTCTGAAGGCCAGAAAAACCAGGACTTTGGTTTAGCAACCAGAAGGGGAGCAGCAAAACATCAGAGCTCCTTTACCCTGCCCCCAAAAACCATCCAACACTGTAAAACAGCTCCAGTCATGCTGAGTTATCCTGATGATAATTCATGCTGAGTCACTGATCTCTTTAATTCTGTTCTGATCTACAGAGATCAGATGGAAACATCTGGACTCCCCCGTATCTTCTCCAAACTGACTGGATCAGAGCTGGACTCCATATTTCTGGTGAGAACATCACACTTTAACAGTGAAGTCCATGATCTACACGTCTGCTGCTCCATCATGATCCAGATGTTAATGTCAGTGTTCTGCTCTGTCACATTGAATCTCCTCTGTCTCCTGTTCTCCAGCTGCTGGAGGAGAACGTCATCAGCTTTGTGAAGAACAGACTGAAGGGAATCCGGAGAGGTTTAGATCAGGATTACCCAGGATGCTCAGAGGCTCAGAGCGAGGATGAGATGGTTGGTGAAGATGAGGAGCAGAGGAGCAGCAGAGAGGCATTTCTGAAGATCACAGTGGGCTTCCTGAGGAGGATGAAGCAGGATGAGCTGGCTGAGCATCTATGGAACAGTGAGAGCTTTATTCTGCAGGTCAACTCTGATGGAGGAGGGGAACCAAGGTCTGGTCCGGTGGAGTGAGAATTGGAATTTTGAACCCAAAATCTGGAGTTAAAGGAAGCAAGGGTTTTTTGGTTAACATGATCCACAGCAACCAGGATTAGTGACAGTCCAATATGAAGAGAGGGAGCAGAAGACAGAGTTAAGTTTCCAAGTGGTAGAGGACAAAAAGCACAATCAAAATCACATTTCGATGAAGCAGGCTCCATAGCGAGCTCAAATAAGGCTTAGGGCCAAGAGGAAGAGAGAGTAGAGCAGGAGGTAATGCCAACAAACACTCTAGGTGAGTAAAGACAATTTTTATCTCTGGACCAATCCCCACACTCAGTTGTGGAGCAGAGCTCTTAAGCAGAATCCTCAGTTTGCATTCCTGGCTCTGATCATCCTGCTCCTCCCACAACTTTCACTTCACTGACAATTTTAATCTGTTTTGGGACTGAACCTCACTTTTCATGCATGATGAGATCCATTTGAACAGGATCAACAGTGCTGTGGAAAAGTATTTGCCCCCTTCCTGATTCCTTCATTATTATTATTATTATTATTATTATTATTATTTGCATATTTGTCACACTGAAATGTTTCAGATCATCACAAATTTATTATCGGACAAGATAACCTGAGTAAAAACAAAATACATTTTTAAATGATGGTTTTATTTATTAGGGGAAAAAATCTCTCCAAACCTTCATGATCTTATGTGAAAAAGTAACACCCCCCCTCTCAAGAACAAATGAGAGACAAAGTGAATGAAATCTTTCAGTCTGTTACAAAGCCATTTCTAAGGCTTTAGGACCCCAGCAAACCTTGGTCAGAGCCATTATCCACAAATGGAGAAAACTGGGAACAGTGGGAAGCCTTCCCAGTGGTCAGTCTACCAAAATTTCACCAAGAGCACAATGACTCATCCAGGAGGTCAACAAGAGCCTGGCTCAGGGCAGACAACAAAGATGGCAGGCAACACACAACAATAGGAATTCACATTCAAATTTATTTAACAGAAATATACCAAACATCAATCATACAGATGTGTAAGGTGTAAGGGTTTGATTCAGTGCTGTCAGCAATGATGGATGTGTGAGCATGAGTGTTGTGGATGTCGGATGATGAACAAACCCACAATGGTGATGGCTGAGGTGGCAGGTGCAGACCTTGCTGAGAGAGTTGAACAACTATGCAGCCAGGCCTTTTATTCCATCTAACCTTGCCCTGTTGGGCAGGTAACTCAGCCCCTCCCAGCTCTGCCCTCCACCATCTCCCTGAGGCTGTAACAGAGACCAGAGTGACACACGACAAAGACAGAGTGACAGGGAGAAAGAGGAGGAGGAACAGTAGGTGTTGTCACACTCAGTTAAGGTCAGGGTTCATGAGTCAACAATCAGAAAGAGACTGAGCAACAATGGCATCCATGGGAGATCTCCAAAGCGACAACCACTACTAACCAACAAGAACACAAAGGCTCTGGCTTTGCCAAAAAACATCTTGATGATCCCCAAGACTTTTGAAAAAATATTCTGTAGACTGGTGAGATAAAGGTTTTAAAGATGTTTTGGAGGTATGCATCCTGTTACATCTAGCTTAAAAACAATGCAGCATTAAATAAAAAGATCATAGCAGCAGTCAAACATGGCAGTGGTAATGTGATGGTCAGGGGCTGCTTTGCTTCTTTAGGACCTGAACGGCTTGCTGTGATTGATGGAACCATGAATTTTGCTGTCTACCAGAAAATCCTGAAGGGGAACATTCGGCAATCAGTTTGTGATCTAAAGCTCAAGTGCACTTGGGTTATGCAACAGGACAACAACCCAAAACACACTAGCAAGCCCACCTCTGAGGTTCTGGAGTGGCCGAGTCAAACACTGAACTTAAATCCCATTCAGATGCTATGGTGTGACCTTGAACAGGTACAGTCCTACTCATCATTATTGGCACCCATGAAGTTTAAGTACACAATGTTGAATATCTTCTGGGAAAAAATTAATCAAGTCAAACATTTGTTTCTACTTAAAACTTGTGTTTGACACAAAAGAGCAATTGATAAACAGTAATTTCAAACAATAAATCATGGGAGGAAAAAAAATAGAAATGCAAGGTTTGCTGTGTCACTGGTATTGGCACCCTTTGCTTCAAATCAGTATGGAATCACACAGTGACTCATTTGTGGCAAATCAAAATGAGAATCGCCTGTGATAAATTCTGTTCTCATGTGACATCAATTAGCCAATGAATGATGACTTCTTTTTTTTTTTTAAAAAGCCCTGCCCCCTGTTTCTTTGTCACAATGGTGAAAACAAAGGAGCTGTATGATGACATCAGAGGAGTGATTATCAGCAAACACAACACCTTCAAAGGATACAAGGCCATCTCCAAAGACCTTGGTATTCCTATATCCAAAGTGCGTAATGTTATTAAGAAGTTTGCCAAGCATGGAACTGTCAAGAACCCCCCTGGACGTGGAGGGAAGAGAAAGATTGATAACAGAAGTCTTTGAAGGTTGGCGTGAATGCTGGAAAAAACACCACGTCTAACTTCCAAAGACCTGAAGACAAACCTGGAACAGTCTGGGGTCATGGTCTCAACGAGTACCATACGATGCACACTAAACCAAACAGGGCTTTATGGGCGAAGGCCAAGGAAGACACCATTGCTGAAGAAAAAACATAAAAAGGAACAACTAATATTTGCCAAAGAGTACCTGGACAAACCACAATCTTTCTGGGAAGATGTTCTCTGGACAGGCAAAACAAAAATAGAGCTGTTTGGCAATGCACACCAACAGTTTGTTTACGGGCGGCCAAGGAAAAGAACAACCTACCAACAATTAAGCATGGAGGAGGTTCCATAATGCTGTGGGGCTGCTTTGCTGCATCAGGTACTGGAGGCCTTGACCGTATCACAGGAATCATGAAATCAGAGAATTGTCAAGAAATTTTAGGGCGAAATGTCCTGCCCAATGTAAGAACACTTGGTTTGAGTCGAAGATCTTGGGTCCTTCAGCAAGACAAATACCCAAAGCACACATCTAAAAACATGCAGGAGTAGTTGAAATGGAAAAAATGGACTGTTTTAAATTGGCCAGCAATGAGTCCTGATCTCAATCCGATTGAAAATCTTTGGTTTGAGCTGAAATCTGACATTAGGGAAAAGAAACATCCAAATGTTAAACAGCTTGAACAATTTGCAAAAGAAGAGTGGGAGAAAATACCAGCTGAGAAGAGCAAGAAGCTTATAGATGGCTACAAGAAACGTTTGCAGGCTGTCATCAAAGGGTGTGCGACAAAATACTGAAGAGGGGTGCTATTATTGCTGCACATGCTTTTTTTCAGTTTTCCTCTTTGAAATTACAAGCTGTAACTTGTAAAACTATTTTTTTATTGTTGAAGTATTTTGGACCTTCAATCAAAAGATCCTGATGACATACATTTGGAACATTTTAATTTATTTCTGAATATATTGTTAAAGTAATGAAAATAATGAAGGGGTACCAGTAATACTGAGTAGGAATGTAGTTCATGTTCGAAAAACCTCAAATGTGACAGAGTTAAAACAACAAACAAGAAGAATGGGCCAAAAATCTACCACAGCGATGTGAAAGACTCATCTCCAGTTCTTGCTGCACAACCAAATATTAGAGGGAAATTACTTTTTTACATAGTCATGTGGGTTTGTAGAGCTTTTTTCCTTAATAAATAAAATACTCATTTATAAACTGTTTTGTATTTACTCAGGATACCTTTCCAATACTAAAATTTGTGATCTGAAACATTTCAGTGTGACAAAGATGCAGATAAATATGAAATCAGGAAAGGGGGCAAATACTTATTCACAGCACTGTACATGCTTCCCATTTGCCAAATAATTCAGCACCAAGTCTCCTTCCTCTACTACGCAAGCAGCGCTCAGATATACCTTCCTCAAAGACCTACGGATCCAAGAGGCCCAGCTGCTGTCAGAGTCTATCTGAGTGACATCAGCTGTTGGATGGCAGACAGCTTCCTTCAACTCAGTAACTCAAAATCTAAAATAATCCTCTGCAGATTAAAAAACTCCCTCTCATACAGTCAAGGCTCCTTTCAATCAACATTAAACCCACAGCCAGAACTTTTAGGAGTTCTGTTTGATTCTGACATGGCCTTCTCCACCTTTATCAACAAAGTCATCCAGTCCTGCTTCTTTCATTTGAGAACCATTTCAATCATAAAACAATTAATCCCACCAGACCTGGACAATCTCATCCATACCCTCACCCTGCAACTCTCTCCTTCTGCTTTACATCAAAAAAACTCTTTCTGACCTCCAACTTGTTCAGAATACAGCCCCTCAGCTTGATTGATTGCAGTAAATAAATGAAGCCAAACAGTTTGGTTCTAAACCTCTACTTTTTAAAAGTCTCTGTTATTTTAAGATAGACTGACCCTCTCGTTTTTTCTGTTTGTTAGTAAAGTTTTCTCATTAGCTTTAAACAATATTCGAAGAATACTGAAATTATCCATACCGACTGATTTTATATTTCTTATACCTATCCTCTGCCTCTTTTACTTTTTCGGATAAATTACCCATAATGCGCTGCCATCCTTACTCTGAGACAGAGCAAGTGTGACAGATAGACAAATGCACAGCTTCATAACACATCTTTAAGGACACTGCAAAGAATCTTATGCATTGTCTTTTGTGTGTTCTTTTTTGTTTAAGGCACTTTGTAAACTTTTGTTTTACTCGTACTTCACAAATAAATCAGTAATTATGATTGTTATTATCAACATCAATGTTATTTTCTTAACCACGAGGTTTGAATAAAAACACTTTTTGGTAAAATGAGATGTGAGCATCCCTTCTGATGTCAGGGCTTTGTCCAGGATCCAGACTTTAATGTCATTTGTTGGTTTTCCCTTCAGAATTTCAGGCCCCAGTGTGCCGACAAAAACTCAAGTCCAACTTGAAGCAAAAGTTCCAGACCATGTTCGAGGGGATCGCTAAAGCAGGAACCCTGACCCTGCTGAACCAGATCTACACAGAGCTCTACATCACAGAGGGAGAGGCTGGAGGGGTCAATGAGGAACATGAGGTCCGACAGATTGAGACCACATCTAGGAGACCACACAGACCAGAGAAGACCATCAGAGGAGAAGACATCTTTAGAGGAACACCTGAAGAAGATGGACCAATCAGAACAGTGATGACGAAGGGTGTGGCTGGCATTGGTAAAACAGTCCTCACTCAGAAGTTCACCCTGGACTGGGCTGAAGGCAAAGCCCACCAGGACATACAGTTCATGTTTCCATTCACCTTCAGAGAGCTGAATCTGCTGAAGGAGCAGAAGTTCAGCTTGGTGGAGCTTGTTCATCACTTCTTCAGTGAAACCAAAGAAGCAGGAATCTGCAGGTTTGAGAAGTTCCAGGTCTTGTTCATCTTTGATGGTCTGGATGAGTGTCGGCTTCCTCTGGACTTCCACCAAACCAGAATCCTGACTGATGTGACAGAGTCCACCTCAGTGGATGTGCTGCTGACCAACCTCATCAAGGGGAACCTGCTCCCATCTGCTCACCTCTGGATCACCACACGTCCTGCAGCAGCCAATCAGATCCCTCCTGGATGTGTTGACATGGTGACAGAGGTCAGAGGGTTCACTGACCAGCAGAAGGAGGAGTACTTCAGAAAACGGTTCAGAGATGAGGAGCAGGCCAAAAGAATCATCTCCCACATCAAGAAGTCCAGAAGCCTCCACATCATGTGCCACATCCCGGTCTTCTGCTGGATCACTGCCACAGTCCTGGACCATGTGCAGGAGACCAGAGAGGAAGGAGAGCTGCCCAAGACCCTGACTGAGATGTACATCCACTTCCTGGTGGTTCAGTCCAAAGTGAAGAGCATCAAGTATGATGGAGGAGCAGAGACTGATCCTCACTGGAGTCCAGAGAGCAGGGAGATGATCCAGTCTCTGGGTAAACTGGCTTTTGAGCAGCTGCAGAGAGGAAACCTGATCTTCTATGAACCAGACCTGACAGAGTGTGGCATGGACATCAGAGCAGCCTCAGTGTACTCTGGAGTGTTCACACAGATCTTTAAAGAGGAGAGGGGACTGTACCAGGACAAGGTGTTCTGCTTCATCCATCTGAGCGTTCAGGAGTTCCTGGCTGCTCTTCATGTCCATCTGACCTTCATCAACTCTGGAGTCAATCTGATGGCAGAAGAACCATCAACCTCCAAAAAAACTACAAGAACACAGCTGCACCAGAGAGCTGTGGACCAGGCCTTACAGAGTCCAAACGGACACCTGGACCTGTTCCTGCGCTTCCTCCTGGGTCTTTCACTGCAGACCAGTGTAAGCCTTCTACGAGGTCTGATGACACGAAAAGGAAGTAGGTCACATGCCAATAAGGGAACAATTAGGTACATTAAGTCAAAGATCAGTGAGGACATGTCTGCAGAGAAGAGCATCAATCTGTTCCACTGTCTGAATGAACTGAATGATCGTTCTCTGGTGGAGAAGATCCAACAGGCCCTGAGATCAGGACGTCTCTCCACAGATAGACTGTCTCCTGCTCAGTGGTCTGCTCTGGTCTTCATCTTACTGTCCTCAAAGAAGGACCTGGATGAGTTTGACCTGAAGAAATACTCTGCTTCAGAGGAGGCTCTTCTGAGGCTGCTGCCAGTGGTCAAAGCCTCCAGCAAAGCTCTGTAGGTGCACCTACCTGCAGAGGTCACATCAAATTTCTGTGTTTAAATAAGAATGATCATTCACTGTTTGCTCTTTATGCTTTTCTGATTCTTTTCTCAGGCTGAGTCGCTGTAGACTGTCAGAGAGAAGCTGTGGAGCTCTGTCCTCAGTCTTCAGCTCACAGTCCTCTGGTCTGAGACACCTGGACCTGAGTAACAACGACCTGCAGGATTCAGGAGTGACGCTGCTGTCTGATGGACTGAAGAGTCCACACTGCAGACTGGAATCTCTCAGGTCAGAATAAAACAGATCTTAAAGACCAGGTTGTATAATCAGAAGTATGATAGAGGCCGAGAATCTTCATGGTCCTCGGAACCTGTTTTGATTTTATGAGGGGTTTTTGAATCTTTTTTAGACTGACTGGATGTGGACTGTCAGAGAGAAGCTGTGGAGCTCTGTCCTCAGTCCTCAACTCACAGTCCTCTGGTCTGAGAGACCTGGACCTCAGGAACAACAACCTGCAGGATTCAGGAGTGACGCTGCTGTCTGATGGACTGAAGAGTCCACACTGCAGACTGGAATCTCTCAGGTCAGAATAAAACAGATCTTAAAGACCAGGATGTATAATCAGAAGTATGATAGAGGCCGAGAATCTTCATGGTCCTCGGAACCTGTTTTGATTTTATGAGGGGTTTTTGAATCTTTTTTAGACTGACTGGATGTGGACTGTCAGAGAGAAGCTGTGGAGCTCTGTCCTCAGTCCTCAGCTCACAGTCCTCTGGATTGAGACACCTGGACCTGAGTAACAACGACCTGCAGGATTCAGGAGTGACGCTGCTGTCTGATGAACTGAAGAGTCCACACTGCAGACTGGAGACTCTCAGGTAAACATAAAAATGTCAAAATTCAAATCAAAGCTGTGACCATCATCTGAGCTCCTGAACACCTTCAACATGAAGGAGCTCCAAATGTTCTCTAAACAGACTGAGGGCCTTAGTCATGAAACAGAAGACATTCAGGATGGAGACTCTCATGATCCTCACAGTCTCCCTGAAGGTTAAAGGTCAGAGGAGAGACAGCTAACCTCAGGGTGGATCAGTTTCCTCTAAAAATCCGGCAGGGTAAGACCAACAGCTCTGAGGCCTTTCAGGAGGGTCAAAGCTGTTTAAGCAGAACATGTCTGAGTCTTTGAAATGATGGACCCATCAATCAGCAGCACATCCAAACCATTCATCGATGTAGTTCTCTTTCTTTTAACTTAGACATGTAGGTTTTTCATGTACTTTTACATGTTTCGGCGGAAACTTCTGAGGAAGGTGGAAACTTCCAGCGGACACTTCCGCCTTCCTCAGAAGTGTCACCAGATGATAGGTGTGACATGTTAAATCAGCTGGTGTTACGGAGATGTGACCCTCCTGTCAAATTTTCTGACAGGAGGGTCACGCCTCCCGCTCTTCGTTCACCTCTGCAGGACGCTGCTCCAGGTGTGTGAGAGCATGTATGCCCCTTCCCTGTTTACATCTGGGGTTTCTGATTCTATGGCTTACCTTATCCAACGCTGATGCTTATTGTCCTCGGTGCGGATGACTCTGGCCTTGTCCCAGTCCATAAGATGTTTTTCTCTTTTGCAATGTTGTGCTTTTTCTTTTCTTTTGTTTTTCTTTTTCTTTTTCTTCTTTTTCTTTTTTGGATGTTCCTGTTTCTTTTTCACACTCCTTCTGATGTTCTCTCTGTCGTGTGCTGAAACTCCTCCCCGTCTCCCCGATGTATGTTTTATTGCAGGATTGGCATGGTATTTCATATATGACATTACATTTATTATTTTGTTCAACTTTGTCTTTTGGAAGTACCAACAGTTGTCTCAGTTTGATGTGTGGTTTGACTGGTGAATTGATGTTATACTTTTTCATTGTCCTCTGGATGCGCTCGGTGACTCCTCTGACATAAGGCAGCGTCACCACTCCTCTGTTCACTGTTTTGTTTGTGTGCTTCTTTTTTGCCCCCTGTGTGGTTTCTTTTCTTTTCACCTGTCCGGCGCCTTTGTTTATTGCCCATAGTGGATACTGACAGTTTTTTAATGCCTGCTGTATGTGCTTTTCTTCCTGTGTTCTGTCCTCCGGGTCCGTGATTATTGTTGTCGTTAGAACATATTATTCTAACGACTGAGAGTTTATGTGCAGTGGGATGTTCTGATGTCCATAACAGATATAGGTCTGTGTGCGTGAGTTTCCTGTGGATTTTGATTTTTATTTCTCCAGTGTCCGTATGGTGATTTTTTATGTCCAAAAAGGGTATGGTTTGCTCTGTTTCTTCCTCATGTGTGAATTTTATGTTGCCTGTGGTGTCCATGGTGTAGAGGTGATCTGTGAGTTTTTGTGTTTGTCCTGCCTTCACCTTCTCGAGGATGTCATCCACATACCGTTTCCAGAGGGTTGGTCTGACTTTTTTGGGTGCTGACGAGATGGCTTTGGTTTCCAGGTCCTCCATGAAAAAAACGCACATGATGGCTGACAGTGGGTCCCCCATGGCGAACCCTCTTTTTGTCTGTAAACTGTGTTCCTGAACTTAAAGTATGTAGATGTGGCGATCAATTGGAGCAGTTCTGTGATATCCTGTACGGTTAGTTTTGTGCGTTTTGAGTGTTCTGTCGTTTTGCAGCCGGTCCTGAATGATTTTTATTGTAGCTTGTACGGATGTTTTTGTGAAAAGAGAGATGACATCATGAGATATAAAAATTTCACCTGGCTGTACTTCAATGTGTTTTAGTTCATCTGCGAGCTGTTTTGAGTTTTTGCAGTGCTGGTCTATCTGGCCGAGGAGAGGTTTTATTATTTCTGCAAGTGCTTTTGACAGATTGTAAGTGACCGATCCTATGCTGTCAACAATGGGGCGTAATGGTGTTCCTGGCTTGTGTATGTTTGGTGTGCCGTCGATTCTGGGGGTGGCATTTGCTGTGGGGATCAAGTGATTATATGCCTGTTTGTCTATTTTATATTTCATTTAGTAGTGATTTTAACATTGCCTAAAGTTTATTCTTCGTTTCCTCTGTTGGATCTTTTTTAAGTATTTCATATGTGTTTGCATCCTCCAGCATTTCCTTCATTTGTTTTTCATATTTTTCAGTGTCCATTATAACTGTAGTTCTTTCTTTATCTGCTGATAGAACAGTGATGTCATTATTTCTTGAAATTGATTTTATGGCTTTTGCCTCCTACTTACTGATGTTACTGGGTGGTATTTTAGCTGATTTTAAAAGTAAGTAAGTAAGTAACCTTTATTTGTATAGCACTTTTCACAGACAAGCGTCACAAAGTGCTTTACATTAAAACCATTAGATTAAAAAATACCTGCCACTTCATTGTGCAGAGTGGCTTTTTCCCCCTGGTCCTGTACTTTTTCACACGCTAACTCCATTGCTAAAATGAAATCCTCATGCGGGATGCTTTTTGGTGTGATGGCAAAATTGAGTCCTTTTGATAGTACGCTGTACTCTGCCTGTAATAGCTTGTGTTTTGAGATGTGTGTACCCATTTCTCTGTGGTTTGTGTGCTGTTCCACTGATCCTTCCCTTTCTTTTTTAACAGGTTCTCCATTTTCCGGATGTGTCGTCTTTTTGTTGTTGTATATTCCTCTTCATGTATGTTGTTCGGGTGTTCTTCACTGTTTTTTGTCCATGTCCTTGCTGAGGGGATATTGGTTTTCGAAGTGTTCTTGTTTCTCCTTCAACTCCGTGTTGATGTCTTTTCTGTTGTGCATCTTGTCCTTTCTCTGATCAGATTCATCCGAACTCTTTTTACCATCCGCCCTGGGTTCCTTGTTGGAAAGGGATTCTTGATGTTTAAACTTGCCGGTATGACTTCTTCATCCTGGCAGTGCAGGTTAAACTTTAGATGGTTTTGTTGCCGAGCCCATTTCCTCGTCAGCTGTTCCAGATGGTGAAGCTCTTAAACGCAAGTTTTTCCGTAACTTTCGTTTAATAGTCGTATGGTGTTCATTATGTCTTTAAGTTACATAGATATAGTTCTCTTTCTTTTAACTCAGACATATAGGTTTTTCACATACTTTGGAATGTTTGGGCGGAAACTTCCGCCTTCCTCAGAAGTATCACCAGGTGATGGGTGTGACGTGTTAAATCAGCTGGTGTTACGGAGATGTGACCCTCCTGTCAAATTTTCTGACAGGAGTAATCTTACATGTTTGAGGGGAACGATTCAGGGCATGCCTTTTCACAGGATGAAGAAAATTTGACAGGAGGTGAACGAAGAGCGGGAGGCGTGACCCTCCTGTCAGAAAATTTGACAGGAGGGTCACATCTCCGTAACACCAGCTGATTTAACACGTCACACCAATCATCTGGTGACACTTCTGGAAGCGAAATTTCATGAAAATGCGTAAAACCTACATGTCTAAGTTAAAAGAAAGAGAATCAAACCCTTCATCTTTTTATAGAAACCAAACAAGGACAGAGTTCTTCAGTCTGTAGTCTTCAGCCCAGTCCCCGAGGAGCCAGACTTGTTCTAAGCTTTGTCATAAAAAGAGGAGGTTTTCAGCCTGCTCTTAGAGAGGGGGTCTCCCTCCTGGACCTGGACTATAGAGGACTTTAAAGGTCCTGATGGTTAAAGGCTCCCTCTCCCAGACTACTTTAGAGACTGGAGGTAACACAGACAGGCCTTCATTCTGGACCTGATTCTGTGATGTTACACTGTGGATTCACCTGTCTGTCTGTCTGTCTGTCTGTCTGCAGTCTGTCCGGCTGTCTGGTCTCAGAGGAGGGCTGTGTGTCTCTGGACTCTGCTCTAAGCTCGTCCTCTCTGACAGAGCTGGACCTGAGCTACAATCATCCAGGAGAACGAGGAGAGAAGCTGCTGTCTGCTCGACGGGAGGATCCACGCTGCAGCCTGAACATCCTGAGGTACATTGACACCACAGAAAAAGAAAGAATCACATGTTGATGTTCATTAGCCTGAAAAGTGAGATGACTGAGAGTCAGAGACGTCAGGGCTGCAGAGAGAGACTGGAGACTGGTTTGAGTTTGGACAGGAAGTCAGACTGTGGCTGCAAACTGTGATTTATTCTTTATTTTAATTTTTACTAATGTTAAAGTTTAACAAAGGCAAATTTATGATTAACAGAGGTTATGTTGATCTCTGAATCCAGCCTGATTTGGATTGCCCTTTTCTGTAGAATATGCAATGGTATATTCTATGCAATAGTTTTGTGTTTATTGGCCAAAAGCTCTACACAGTACTAAGGATATGGAAGAACTATGGAACCGTCTAGAAGGAGGAGTGACTTGGATATTACTTGTGGTGTCCCCCAGGGGACACCACAAGTAATATCTAAACATGATGGACAATCATTTCCCAGTCTGATGAACTTTCTTCTGTCACTTAGATAACTCTTGACCCTCTCCCAGACTTTGCCCCTGATGCTGTCTCTCTTAAGTTGATGCAGTGATATGTCATGATTAATGGTATCCACAGTTTTCTTCAGATCAATGAAAATTACAGTCATATTTTTTTCTGGTCTATAGTCTGTTATGTCCTCAATTGAATCTTTTAATGCCAGTGATGTTGATCTGTTTTTCCTAAATCCAAACTGACTGTCTCTGAGAAGTTGATGTTTATTGATGAATTTATCCAGTAGGTTATTGAAGAGTTTCAGGAGTACTTTTGAAAACTTAGGAAGCAGTCAAATGTTCTATAATTTGACAAGTGGAGTTTGTTTCCAGCTTTGTATTGCTGGATAACTTTTGCTGTTCATCTTGTCATGAAATTTTCAAGTTTAAAATGAGACGTTTCAGATGGATGTAAGTTGTAAGGATAAATTTGTCCCACACTAGGAGTCAATGAGAGCAGACTGAGGTGTGCAGGTGGTTGTCTTTGATTCAGACCAGGTGTGTGGAGCTGAAGTTTACCTCTGGGCTGCAGAGCTCTGTGCTCACTCATTGTCCCATCAGCAGAGACAGTGAGCACATCTCTGAGTCTCTTGTTGTGGAGCTGAATGTGAAAAAGTAGGTTAAAGCACTTACACTTGTGTGTTAGGATACACAAATATGTTGATGAAAGTCTTCAAGGAGTTGTTCATTCAGAAGCAGCCTTTTTCATTCCCTTGGCGCCTTAGCCTGATGGTCTTAGTTTGATTTAAGGAGTGTGGCTTATAAACTTCCCAGTTTGAAGTCAGTTGCAGGGCAGCAGTGGTTCACTTTCACATTTTGAACCTACAATCCAACTTAAGCTTTTATTTATTGGCTAGTGTCTATCTATTTGTTTGTTTCCCCTGTCCCCATTAGCCCTTCATGATTCTAGTGGTTATTCCTCAGGAATAGCTTTTAAGAAACCGTGTCTGCAGTTGTGTCCAAGTCCCTGTCCTCCTGACAGTAAGTGGTTTTGAAGTCCCCTGAATAACATTTTCACAGTCTTCATGTCAGTGTCATCACTTTGGTCGACCTTCAACAGTCTTAAATTTAGCTATGTATCTTTAAATCTGTTATCTACCTACTTTCTTTTTATCTCCTTGTCATTTTGAATTGTACCAACTGTTTCAATCCAACCAGTTTCTTCTATTTTCTTTCATTTTGTTGCTTTTTTGAGCGTACGTTAGCCATCACCCTGGCTAACGTACGCTCGCTGGACAATAAACTGGATTATATCCACCTTCTTCGGACATCCTCAAAGACTGTGAGTGAGTGCTGTGTCTTTGTTTTTGTGGAAACATGGCTCAATGATAGCGTCCCGGACTGTGCTATTCAGCTAGATCGGCTAACATCCTACCGGGCAGACAGAGCGCTCGTCGAGGGGGGGAAGACTCGCGGCGGGGAACTCTGTGTTTACATCATTGATGCCTGGTGCCATGACGCCGTTGTAGTCTGCAAACACTGCTTACCACTAGGGGAGTTTATGATTATTAAGTGCCGGCCATTCTACCTGCCAAGGGAATTTGCTGCTGTTACACTGGCGGCAATATACATCCCTCTTGGCTCCACCAACAACAGGAGTGAGGCACTGAACGAACTCCATCAGCACATCAGTGAGCAGCAGACAGCCCACCCTGACGCCTTCCTCATTCTGGCCAGGGATTTCAACCATGCTAACCCAAAGAGCGTGTTTCCACTACTCCATGGTCACATTAACTTTCCCACAAGAGGCACCAATATCCTGGACAATGTTTTCACCTCTCACAGTGGA
Source organism: Scarus forsteni (assembly GCA_036419115.1). Classification (NCBI taxonomy): domain Eukaryota; kingdom Metazoa; phylum Chordata; class Actinopteri; order Labriformes; family Labridae; genus Scarus; species Scarus forsteni. Next base: position 675,815 of record JAZDUH010000377.1, on the reverse strand, counting down.
GCCTACAAAGCCACCCCCCTCCCCCACCTCGGGGCCTCAGACCACACTACTGTTATGCTAATGCCATACAGGCCGCTGGTTAAAGTCACCAGACCAGCTATGAAGACCATCCGTATGTGGCCAGAGGGGTCATCAGAGGCACTCCAGGACTGCTTTTCCACCTCAGACTGGAGTGTGTTCAGACAGGCAGTCACCTCCAATGACACCATAGACCTCCAGGAGTACACAGAGACCGTCACTGGCTACATGAGGAAATGCATGGATGACGTCATGGTCTCCAGAACCATCTCCACTCAAGCCAATCAGAAACCATGGCTGTGGAAAGTCCACAGGTTCCTGAGGGCTCAGAACCCCACAGAGACAGCCTAGGACAGCTAGAACCTGTCACGAGGTATGAGGCTAAGAGACAGTACTCAGGAGGATCGCCTGATTCAGTGACAGAAGAGACAGCAGGAACCTGTGGCGGGATCCAGACCATCACGGACTAAGCCCTCTCCGGAGCTGTGACAACTCCACCTCTCTGCTGAATCAGCTGAACAACTTTTCTGTTTGAGGCCAAGAACAACAAGCACAGAAAGCCCCATCCTCCTGGCGACCAGGTGTTGGCGCTATCCTCAGATAGTGTGAGGAGATCCCTCAGAGGACCAAATGAAAAACCCCAGGTCCTGACAACATTCCTGGTCGTGTCAAAGAGAATGTGCTGAGGAGCTCACCGATGTCTTCAGACATCTTTAACATCTCGCTGAGCCAGGCTGTTGTCCCTACATGCCTCAAAGCCACCATCATCATGGTAAGAAGTCATCTCCTCCCACTACAATGACTGATGACTCACTCCCATCCTCATGAAGTGCTTGAGCTGGTCATACAGCATCAAGTCTGTCCCATCCACCCTGGACCCCTACCAGTTTGCTTGTCGGTCCAACCGCTTGACTGATGACGCCATCTCCACTGTACTCAGAGTGACCTGGAGTCCAAAAACTCTCACGTCAGAATGCTGTTCATCGACTTCAGCTCAGCATTCAACACAATCATCCCCCAGCAGCTCATCTACAAACTGGACCGGCTGGGACTCAACACCACCCTGTGTAACTGGCTGCTGGACTTTCTGACAGGGAGACCACAGGCAGTTCGGGTCAGCAGCAACACCTCCAGCACCATCATCTTGAACGTGGGGCCCCCCAAGGATGTGTGCTGAGTTTCACTCTGCTGACCCAGACTGCACACCCACATCCAGCTCAAACTTCTTCATTAAGTTTGCCGGAAGACTGTGGTGGGTCTCATCAGCACGATGATGAGACAATCTACAGGAGTGAGGTGAGCCGCCTGAGTGCCAGGACAACAATCCTCCTGAACGTGGAGAAGAAGAAGGAGATTGTTGTGGACTTCAGGAGAGAGCACGCCCAGCATGCTCCACTAACCATCAACGGTGCTGCTGTGGAGAGAGTGAGCAGCACCAGGTTCCTGGGTGTACACATCTCTGAGGACCTTTCCTGGAACATTAACACCACATCACTGACCAAAAAAGCTCAACAGCGGATCTGTCTCCATAAACTAAGAACAAGAAGATCATGACCACCTTCTACAGAGGCACCATTGAGAGCATCCTGATCAGCTGCCTCACTGTGTGAAATGCAGTGCCTGCACTGTCCTGCTGCAAGACCTTGCAGCTGAGAGCAGCTGAAGATTATGTCTCTCTCCTTCTCCTCCATCTACAACACCCGCCTCACCCGCAGACCCCCCAGGATTGCAGGTGACCCCACCCACCCAGCCCACAGCCTCTTCAGCCTGCTGCCGTTAGCTAGGAGACTGCAGAGTCTCCGGGCCAGAACCAGCAGGCTCAAGGACAGCTTCTTTCTCCAGGCAGTCAGGAGGCTAAACTCCCTCCCTGCTCTGCCCCCACTTTCTGACTCTGCCTCGGCCCCAAACACTGACCTCAGGACTGCACTCTTCACTTTTCCCCTGCTCATTTGCACCATTGGACACTGCTTCACCTTAACTATAACTTATAACTACCTCTATTTACAAACACATTTTTTTCAATTCTATTCATAGTAAATTCATCCTGTTCTTTTATTCTGTTCTGCAGTAAATTTATTCTATTTATTACTTCAAAACTAGTAGGCTATTTTTTTATACTATTTTATTTTATACTGTAGTTCAGTTTCTATATTGCCTGTTTGCACTGTGGGTCCGAGAGGACTGAAATTTCATCTGTGCTGTATGTCAAGCATGTAAAGCATATTTGACAATAAAGTTGACTTTGACTCTGACCTTGGTTAACTCGACCCTCGGTGCCTTTTCCTCTGACTCTCGTGGTCTCTGTTGACCTGATTGTTGATTTTATTCTGCCTTTTTCTACCTCCGTTTTGTCTGTTAAAACACTTTGTAAACTTCTGTTTTTAAAGGTGCGATACAAATAAAGTGATTATTATTATTGTTATCACAGCCAACAGATGTTTGGTTTGGACTCTTCAGAACAGGGTCTATTATTTCCTTTTCATCCACAGCTGTCACAAACACTGAACTCAAATTTTTATCTCCCTGAGATTATAACAATCAGATTTCATTCCTGCTGGATCAGATCACACATTCACAAAGAAATCATTAAACCCACTAACTACCTCATTCAGATGATAGTTTCCCTTGTTGTTCATGAACAAATACTGGAGCTGACTGACTCGACTGGAGCCGTTTGTAATATATTCAGTCTGTTCCATGTTCCTTAAATGTTATTTTATGATCATCTCATATCTTATAATACTGCTGCTTCTTACATTCTCTAATAATGATTGTTCATATTATTGTTGTATTTTTATTTCTATTTGCTTCCGTAGTTCTCTGTCTTATAAATTGTCTATTCAATATATATATATTTTTTGCATGCATTCTGAAGCCCCTTTGTAATCTAAGACTGATCTGTATGTTTTGGTTTCCTGCTATTTTTATCAGAGGACGTTTTTGTCCTATAATTGTGAAAATAGTTCTAAAAACCTCCACTCTGTTGATGCTTCTGTCTTTTATTATTGTGTCCCAGTTTTGACCCATGAAGTTGTAGCACTCACACTTTTTCCAAGTTGACATCACTCAATCAAGAGGTCCTTAATTCTCAGGTATTAAAAACAAACAAAAGAAAACAAAAAAAAATACCTGGACATTTCCCAAGATCACTATTCCTAGTAGGAGATTGACAAAATCGGAATTTCTTTAAAGTTTCGATTGACATCATATTTAATGTGAGTGCTGAGCTGTGAAGTCTACAGAGACACAGTCAGGATGATGTGATGGTCCTCCTTCACAGATTTGGGCTGCAGTGAGAGTCCACACTGACTGAGTCTAACCAGCTCAGACCCTGACGTGGGACACCAGCGTCTCCCCCGCCCACGCTCACACTGATAAACACAGGTCTGTGTGTGGAAATGAGTGCACACTCATGTACTAAGAGGAGAAGTAAACACAGAGATCCTGTTTGTGATGCAGAAGTGTGAAAATAAAGAGCCATCCACGGGCCTGTCCCACTGAAACCACGGTGTGACCTGGTTAAGAGGATCCACTCAGAGCTCTGAGCCCAGACAGACCCTGGATGGAGACAGAGGGGAAGGTTTTCTGTAGAAACCTCCTGATTGGTGTGGGCTGGAGAGGGAGGCTATCTCAGGACCCTGATGAATGAAGAACTGATCCCAGCTTTGGTTTCTGTCTCCAGGTTGGACCATGGTGGAGCGCACAGACTGAGACCTGGTGTGAAGAAGTGTGAGTGTTTTTAATCTTTGATTTAATGATGATTATTCAACTTTTTACTCTCATCAACTTTTCATCTGAAGGATTGTGTCAGAGCTCCAGAGATAAAACAGCATCAGGAGGATAAAGCATGGAGACATGAAGGTCAGAGGTCATTAGTCTGAGGAACAGGTCACATGATCAAAGTGAAGATGAGGAAGAAAAATCAGCAGAGATGGTGTGTTGGTGTGATCAGAGAAATGCTCCATCACACCATGAGCTGAACGTGAGCTGTACATGAGAGCCTCAGGCCAACCCAGGGGATTATGGGTAATATCTATTTGTCCCTTTGGCTCCAGGATTTTCACATTGAGAGGAGCTCAAAGGGTTCAGTGTGTGATCATTGATTTGAACATGGAGAATAATCAGCAGGACAGAAGTCACTGACAGACTGAAGTCATTTGGATGAAAACTGCTCTCTACTGTGTCAGACTTTTTGGCCTGTTATTCTGGCAGCTCCACTTTTTGGGCTCTGGCTCCATGTTTGACATTTGAGTTCAAATCAGAGCCTGTGCACACAAAAAGCTTCAAATCAATAAAGTAGTGAATCAATGACATGTCCCAGACACTGACAGACAGACAGAGAACATTACCCACGGGCTCTTTGTTGATGAAATGATTCCTGTTTTTCTATTTTCTGTCAAATTTAGTGAGCGTTGTGTGCTGAGTGTGAGTGGGACTGAAAGGGTTCAAAACAGAATCACTGATCAGGATTTTCTATTTGTGAAAGGACGAGGGTTAATTCAGAGATTCAAACAGTTTGGATTGAACATGTTGTTAATAAGTGAGGGCTTGTTCCTCTTCTGGGTCAATATTTGGACACCAGACCCTTTGTGTCCTCACATTTGACACAAAATCTGAGCCTGCACAAAAAACAAGATTAAAAATACCATCAAATCAAAAGAGTTGTTCATCAACATGCCTCAGACTGAGAGAGAAAAACTTGAGCCACAGGCTCTTTTATTTCAGGAAATCCTTTATTAGAGGAAAAGATTCTTTTCTTTGTGTCTGTGTGAAAGTTAGAGAGCACTGGGTGCTGTGTGTGAGCGCCATGGAAAGAGTTCAACATCCAAGAATCATCAGGATTTCAGATTTTTGGACAGAACTGAAGGAAGAAAACATGTCAACTATTTTCTTTGAACATGTGTTTTTATTTCAATAAATGGCCTGGTGCTCTAACGAGTCCACTTTATGACCCAGATCTCAGGATCTGCATTTATCAGAGTCTGATCAACTAGACCAGGTCCTCTTCTCTGGTCCAGACTGAAGACCGTGGTGGTTCACGGGTCCATAACTAGACCAGGTCCAGCAAAAACTGAAGGTGGACCATGGAACCACAAACACAGAAATCAAACTGGTTCAGATAGAAAGATGGAGCAGAGTTTGGGGTCAGAGGTCAAACATGGCCGACTCAGCAGGAGGTCAAAGGTCAGACCATCAGAGCTGACTCTGAACCCTCAGCTCAGATGATTGTAGATGATCAGATGATGACCTGCTGCTCTGATGTTTCTCCTTCTCTCCATCAGGGGCCTGTGAGCTGGAGGTGGACACAAACACAGTGAACGAAAGACTCAGTCTGTCTGAAGACAACAGGACGGTGACACATGTGTTAGAGCTTCAGTCATATCCTGATCATGCAGACAGATTTGATGATTATTATCCTCAGCTGCTGTGCAGGTCTGCTCTGAGAGGTCGCTGTTACTGGGAGGTCCAGTGGAGAGAAGATGTTCGTGTATCAGTGAGTTACAGAAGAATCAGGAGGAAAGGAGCTGAATGTGTTTTTGGACATAATGATCATTCCTGGAGTCTGAGCTGCTCTGATCATGGTTACTCTGTCCTTCACAATAAGAAAGAAATATTCTCCTCCTCCTCCTCTTCATCCTCTGGTAGAGTAGGGGTGTATGTGGACTGTCCTGCTGGATCTCTGTCCTTCTATGAAGTCTCCTCTGATGGACTGATCCACCTCCACACCACAGAGACCACATTCACCAAGCCCCTCTATCCTGGGTTTGGGGTATTTCCTGGTTCATCATTGTCTCTGTGTGGTCTGTAGTCAAACCTGCAGGTGATTCAAAGACCTGAGACGTCTTGTCCTCTGCAGCGTCCCCTGAAGAGACGTCTGTTTGTGCTGACAGGAAACAGCTGATCATCAGTCAGCTGATGTCACCTATGAACAGCTGATTGTTCTGAACAAAAACAGGCTGAAAGAATCCAAATCAAATCAAGAAAATAAATGTTTCATGTCTTTATTTACCTGAAGATGAACACCTGAACACCAACACCCAGCTGAAGACTGATCTATAGATTTATTACACTGTTAAATATATTTATTTAGCTGATTACTATATGTATTTACTGCACAAAAACTGACTTGTTGCTTCAATGTGACAATTTTATGTATGAAGTGTATGAACGATTATTTTGTACCCCTGTGCAGCACTTTGGTCAACCGAGGTTGTTTTTAAACGTGCTCTACAAATAAACTTTGACTTGATCTTTTATTCGTGCAAGAAGCTGAAATGACAAGAAAACCAACATTTAACTCTTGGAAAATGAAACTCTTGATGCTAAATGTACCATTGAAGTGATGGTATAGCAATGTGGGACATATTTTGGCCCACATATAAAAATGTTGATTGTAAATATCTGCAAATATTTTAAAATTGGTTGATACTAATATTGGAATGGACTAAATGATGAAATAAAGATGTGTAATTCTATGTTAGTTTTTAAGATGACTTTAAAATCCAAAATGATCACATTTGATTGAATTCTATTTCTCAGTTTAAGCTATCACGTGTTTTGGAATAACGTACAAGTACAAGTTGATTTGGTTTTAGCATATGGCCTTGATATTAATGAACTGAAAGTTTTTCCTGACAATCTATTTTTATCCGACCACTTCTTAGTAACTTTTAGCATCCTCCTGGAAGATTCTGTGTTTTGCAGCAAAACTGTGAGCAGTAGAAATCTGTCCAGTGGTGCTGTGGCTAAATTCAAAGACACCATTTCTGCTGCCTTAAACACAATAAATTGGCCAACCGATAACTGTGATATTAGTTTTAGCCCACTGTTATGACTGTGTGTCATTTTATTGATTTAATTGTTATGTTGTCTTTGTAGAGGAGCGCCTTTCTCCTTTTCCTCCTCCCTCCCTCTGTGCTCCTGCTCTGTCTAGCTGCAGGTGGAGCGTCCTGATTGGATAGCAGCGGAAAGACGCACCCGCCGTGGAGTGGAGGACACCTGCGTGGAGGCACAGTCGATTGGCTGAGAGCTGATGGCTGGGGATTTAAAAATGACAGACAAAGAAGAGACGCTGACCCTCCTTCCTCACTACTCAACGCCACGTCTTTGTGTAGATCGATTGCTTGAACTAGTGTTATATGAAATTCTGTGAATGTTAACAAAAAGACAAAGTAATAAGGTAATGTAGGGGAAGTAAGGCTTTTTGGTTGCTGTTTTCTCCTGTTTTTCATTTAGGGAGACACTTTAGGTTTGTATGTTTCTTTTCTCATTAGTGACTAGGTAAGACTTTTGATTTATAAGAGTGTTTTGTTTGTTGTTTTATATGCTTACTTACCCCGAGGTAATTTTGATTTAGTTTGTAAAACTAGAAGAAAAGAATTATTAAAGAAAAAAAATATTTTGTTTGAACTACAAAAATCGTGTTTGTTTGTGGTTTCTTGCCGGTGTGCCTTGGAAAGTGACAAAGGAGTGGTCAATTTTATGTTTCCTCCAGTATCCCCTAGGCTGGTCGTAACATAAATTGGGGGCTTGTCTAGTTTAACGTGTTTTTTCGGGTGAGTATTCGTCGTTTTTTATCGTCTTCTCTGTATGTCTGATTGACTCTTTTGTAAAAAAAAAAAAAAAACTGGCACTATGGAGTTCGACTTAAAGAGTTTTGTTAAAAATCCCACCTTAAAGGATCTCGAGAGATGTAAAAAAGTTGAACTCATTCTTGTGGCTGATTTCTTTGAGGTACATGTGCCGCTGAATGCCAGAAAGGCTGAAATTCGTCAGCTTGTGGTCGACAAACTGCGGGAGAAAGGCTTCCTCACTGAGCTTCCTTCTGTGGAGGGAGCTGCGGCTAAGGCTGACGTGGACAAGGCTGATACGGTGCCGCCTGTCACACCCGCTCCCACAAACCCTCCCGTTACGCACGGTGCGTCAGCGGATGAGCTCCAGCTAACACTCCGTATAAAGGAGATGGAGGTACGTAACCGGGAGTTAGAGGTTCAGGCAATGCACTTACATGCAAGAGCCTTAGAGCTGGAGCGCCAGCCTACTATTTCCACTGAAGCACGCACTCAGCAAGCCCCGCACTCTCCCCGTGACACCTTTGATGTCAGCAGGCACATTGCCCTGGTGCCACCTTTCCGGGAGTCGGAGGTGGATTCGTATTTTAGTGCTTTTGAGCGCATTGCAGCCACATTAAATTGGCCCAAGGATGTGTGGTCATTGTTGCTACAATGTAAATTGGTAGGTAAAGCCCAGGAGGTGTGTGCCAGTCTGACAATTGAACAAAGTTTGAATTGTGATATTGTGAAAACCACTGTGCTTCGTGCGTATGAGCTTGTGCCTGAGGCATACAGGCAAAAATTCAGAAATTGTACAAAGAGTGTCAATCAGACATATGTGGAATTTGCTCGCGAAAAGGGGGTCCTTTTTGATAAGTGGTGTCAGGCCAGTAAAGTTACTGATTTTGCACAACTGGGCGAACTTGTCCTGTTGGAGGAGTTTAAAAAATGTTTACATGAGCGCATTGTCGTGTATATTAACGAGCAAAAAGTTGCTTCTCTTTCGGATGCAGCTGTATTGACTGATGAGTTTGCTTTAACTCACAAAAATGTGTTTTTGTCTGTTGCGCCCCGTGAGTCATCTGCACATGTCGAAAAAAAGAGTAGGTCGCCAACTTTCTCTCGGCGCAATAATTCGGCAACAGGTGACAAGCGTGTGTGTTTCTACTGCCATGATTCTGGTCATCTCATTGCTGTCTGTCCTGTTTTAAAACAAAAAGAACAAGCTAAGGTTAAAAAGCCATCTGCTGTAGGATTAATCCAGTGCAAACCTGTAGCTTGTGATTCCGACATCGTGTGTGAAAATTCCAAAATCGATGATGAATTCAAACCTTTCATTTCTCAAGGTTTTTTCTCTCTGGATGGCAGTGAGGAGGGCAGAGTTCCAATCACTATTTTAAGAGACACTGGCGCAAAACATTCAATTGCTCGGCGTGGAGTTGTACCTTTTTCTTCTGATTCGTACTGCGGTACAGATTTGTTGGTGTGGGGAGTTAAAATGAGCGTTTTGCGCGTTCCGCTCCACACAGTTTATATTTCGTCCCCTTTTGTGTCTGGCCCTGTGCGCATGGGTGTGAGAGACCAACTGCCTGTAGCAGAAGTTGATCTCATTCTGGGTAATGATTTGGCCGGTAAGAAAGTGTTTCCCACCTTGCCTGAGGTGACTGAAAATCCTTGCGGGGATGTAAGTATTTTACCCCCTGCCACCGCGCTTGATCCGCGGCCAATTTTTCCTGCGTGCGTCGTTACGCGTGCCCAAGCTCGCAAGTTTGGTGATTTACCAGACCTTTCTGGTACGTTTTTGAGCGCGCCTGATTCTGACAGCCCCTCTGTTGAAAATGAAAAATGTGAAACTGTGATTGTTGATGTCCTGCCTGATGTAAAAGATTTACGTTTAGCTGTAGATAAAAAGCAGCTTATCCAGGCTCAGAAAAATGACCCATCTTTGACCACTTGTTTTTCGGCTGTTGCTGAAAATAAAACCAGTACACAGTGTGGGACATACCTTTGTGATGATGGAGTCTTGATGCGTAAATGGTCCCCGTTGTCAGGTATGGAGTGTGACACAGTGACTCAGGTAATTGTGCCGAAAGAGTTCCGTGTCCAAGTTTTGAGTCTGGCCCATGATCATAATTTATCCGGTCATTTGGGAGTTAGAAAGACATACAACAGGATTCTCAAGTACTTTTTCTGGCCAGGATTGAAATCCGACGTCATTAAATATTGTCGCTCTTGTCATGTTTGCCAGGTAGCAGGGAAACCTAACCAGGTTATTTCTCCAGCTCCTTTAAATCCAATCCCGGTTATCGGTGAACCATTTGAGCATGTGATTTTGGATTGCGTCGGCCCCTTCCCAAAAACAAAGTCTGGTAATCAGTATGTCCTAACCATGATGTGCGCCGCCACTCGTTTCCCCGAGGCCGTCCCTTTGCGCACCATAAAAGCCAAAGCAGTGGTGAGGGCTTTAACCAAGTTCTTTTCCACTTTTGGGTTGCCCAAACGCATCCAAACCGATCAAGGGTCAAATTTTATGTCAAAAATTTTTGCTCAGGTAATGCCTATGTTGTCTGTGAAGCATCAGGTGTCCAGCGCGTTCCACCCCGAGAGCCAGGGCGCGCTGGAGCGCTTTCATCAGACTTTGAAATCTATGCTTCGTAAATTCTGTGTTGATTCTAACAGGGAGTGGGATGAGGGTCTGCCACTCTTACCGTTTGCAATTCGTGAAACTACTCAGGAGTCACTTGGTTTCAGTCCGGCTGAGTTAGTGTTTGGACACACCGTGCGCGGTCCCCTGCGTTTGCTCCAAGAGAGCTGGCTTACAGACAAGCGCAGCCCCGCCCACAACGTCCTGGATTACGTCAGTTCATTCAAGGAGAGGTTACACACTGCCTGTGATCTGGCCCGTACAACTCTCTGCGCTGTACAGTCCAAAATGAAAACGCATTTTGATCAGAAAACTGTCAGTCGCACTTTTGCAGCAGGTGACCTTGTGTTAGTTTTATTACCTGTTGTTGGTTCCAGCCTCGAGGCCAAATTCAGTGGTCCTTATGAGGTGGAGAGCAGATTGAGTGACACTGATTATGTAGTAAAAACTCCAGATAGAAGGAAAAAGTCCCGTGTGTGTCATGTTAACATGTTGAAGAAATATGTTGAACGTCCTCAAACTGATGTGCCGTCTGTGAGTTTTGTGCAGAGCGCCTCTCCTGTGGTGTCTGTGGCGTCTCCCTCCTACAGCCCCGCGGAGGATAAGCTGAGAGACACCTGTTGCTGTCCCGTGTGCGCGCTTGGAAAATTCCAAAATTTTGTGTAATCTCGACCATTTGTCATATCTGTCTGAGCCTGCTAAAAGTGATGTGTGTGATTTAATTTGTTCTCATGCTGCTCTCTTTAAGGATAAGCCCACACAGACCACAGTGCTGCAGCATGATGTTGATGTCGGTGATCACAGGCCCATTAAGCAGCACGCTTACAGAGTGAACCCCGTTAAACGTGCTGCCATGCAGAAGGAGGTACAGTATCTTTTGGAGAATGGTTTGGCTGTGCCCAGCTCCAGTCCATGGAGTTCTCCTTGCCTCCTAGTCCCGAAATCTGACGAAACTCCCAGATTTTGTACCGATTTTTGTAAGGTGAACTCTGTGACGAAACCTGACTCTTTTCCTCTCCCATGTATGGATGATTGTGTGGATCGAGTAGGCTCTGCTAAATTTGTGTCCAAACTCGACCTTCTCAAAGGGTACTGACAGGTTCCTCTAACACCACGTGCGTCTGAGGTCTCCGCTTTCGTTACACCAGACCACTTTCTCCAGTACACTGTGATGCCCTTTGGTCTGAGAAATGCCCCTGCCACATTTCAGAGGCTGATGAACACCGTCCTCTGTGGTGTTAAGAACTGTGAGGCTTACTTGGATGACATTGTGTGTTTTTCCTCCTCTTGGTCTGAGCATGTGGAAACTCTGAGAGAAATCTTCAGTCGTTTGATGGCTGCCTCTCTGACTCTGAATCTGGCCAAGTGTGAGTTTGGTAAAGCTGTAATAACGTACCTAGGTAAGCAGGTAGGTCAGGGTACGGTGCGCCCTCTGTCGGCCAAAATTCAGGCCATCCTGGATTTTCCAGAGACAAAAACCAGGCGGCAGCTCCGCAGGTTTCTGGGAATGTGCTGTACTATCGTGGCTTCTGCAAAAATTTTGCCAGTGTTGTTTCGCCCCTCACTAGTTTGTTGAGTCCGAGTGTCCAGTTTGTGTGGACTCCTGTCTGCCAGGAGTCATTTGAGTCCGCCAAGGCCCTCATGTGTAGTGCCCCTGTGCTCACCGCACCTGATTTTGAGCGTCCCTTTAAGGTAGAGGTAGATGCTAGCGCTACAGGTGCAGGTGCTGTTCTCTTGCAGGAGGATGGCCATGGCATCGACCATCCTGTCTGTTATTTCTCCAGGAAATTCAACAGACACCAGGTTAACTACAGCACCATAGAAAAAGAGGCTCTTGCGTTGCTGTGGGCCTTACAAAACTTTGAGGTCTACGTTGGTTCTAGCTCCGAACCAGTTGTTGTTTTTTCGGATCACAATCTGTTAGTCTTTTTGTCGCGCATGCGCAACAACAACCAGCGCCTCATGCGTTGGTCCTTGTTGTTGCAAGACTTTAATATCGAGGTGCGTCTTATTAAAGGTGTAGACAATGTTATTGCGGATGCTTTGTCTAGAGTGGGGTCTTAGTTCAAAAATTTGATCAAACATTTCTATTAGGGGAAGAAATGATTGATCTTAGGTGGGGGGGTGTTATGACTGTGTGTCATTTTATTGATTTAATTGTTATGTTGTCTTTGTAGAGGAGCGCCTGTCTCCTTTTCCTCCTCCCTCCCTCTGTGCTCCTGTTCTGTCTAGCTGCAGGTGGAGCGTCCTGATTGGATAGCAGCGGAAAGACGCAGCCGCCGCGGAGTGGAGGACACCTGCGTGGAGGCACAGTCGATTGGCTGAGAGCTGATGGCTGGGGATTTAAAAATGACAGACGAAGAAGAGACGCTGACCCTCCTTCCTCACTACTCAACGCCACGTCTTTCTGTAGATCGATTGCTTGAACTAGTGTTACATGAAATTCTGTGAATGTTAACAAAAAGACATAAAGTAATAAGGTAATGTAGGGGAAGTAAGGCTTTTTGGTTGCTGTTTTCTCCTGTTTTTCGTTTAGGGAGACACTTTAGGTTTGTATGTTTCTTTTCTCATTAGTGACTAGGTAAGACTTTTGATTTATAAGAGTGTTTTGTTTGTTGTTTTATATGCTTACTTACCCCGAGGTAATTTTGATTTAGTTTGTAAAACTAGAAGAAAAGAATTATTAAAGAAAAAAAATATTTTGTTTGAACTACAAAAATCGTGTTTGTTTGTGGTTTCTTGCCGGTGTGCCTTGGAAAGTGACAAAGGAGTGGTCAATTTTATGTTTCCTCCAGTATCCCCTAGGCTGGTCGTAACACCACTCAGCTGGATCAGCTTGTTGATGACTCAGCCAGTCTACTAAGATCCACTTTGGACTCAATTGCCCCACTGAGACAAAAACGTATTAAACGTCAGAGGACAGCCCCTTGGTTTAGCTCAGAGACTCGTACACTTAAATAAACAACCCGTAAATTAGAGAGAATGTGGCGCTCTGATAAAAGGGAAGAGTCACGTATACTTTGGCGAGAGAGTCATAACAACTACATGAGAACCTTAAAACATGCTCGAGCTGCCTACTACTCCTCACTTATTGAAGAAAATAGAAACAACCCCAGATACCTCTTCAGCACTGTAGCCAGGCTGACACAGAGTCAGAGCTCTATTGAGCCTGTGATTCCTCTAACCCTGAGCTGTGAGGACTTTATGAGCTTTTTCAATGATAAAATTCTGAAAATTAGAGACAAAATTAGCAACTCTCTATCTCCAGCTGAACCTGTTGTACCTCTAAATGTAGTAGTAGTTAGACCTGAGTTAGACAGCTTCTCTACGATTAGCCTTCAGGAGCTAAATTCTCTCGTCTCCTCTAAATCATCAACCTGCCTTTTAGACCCAATTCCAACTAAACTTTTCAAGGTGGTCTTTCCTCTAGTTTGTCCATTGTTGCTGGAGACAGTAAATATATCTCTATCAACAGGCTACGTACCACAGTCTTTTAAAACAGCAGTAATCAAACCCCTCCTTAAAAAACCTAACCTCGATTCAGGAACATTAGCTAACTACAGGCCTATTTCTAACCTTCCATTTGCCTCAAAGATCCTGGAGAAAGTAGTACCTGATCAGCTAGGTGACTTCCTTCAAGACAATAGCCTGCTTGAGGACTTTCAGTCAGGATTTAGAGCTCATCACAGCACAGAGACTGCTCTAGTTAAAGTAACCAATGATCTACTTTCAGCTTCAGATGAAGGACTTCTCTCTGTTCTTGTTTTGTTAGATCTAAGTGCTGCTTTCGACACCATTGACCATGATGTTCTTATACAGAGATTAGAGATGTTACTTGGGATTACAGGGACTGCCTTAAATTGGTTTAAGACCTACTTATCTAATAGATATCAGTTTGTACACATGAACAACAAGTCCTCTGTGTACATGTCAGGATTTGTTCCTTCGTAATTCAAAAAAGCTCAGTAAGGTCCGTACCAAAAACCCCTGACATAACTCCAAAAAGGAAAAATGATGATGAGACAACTGAAGGCAAAAATGATGAGGTTTAATTCAGCGCTGGAGTTTTACAACATGTCAACAAGATGCTGATGCTGAAAAAACTGAAGATGTGTCATGTTCTGTCTCTATTTATGAGAGTGTCAAGAAAGGTGTGTGTGTGTGTTGACCTCCGTACCTCACTGTCTTGGAATGAGCCAGACTGAGCTGGTATGGAAGATGTCCCTCAACAGATAAGAGGTCGAAAGACAGCCTCCACACCGAGGTCAGATACGGAGGTCAATGAATCAGTATATATGGCATGTACTAAGATATGTCTAAGGCATGTGGGTGCGTGATGTGTTGTAAGAAGAGCTAGATAATTACAAGCATGGTTACATGACAGGATTAAAACAGAGTTACATAGAGTCAAATACATGAAAAGGTTATAAGGTTAGGTGATCATAAACATGTGTACAGAGTTGTACAGAGGTTAATTACATGACTGAATACATAAACTGTACAAGGGTCAAATTATTCTTCACATTCCCCGCTGTTTTTCATTTATTTGAACAGATAAAAATGCACTACTTACATCAAACTTATAAAACTTCAGTTAGGCAAAATATCTGTGAAAAAAAACTAAATTTGTGTTGTATTCTCTTTAACTGGTGGGGTTGTTGGTAAGGTGAACTAAAGATTGTTAATTATTAATAAAATTAATTGTAGGCAAAGACAAATAGTAATACAAAATCAGTTTGTGGATATGTACCCATAACATCTGGAACAGTAAAGAAATCAGCACACATGACCCCAAGTGGTTTATTAATGTCATTGTAACTATTGAAACCATTCTTCAAGTAGGGCATACAAACCTTCGAGCAATATCCTGGATCAACAGTACCCATGGGGATAGGTGTAAAATTTGGAGGATTGTCTTTATTGTAAAAACAGTCAAACTGAAAAAGTTTAGTTAGATGCACTGGACCATAAATTGGAGTGTTTTTGGTATCAGTAGTACTCAGGAAGTGTGTGAAATCTAACATACTCACGTTCGGTCCAGGCCCTGAAATCATAGACCAGTATGCTTGGTTCAGGAACTCAGCTGCAAGAGAAGAGCTGAGAACATGTGGAAACAAAGAGCTGACATTTGTGACAGATTTAGGTAAGATATGTGGAGCAGTTCGTTTGATTTCAGTATTTCGCCAAGAACTGTGCATATCGGTACCAAACGTTCAGTTCGAAGGACGACGAGAAGTTGAAAGCCTTGGTGTACCAGTCCAAGGGGCTGTGATCTCACTTTTTCAGAACGTGTTCGCCAGAGGGAGCCATAAACCGTTCAGTCCCAGTCCAGATGATGAGGCCACACAGCACTGCAGTCAGGAGATGGACAGTTGGTTTTGGAGGCATTTCCCAGAGGCACACTGGGGCGGAATCGCCGCGATGGATTCTTCATGGGTTTGAGACGTGACAGGGCTGGTCCTCCGTCCCCCTTTGTAGCCCGTCTGGATCACCAGTGTACCTTAACAGTCTTGATGAAGCCTCTCCTCCTCACACCTCAGAAGTTTGCAGTGACTCAAGTGTATCCACGACGGCTTTTCAGCCAGTTTCAGTGCCGTGGGTGTGGCCAGGAGAACTCGGTACGGCCCAGTACAACGTGGAGACGACCACTTCTGTCTCTGATGGGCCTTGATGAACACGAGATCTCCCGGATGGACAGGATGGACAGGCTGGACAGGCGTTGGCTTTGGCTCTGGCTCCGGCTCTGGTTCTCCTCCTTGGGACACAGAAACAGACTTGGCAGCATCAATTTGTTCTTTCACTTTAAAACATTGTTCCAAATGTGTCACAAAGTCAGAATGTTTCACAGGTTTCTTAGGTTGAATAGTTGTCAGCTCAGCTCAGGCAGCAGGTAAGTTCTATGAAATACACATTCAAATGGTGTTAGCTTATGTTTGCCATAAGGTGTTGTATTAATAGAAGTTTTAACCAGATGTAAACAATCAGGCCATGGTTTTCCTGTTGATCCCATTGCTTTGATCAGTTGTTGTTTAACAGTACCATTATCTGAATAAATAATGTCAGGGTTTTTCTTTTAAATCTGTAGAAAATACTCTCTTTTAGCACTTTAACTGTAAAATCTGTATCAACATGTGCAGTTGAGTGTATTTCAGTCCAATTACTGTAGAGTCACATAACAACTGAACAAAACCTTTTATTCAAACATGTATCAAATTCAATGTAATTCAAACTCAAACTTAAAAAGGTGATGTTGGTTCTGGAAATGAACCTTGTCTTGTTCGTATGCCCCCTTGAACATTATTCTTTAGTCATATTAAACATTTTCTTAACATGATCATGTGCTGCTTTTTGGAAATTTGTACCCCCCTAATATTTGTGTACTCCTCCTAACATCCCCGCTGTTGTCACATGACAAGGTCAATGGGACACTTGGCACGCCCAGGGATATAAGGAAGCAGGCAACCAAAGCAAAGTAATGTCTGGGTAATAATAATAAAAAAAAGGTCATCCTCATGTGTTAAGAATAACACACGATCATGTCATGGTGTTAGTGATCATGCAAAATGTAATCAGAATCAACAATTATCACAGCAGTAAAGATCAGAGTAGCATGCTCACCACGTGCTAAAGCTTGAGCAGCAGAGTCAGCTAGGGCATTTCCACGTGAAAAAATATCATTTTTATGTGTATGAGCAGGGATATGGACAATAGCCAAAGCTGAGGAAAGTTTAAGAGCCTTAGTCAAGGTCTTAAGCAGGACTACATGTTTAACTTCAGAGTAGGTACAGCATAAGCAGAGTGAGCTTTGCCATAAGAATCTTTCAAAGAGCTGTCATCAGTAAAAATCTAATTGAATCAGACATATGTGTGTCTATCAAGTCAGGTCTGGGCAGAAATATCTTAAGAGAATATTTTAATTAGTCATGATCATCACTTGTATTTTCAACATGTGGTGTAAGAGTTGCATGTTTTAACCCTATAAAGCCAATTGTATCATATTTGATACATACTTTTATAATATCCCTTTCAACTCAATATGATCAACAAATTAAAAAAGAAAACAAAAAACATCTGAAAACAATCAGATAAATGGTAAAAAATGTCCTCACATGGATTATCAGTCGCCAAAAGCACCTAATGTATCAAATGAAATACAAAAAAATCTATATGTTGAATTTTATGGACATTTTGATTGTTATGGATTTCAGCTCCAAAAAGAAATAGATTTTTCTGGCTATAATCTATAGTCTTGGGCCTTAAATGGTTAAAACTGTGCAGTGTACTATAGAAGAACAGTCATACAGTGCAGATGTTTGAAAGTGAAAGTTAAACTAATCCTGTCCTGTAGCAGCGCGTAAAGACAAAAGAAAAAAGAAACAACATCAGCACTGGATGAAACTGCTTCTGCAGCTGCTGTGACAACGTGGTCAAGCTTCTTTAGAGTAATAGGCTATAGGTCAATAGCATTTTGTTTCTTTCTGTGCCAATACTGCAGACATGTGACCATCTTTAGAGTGGCAGAAAAGATTTAATGGTTTATCATAGTCAGGTAGCTTTAATGACAGGGACTGATGTACTGGCTTTTTCAAATAATCACAGAGGTTTTTATTCCTTGTGGATTGTAGAAAAACTGTATCGTTTAATATTAACAGCAAGTACAGCAGTCCTCATATAGCACAGAAATTTGGAATCTATTATCTGCAGTAGTTAAGAGTTCCTAAGAACGCCATAAAGTCTTTAGGTTGAGAAATAGTGTGTCCTTGGAATTTAACCAATGATTCTATCAAACAAAGAGAAAACGGATCATTTTCACTAAACAGGAGCCATAAAGCAGGCAGACAGACAATCTGGACCAAACGTCAAGGTCAGAGATATGCTGCTGCTAGGAGACGGTGCTATCAGTGGCCTTAACCATACAAGAATTTAAACATGCTGCTATCCCAGAGCCACTGTCTCTGAAATAACAACACTCCTCCCAAAAGTTTTGTCAACACACCGAGGAGTCAAACAGCTGATCGCCCACGTGGGTGCAGTGGACATCAAAAAGGAACAGACTGAAGTCTTGAAAGGGGATTTTACTACATGTCCTTATTCAGCTAAAAAAAATCTAAGTAATGCCAATCAATCTATGCAGCATATCATCATCTTAGGCGAGAAGGATATCATCAACATACAATACAATTTGTAAACCACAAGGTGGGTTAAATTTAGAAAGAATTGTGATTTTTATCTACAGATATAGAAAAAGAAATGCATTTGCTAGATCCACAACTGTAAAATGTTTTTCTGTGGCCATAAGTTAGTAAGTAATGTATGTGCATCAGGCACAAGTGGTACATTTGTTTAAACAGCTTTTTTTACAGTTTGTAAACCTTGTACCATTCTGAATCCTGTACTGGGTAGAGCTTTCATTACAGGAAAAATAGGTGTATTTACAGGTGAGTCCTCTCATGGTATTAGGACTCCAACTTGTAATAAGTCTTGCATTATTGTATCACAGGTGTAATACCTGTAGTGCACCAGGCTTTAATAAATATTATCTCTATCGAGGCCTGTGTTCATTTTTTGTCTTTAATCCTTGAGGCAACCCAAAAAGAAAAATAATAAAACTAAATTAATTAATTGATTAATGCATTGTAAAGTCACTCATGTGCCAAAACAGTTCCTCTCATTAATGTAATAAAAGTGAAATCTCAATACATTCCTTTTAATTTCATTGCATTAAACCTTTTTAACAACTTCTGACGTCAGTATAGATATAAAATATTTCATTATTATTAAAGTTTTTGTGCTTTAATGTACTTTTAGTTATGAAACTATTGTTTGTTTTTGTTTCAATAGGAGAAAACCTTAAATCTTGAATTTTCTTTGTTTGCAAAGTGGAATTTTTTTGGTGTGAGGTTATTGCAGTCTTAATAAGGTCATTAATTCATAAATAAATTGATTTTGATGCATTATGTGTTTAGGAGTAATTAGAGCTCACTTAAGAATTTAACATTAAAGTACCTCTAACTTTTCTTTAAAGAGAATTCTGTTTAAGTCTTAGAATAAGAATGAAACAGATGGAGGGGTTCCTCTGTTTCAGGGACCTCTTCTGATACCTGGTCTCTTGAATCTGGTTTTCTTTGTCTTTCTTTAGGTGTTAGAGCTTGCTCCGTTATACCCTTATCTTGTTTAAACAAATGCCATGTCATCATATCATATTGTAGTCATTCTGTTTTTGTTGTTCTAACATATCTTTTTGCTTTATATTGCTGAGCTCCTCTTTGTTCTCAGCATTTACTGCTGCTTGGAACTGGGTAATTCTCAAAGTACTGTGACAAACATGTCCCTGCATATTCCAGACGAACAATATATAGATATATTTATATAATTAAAATAATAATAATAATAAATAGAATAAAACTTTGTATCCTTAAAAAAATTATCATCCAGATTAAACTAAAATTATGTAATTAGATACCATTTTAAATGAAGATAATTTCAGTTTATTTAGAGTAGCAATTTTATTTTGATTATTATTTTCTTAGTTCAGCATTAATTCCCTTTGTTTCTCAAAGAACACTTGTCCCACTGCCATGATTCAATTCTCTTGAACAGTGTTAAAAATTTCCTCATTTTTATATTCATATATATATATATACATATTTATATGATAATTGGTCAATTTTGTAAAATCACTTGGTTTAATATATGAATAAAGTTAAAACTGAAGTGGCAATTTAATAAGCAAACTTCAACATCACTGGTGTTACTGGTATCACAGACCTTATTTTTAAATGTCAAGAATATTTAAGAGAACCCCTAGGGTCATATATCATTAGACATTATTTAAGATCTTATCACTTATGTCATTGCAATTTAGCTCTTATCCAAATATATTTTTGCTTAACTTCATCCATAGTGAATGGCAGTAATTTTATCAGCATATTTTATCCTTTATCAAAAGTACACATATATGAATTTTGTAATGATAACCTAAAGTGTGGTAACATTAATGTCAGAAAACTAGGTACGTCTTTTTAAAGGAAAAAAAGCAAATGTTCTAGTTGTCTATTATTGTTGGTAACATAAGCAATGTGCTTATAAAAAATTCCCATTAACTCAAATTTGTAAAAACTGAATTGAACTTTTTTATCTTTTAACTTGGAAAGTCACCTTATTTTGGTAATGACCATAGTTTTCTTTTCGTATTGGCTTCTTTAACTGTTCACATCAAATCCATACTCCTTATTCTATCTTTTACTCAGAGTACTGTTTACTTGGTTTACTGTTTCTCTTCCCCATTGTACAAAGTGTATATCATACACTAATCAATATAGATCAGCCACCATCAGAAAAAGATCGTCCACTACATCAACCTTCTACTGTAAACTAAATTTACAGCGAATGTAGCCGTCTTTATCTGCAGCTTCTCTATTTGACCAGTGCCACGCACACACACACAGCCTCTCAATTTAGAACCGAGAACAACTGCAGTCAATTGTGTCACACACACAACATACATACAATTGTCACATAATAGACAATTGTCTTCACTCCTGAGACTGCCTTCTATCGCAGTTAAAAACACTTAGGAGTGGATTACCAGTTAAGGGCAATTAGATAGCTGTACACACTACCTCTAGTTCATCCTCAACTCTTAGTGTAAGGCATTTAGCAGGTTACAAAGCTGCTCTAGTTCCTCCTACACTGATATATTTCTGCGGATTGTAAAGCCGCTCTGAAGCTTCCCTCACTAGGCCTGCACTCTAGACAAAATATTCACTAGGCCTGCACTCTAGACAAAATATTCACTAGGCCTGCATTCTGGACAAAACATTCACTAGGCCTGCATTCTAGACAAAACAAACATGCTCACCAGTTTGCTGTCAGCTGTCTCGTGTGTGGATCCTCGTCACCGGGCCCCGGTCGAGCGTGGAGACCACCGATCCCTCAAAGCGGGCTTTTCGATGCTGGAATTCTTTTCCCAGGCTGTGCACAGACTTTTGCGATGGTCCCCCCTCTCCCAGGGTCTCAGATGCGAGGAGCGGCTCGAAGGACCAATTTATGTCAGGATTTGTTCCTTCGTAATTCAAAAAAGCTCAGTAAGGTCCGTACCAAAAACCCCTGACATAACTCCAAAAAGGAAAAATGATGATGAGACAACTGAAGGCAAAAATGATGAGGTTTAATTCAGCGCTGGAGTTTTACAACATGTCAACAAGATGCTGATGCTGAAAAAACTGAAGATGTGTCATGTTCTGTCTCTATTTATGAGAGTGTCAAGAAAGGTGTGTGTGTGTGTTGACCTCCGTACCTCACTGTCTTGGAATGAGCCAGACTGAGCTGGTATGGAAGATGTCCCTCAACAGATAAGAGGTCAAAAGACAGCCTCCACACCGAGGTCAGATACGGAGGTCAATGAATCAGTATATATGGCATGTACTAAGATATGTCTAAGGCATGTGGGTGCGTGATGTGTTGTAAGAAGAGCTAGATAATTACAAGCATGGTTACATGACAGGATTAAAACAGAGTTACATAGAGTCAAATACATGAAAAGGTTATAAGGTTAGGTGATCATAAACATGTGTACAGAGTTGTACAGAGGTTAATTACATGACTGAATACATAAACTGTACAAGGGTCAAATTATTCTTCACAGTACACTAAAGTAAGTTACGGGGCTCCTCATGGTTCAGTGCTAGGTCCAATTCTCTTCTCTATATATATGCTTCCCCTTGGTGATATCATGAGGAAATACTCTGTTAATTTTCACTGCTACGCTGATGATACACAGCTTTATGTATCACTGAAGCCAGGTGAGACAAACCAGTTAGACAAACTAGATGCCTGTTTAAAGGACATCAGATCCTGGATGGCCAGAAATTTTCTTCTTCGTAACTCAGACAAGACAGAGATTATTGTGCTGGGCCCTCGACACCTTAGAGAATCCTTTTCTAGTGATTTAACTGCCATAGATGGCATTAGCCTGGCACCAAGCACAACTGTTAGAAATCTAGGAGTGCTATTTGATCAGGATTTATCCTTTAACTCCCACATAAAGCAAATTTCAAAAACAGCCTTTTTTCATCTTCGTAGCATTGCTAAAATCAGGCCTATCCTGTCCCAGAGCGATGCTGAAAAGCTAGTCCATGCTTTTGTTACCTCTAGACTGGACTATTGTAATTCTCTGCTTTCAGGCTGTCCCAGCAAGTCACTTAAGACGCTTCAGCTGGTCCAAAATGCTGCAGCACGTGTACTGACTAGAACTAGGAGAAGAGACCACATTACTCCTGTTTTAGCTTCTCTGCATTGGCTTCCCATTAAATATAGAATAGAATTCAAGATTCTTCTCCTCACCTATAAAGCTCTCAGTGGACAGGCACCAGTCTATCTTAAAGAGCTTGTAGTGCCGTACAACCCCTCTAGAACATTACGCTCCCAAAATGCCAGCCTACTTGTGGTACCAGTGGCGGCTGGTGAAAAATATTCTTGGTGGGGCAGTACTGTGCAACACTCAGTTTTTAACAACCATCCCACTACGATTCGACGCAAACTACAGGCTCATCCGTAGCCAAATGAGTCATATAGTTTTATACATTGGTAAATAACAAATATGTCTATTACACCATTTTAGACCTGGATAAATTGGAACTAATAAAAAAAAGCTCAAAGACATGCTGTAAATTTACTCTGACAAACCAAAAGAGTTTTTTGTGTTAAAAGTACCAACTGTTTGTACCAGGTGCTTCTCTTCAACAGAGGCAGGGTGAAATGATCAGGGCTTTCTGAATTTAGGGCCTCATGACAAGAATTATTTACTGTTTCCCAGAAACAGGGGCTGGGTCAACTTACCCACTGGCTCACTTTACCCCACTCTCCCCTACTCTGACATTAATTCTAACATTCACTCACTGAACAATCCTACCTGCCCACTCTGCACCTGTGCTGGGCTCATGGCTGCTGCTTGGTGCTGCTGCATCTCTTCTGAGGGGCTACAAGACAAAGTTTCCCCAGTTATGTGGCGTCGTCGCATCACACGGTGCAAGTGTCATTTTATTCAACATCTTGCATTACCAGTTTCATCGTCATCCTCTGTCGTTTCAGACCGCGAGCTCGTTTTGTTAAAAAAGTCGCTATTTTGCACATTTTGCTGCATCATTTTCAAGCGCTTTCCTCTTTTTAATTCTTCTCTTTTCCGCGCCACCCTTGCGCTTTTTGTCCTCCTTGTCGGCAGTCCAGCACCGCGGCTATCCGGCTCATCTCACAGCCTCCGACTGGCGGAGCTAATTGTTTTTAGCCTGCGCGGACGTGTTGTTACGTCAGGATGCCTCTGAAAAAAAAAAGGCTGCCGAGGGAGACGGCCCACAGGGACAGCGGTAACAGCATGGAGGTAATACTCACTCAGTGCCATGAATGAACACCAAACCAAAAAATTATAATAATATTTAAAAATGTATATTGTAGCGATATCAAACTGATCAACTTTAAGGAAACTCCAAAAGGGACAAAGAACATTCCTCTCTGACTCTGGGCCTCCCTGCATCAATGACTGTAAATCTCCTAGAAGCATCTGCCGCCATCGAGTCTGTCGTTAATGACTGCGAGGTACCCCCAAACAGACATCGGTGTGGATGTTTACTCTTCTTCCTAAACAGCGATTGGCTGAGACCAAATAGTATGTTCGAAGAGAGTCCGTTCCCAACGTCATAAACAATTCTTGGTGACACCTAAGTTGACCTTGGACCTCCCTGGACATCTTGGACCCCTCATCCACTCCAGATGTGGTCTCCGTCCACACAGAAAACCCACAAACCTTTTAAAACTGAAACTCTTTAAATGAAAGACTTCTAACAATGTGATATCATATCCTGTCATGAAAAATGCTTTCTAATGATGTGACTTGTGTGTTTTTAGCCCTAAAGATCCCCAAGTTAGGAGAAAGTTAGGTTATCACTCTGTTTCATTGAAGAATGCTTATAATAGGATTTCTACACCTTAAGTTTTGGTTGCAAACCATCTTAAGGGCATGTTGACTAATATATCTTAAGTTAACCACCTCTATTGTGTTTAATTGACTGTTTAATAGGATTTGAATTGTTTAATTCTTTCTTATACTTCAGATATATAGTATTTGGTATCAAATTGATCACCATGAGATTTTCTATCCAGTTGGAGTGCTTATATTGGATGTTTAATCAAAATACAACTTAATATTGGCCAAGTATTAGTTGATAAAGCGTTAACTCATCCAAAAGCCCTCCCCCTGCGAGTAGCTCAAAACAGAGAGACATGCGGTCTTCTCTCTCCTCTTCTCTTGTCCGTCTCCTTCTTCCTCCTCGTCTTCGTCACCACTTTTGATTTTGGCTCACATATTTTTCGAACTCTTTTGTCTAAGTTTTGTGACATGCCCGCCGATTCTTTCTTTATAAGCCAGTAAGACTTCAAAGATTTGCTTCATAGTAAATGGACTTTCGTTATTAATTTCAGAATAGAATTTGTTTGGCCAATGAATTCTTGATTTTTGGAATTAGTTACAAATCCACTTTTTATACAATCGAGACACCAACGCCCAAGCTCCAGCTTCACCTTGACAGAATCTGCCAGTCCAATCTAAGACTTCTCTCCCGGGAAACCTGGGACCACATCGGACAACCTCTTTGGATCCATCGCACTGCATAGAGTGTGGACTCCAGCCCTCTGGACGACAACCAGAACCAGAACAGTTCTTCTCTCCAGTAGCTCCAGGACCAGATGAGGCCCGATTCGTAAGAGGCAGTTCTATCTTCTTTCAGATGGGCTTGAGCGTGTCTTGGTTCAATTCTCTAATAATTTCCCCTTGATTTGACCTTTTACAAGTAGGTTAATTCGGAAATTAATCCTCTATAACCACTCCATATGCTTAAATGTTCCTTGAGGGTTCATATCTTCTTTCCTGATTGACAGCATCATTGATTTAGTACATCTCTGACATTTGTTCCTTCTTAAGTGTTTATTTTATTTTATTTTGTCTTATATATTCATTTTAATAAATCACCCTTATATATTTAAAGTTCTGTCTGTTGGTATTCTATTTGGAAGATTGACATCACTGCATGAGAGTTCTGTCTTTAGATTTGAGATTGATTAAACTGATAAGTTTGACTTAATTGATTAAACTGATAAGTTTGACTTAATTGATTAAACTGATAAGTTTGACTTAATTGATTAAACTGATAAGTTTGACTTAATTGATTAAACTGATAAGTTTGACTTAATTGATTAAACTGATAAGTTTGACTTAATTGATTTATCTAATTTAAATGAAATAAATTAATAAATCAGCTAATTAAGTTAATTTTGCCTTTTTTTGTATAAAAAGGATGGTGCCCCCTTTAATTAATGAGAGCAAACCTGGTTATTAAATGAATATTAATTACTTTAATTAATATCCAGTAATATCCAGAAAATAATCACTACAATATTAACACCGGCCCTCACGGCCCAAACGTCAGGCCGGCCCACCGGAAATTGTCCCGGTCCTCCCGATTAGTCACTCCGGGCATGGCCGACACAAGCCGAATAAACCCGAGGGGCGAAATAAGAATCACCCTTCGGAGATTATTTTCAACCACGCTGATTGGCCAAATTCACGTTGATAGGCGCTTATCTTGCCCTAGTAACAGTCCCTTATTGGCTAGTCGTCACTGTCTCAGGGGCGATATTTTCAGCGCCCCTGAGACACGGAGACAGAGACGAGAAGGCTTACTTTTGTTCTACATTAATGAAAATTAATTACTTTATATCTTAATGGATATATATTTATGTTATATTACATATTTAGATAAGTAATTTTTGGTAATATTCATTTTTTCAAAATAAAGTAAATACATTTAATATCACACTCTCTACTGGGGCGGCGCCTAGCGCCTCTATTGGGGGGTCTGGCACAATGGTCTCTCTCTCTCTCTCTCTCTCCTCATCTGCTTTTGCCCCGTTTGTTTGCTCCTGTACTCGTCTCTGGCTGTTCATGTAGATATTAGCATGATCTCCATATCCATGATCGTTACATCTACAGTATCTATTTTTTTATTACCACATAGTCATGAAGTCCCTCTTGAAAATGGGATGTCACATCTCAAGAGGCCTTTAACACATTTATACTTAAAGGTCCAGTGTGTATTATTAAATGCTAAACGAAAAAAATATAAAATAACAGACTTGGTAAAGATGGAATATATTATTTTAAAGTATATTTAAAGTAGTTTCTTATCAGCCTTAAATAATTAATGTTTTGTTTTCGTTACCTTAGAAAAAGTCATTTATATCAATCTAGGAGTGGGTCGCCCGTTTATGGGGGCCTCCATCTTCTTGTCGCCATCTTCCGCTTTCGCGTTTTTTTCCCACCCCTTCCGGAAATGCACAGTTGTGAAATAGACGAAGAAGAAGAGAGTGATTACCAAGCAGCTGTGCTAATACAAACAAACATGGAGGACCACACGTACAATTTGCCAGCAGAGGAGCATGAAACTTTGTCAAAGAAACGAAAACGGGATGAAGCCAAACGCAATCGGGAAAGGCTACGACATAAAAAACAGGGTCAACATCGGCGCTGCCTTTCCTAGATGGAAGTCCCGAAAGGATAAGTTTGCAGACAGACGCAGAAGTTGCCTGTTTTTTGCTGGACAGGTAAGACTAAGTGTTGAATTGTACTTTTATATGGAGCCAAATGTATTTGTTTACTTTCGGGAGAAGTCGGAGTAAGACGCAGAGAATGTATCTGCTATGAGAGGCTTATTTCACGGCCACAAGCATTTTTCTGTGGACAGAAAACATAGGCTGATAACTAAGCAATATAGCGCTGTTGATGAGACAAATATAAAGGTTTTCAACGTACTCCTTAATTTTATTGTTTGCTCCTAATTTGTTATTTAGTAGCACATGTACACGTTGGTAAGGTGTACTTTTTAGGATACTTCGGTCTCAGGAAAACCTCTGTGTCATTTCTCAGACCAAACTGCATCAGAAAACCTCCCTCAGTAAAACCTCCGTCAGATAATACGGCCTCAGGCTTCAAAATGAAAGTCATCAGACAAAATACTGGAAAAACAGACTCAAATAAAAAACAGCCTCAGGTCGTAACAATATCAGAATCATATCATACATGTCAAGTCGTCTTGAGACGGCATTCAGCTAAAAAATCAGCTACGAGCAAACTTCCCATTTTCAAAATAAAAGCTTTCTTCATTATCTCCTATTAGTTCTTTAACGCTTTTGTAAATTACGCTCTTGTTTTGGAGCCGACCGGAAGTTTCTTCGATGGCATAATGGCCCGCTTAAAGCTATGGTCTACGATTTGGAAGCTTTGTACATATTAATAACACCGTTTATAAGGCTGTTATGGTCCTATGGTCCTATCTACACAGTATAAAGACCAAAAAGAATGAAAAAAATCCATTCAGTATATCCGCTGAAAAGCTGCATACTAGCTGACCAATCAAGCCTAAGAACCTGCAACTATTAATTGGTCCGTGAGTTAGTCCATGAGTCCATCCAATCCTCGTCTCCCTCACTACGCAGTACGCAGCATCTTGCCCATGGTCCCGCCTCCTCCCCTCTACCTCCGGTGAGCAGCTAGCAGCGTTAGCTACTGAACTATCATGGAGCCGGAAAAGCCTAGCGCCGAACCCGGGAATCCGCCTCCCTCTCCCAAGACAGTCTGGCTGCAGACCACCCTTCTCCTCTCCCCTCTCCCTCGTCTCCCTCTCTACCCAGTACGCAGCATCTTGCCCATGGTCCCGCCTCCTCCCCTCTACCTCCGGTGAGCAGCTAGCAGCGTTAGTTACTGAACTATCATGGAGCCGGGAAAGGCTAGCGCCGAACCCTGGAATCCGGCTCCCTCTCCCAAGACAGTCTGGCTGCAGACCACCCTTCTCCTCTCCCTCTCCCGGGCCCAACGGAGCTCTGCCCGGGTTGAGGCCTGTTAGCGGGCTAACGGCTAACGAATAGCCTCAGCCGGCCGTCAGACAGACCTTCAGTATCGGCCGTTTAGCCCCTGGTTGATCAGGTAATGGCTTTGTTTACTACAGTGTGAGATGTCTGCTGAATAACTCTGGTTAGTTTGTGCCTGTACGGGCTAATAACTTGTAGGGGAGCGGATTAGCCTGTTAGCCGCTAATCATTAGCACTGTAAGCTGAGCTGGGGAGGACAGGCTGAGAAAGATAAATCCTCCCCCACACTCGGCTCCGCTCTGGCGGCGCCAGACCCGCATTGCCGCCGGTCCAGTTGAAATGGCTACTGCTGTGTGTTACAAGGGGGATGTCTGTCGTGTTTGATACTTTCAGTTGAGCTGAGCTGTTTTTGATTGAGTTTGCTGCTGATATATTGTGCTAGTCGCTCGTAGCACTGCCGGAGGGGGCTATATGAACCGACACGAGCTGGGGGCGGGATCTTGGAACACAGAGGGGAGAGGTGAGGGAAGGGGGGCAGGCTGCGGTTTCAAATCGTAGACACCAGCTTTAACAGAATGTCCGAAATACCGAAATGAAATTTGTATCTGTGCGTTTTATGGCTCAAATGACCACATTTTGGTATTCTACGTGGTGACTTTCTCGCCTAAAATGCTCTCTGAACTTTCAAATGTGGTGAATCAACAGAGATATTTGATAGCTTGGTAGCTGGAAACACTCGTTGACGACGCCATGTTGAAAAACACTTTTAGTGCTTGGAGGGCCACCGTCGCTCAGGAGAAGGGTCTGTCTGCGGCCCGCAAGACGGAGGTGTGTCATGTAGTGGGCGTGTCGCGTAATGACGTAATGACTACACGACACGCCCCATAGCTAAGACGGAAATCACGGAAAACCACGCGAGACACTGTTAAAAGTTTATAAAAAGGAAGAAGACGAAAAATAAGACGGAAAAGAACGCTTGGTCTGTGGTTTCTCTTACACAAATAAAACCTAACGTCACCTATCTGCTAACCCTTAACCTAACCATCACTTTTTTAGTGCCTAAATCTAAGTTTCCCCTTTTAATGTTATAATAACTTACACAAATAAAACCTAACGTCACCCATCTGCTAACCCTTAACCTAACCATCACTCTTTTAGTGCCTAAATCTAAGTTTCCCCTTGAATATAAATATACATACATACATATATATATACATATATGTATGTATGTATGTATTTTAGCTCATTAATTCTTGTCCCGAGTTGTTTAATTATTATTATTATTTCGTGGCAGAGTCAAACAATATTAACATTTCAATGCTTTTAAATCAATTCATTATAAGGCAACAAGCAAAACGGTATTTAGTGTAGAAACAGAACAGAACGTTCAAACTTTAAATGCTACCCGGGCTCATATCTCTTTAAGAACAGTATAGTGGGTTCTGTCACGTAGTGACGTCACTACACGACACGCCCACTACGCGACAGAACCCACTACAGGACACGCTACAGGACACGCCTCCGTCTTGCAAGCCGCAGACAGATACACTTGTCGCTCAGGGCTGCTCCCAAGGGGAGGGGGGATTGCCGGAGTGCTGCAATCTCAAACCTCACCTTTAGATCTCGCTAAAAACTACACACTGGACCTTTAATGGAAACAAATATGGTTGGGATGCACTTGTGGTCTGGGCACCCATGAGTTCGTCACTACCATAAATTTCTTATTTTCAGTAAGAATATCTAAGATTATACTTCTAGAAAATGATCACCACAACCATTCAGACATGAGGACCCTCTTGAAAATGAGATGTAGCATCTCAAGAGGCTACCCTCTAATAAATCAGACGATAGGTCCATAGGCGTCAGTTTAGGGGGGGACGGGGGTGATGTGTCCCCCCCACTTTCTGTCAGAGGTCATTTTGTCTCCACCGCACTCAAATCCCTCACGTGTAAACCATTGTAATCCCAGTTATTTCGGTAGTATAGAAAATTCCGACGCTCCTGAACGCACCGCCCGCAGAGGGACGCTGCAGACATCCGTGAGGATAAAAAAAAACATGAAGCTATAAATTTGCAATTGCGCCAAGTTGAAGCTCCGACCCAGAACGTGCTCCTTCTTCTGATAATACCTGGGTGAGTTAGAAAACTTGTTTGCTTGCTGTGATTATCCCATGTAATAACACCACAGAAGAAGAAGAGGTCATGACCCGGATTATCCACACATGGCGGTATTTTCCTCGAATAATTAGGCCTGAAAAATAATAATAATAATGATGATAATAATAATAAATGTTTCCAGCCTACAAACAAGAAAGATTTGACAAGAAGAATTAATGTTACTTAATGCAGCTGTGTGTTACATTAAAAGATTATAACGGAGGAAAAAACACATTAGTGAATAAAATATCTTTCTGAAATTAAAAAAGCCTATTGTATGTATTTTATTTTATAATGATTTAAAAAGCATCCGCTTCTGAAGTCTAATGTTTGGTCAGTACTTTGGACTCTGCAGCAGGAACAGAGACATTTGTGGTCAGACTGGGTGACTGCTCTCAATCCAGTCTGAGAAATGTTCACATTTTCTGGAAATCAGGAGGTTATAAAGCAAAAACCGCATAGCCTCATATAAGTTTGTTTTTTTTAAGCACAAATCTAATGGCATCACCTGACAGCCCAAAGTATTGGAGATATATTAAACCTGCATGTGGGGCTACATGTTCAAATTACAATATATCATAATAGACAATTGGCCATTTTGTCTCTGATGGTGTTTTCTCCACAGATTATAATTGCATTTCATTTTAAAGGAAGAGGTTATTTTGTATTTTAGGTTGTTTTAGTCTTCTCTTTTCTCTTTAGTATTATTCTAAAGAGAATTTTATGTTCAGGTATTTAAATAAAGAGATGGGTTTTTGGAATATAGAGTATCAGTCTTGCAGCAAATAAAATCTAAATGAATTTCATTGTATTTTCAGTGCTTAGTTAGTTTAGTTTAGTTTAGTTTAGTTTATTCACACACAAATCATCATCCAGAAGATACAATACAGTACTTGGAGTATACAACAAGTTTCAATTCCTCATTATTATTATTATTATTTGTTTTTTTGTTTTTTTTGTTTTTTTTTTTATATACAATCAGGTGTGTGAAAGGGGTCTCCCCAAGGAAGCTATTTAAAGCTTTCAGCAGGGGGCCCGGTTTTCCATGAATATAGGATATTGGCCAGATATCGTCAAAACATGGACAACATACAAATACACATACTATAAACAATAGACAATCTCAGTATTCTGGTTACATTGAATTAATGCGAATTAAGGTAACAGTGTTAACTAAGGAAGATGAAAAGATGCAAAGGAGACAGGTATTCATACAATATATTGATCAGCACATTAAATACTAAACATACTTTTCTAGAAGGTGGATTTTTAATTTTTTCTTGAAGGTGGAGATGGAAAGTGACATTTTTAGTGTTTCATCAAGCTTGTTCCAAATCTGTGCTCCTTTGCATACAATGCTAAAGCTTGTACATTTTAGCCTTCGTTTTTCCCAGCAATTAGATTCTTATTCCTGGTGGCATAGGTGTGCCGAGGAGCACAGATTGGGATGAGGTCACATAGTTTAGGGTTTAATTTGTGAACAGTCTGGTACATTACACAGGCATTCTGTAGGTAGTTGTACTCACTAAGCCTCAGAAGGTTATAGCGGTGGAAAATCTGCTTAGTGGAAGCATTAAATTCAGACCATGTTAAGGCTCGTATGACTTTTTTTTGGAGTATCTCAAGCTTTTTTAAGTGAGTTGGAAATGTATTACACCATATAATATTGCAGTATTGTAAACAAGGTTCAAATAAACATTTGTAGAGAATGAGAAGTGAAGAGAATGGGAGATAATGTCTCAACTTAAAAAACAGGGCAGCATATTTAGACAGTTTGTTTGTGAGATTTTCAATATGTTTTTTGAAATTAAGAAACTCATCAATGTAGATCCCCAGGAATTTTGTAGAGCTGACCCTTACAATGTTTTGTCCATTTATTTCAAGGGAAATTTGTTTAATGTCATCTTTATTATGGGAGTGGAATACAATGTAGTTTGTTTTTTTGATATTTAGAGAGAGTTTCTTGCATTTAAACCGTGTGTCTATTTTCACTAATTCATTATTTATGATTTGTTCCAGTGTGTTTGAATTTTTGTGGGAAAAAAACAAATTTGTGTCATCTGCAAATAATACTTTGTTTAGTACAGATGCAGAATTGACAAAGTCATTTATGTACAAGATGAAAAGGAGCGGCCCTAAGATGGAACCCTGGGGAACTCCATGGTTGATGGGTTTGTATGATGACTTGTGGTTGTTAATGAAGACATATTGATGTCTTCCAAATAGGTAGCTGCGGAACCAGTCTAGTGCTAGGCCTCTGATACTGTAGTGTTGTAGTTTATTGATTAGGATGTCGATCTTAATTGTATCAAAAGCTTTAGACAAATCCAAAAAAAATGCCAATGCCATAGTCTCCTTTGTCAATTGCATCATAGATTTTATCAGTTAGATCGAGTACTGCCATATATGTAGTATTTTTCTTTCTGAATCCATACTGGGATGGAACTATGATGTTTAGTTTGTCAAGGTAGCTGTTGAGTTTATTATAGACTACTCTTTCCAGCACCTTGGAGAGAGTAGGCAAGATTGATATTGGTCGGTAGTTGCTCAGATTGTTCTTATCCCCGGATTTAAAGACTGGTGTGATTCGTGCAATTTTTGCCATTTGTGGCACTACTCCGGTGAGTAGAGATAGATTGATACAATGTGTCAGAGGTGCAGTAATTATGTTGGAGATGCTTTTCAGGATTTTACTCGAGATTCCATCTGTTCCAGCTGAGTTTGAACTCTTCATATTCATAATTATTTTACAGACTTCATCACAGTTAGTTGGATTCAGAAAGAAAGAGCCCAGGTAGTTACCTGATAAATAATGTTTAAAAGAGGCGTCCTGAGGCTGATTGATTTTACTGGATATGGTACTACCAATGGAAACAAAGTAGTCAATGAATTTGTCGGAAAGACTGCTATTTCTGGTGACATTGTTTGTGTTATTATCATGATCAGGGAACACGGGACTTTTTTGGCCTCTATTCAACACCTTATTTAGTACTCTCCAAGATTTCTTGAAATCACCCTGTGATGCGTTTATCAATTCTGCATAATGGTTACTCTTCCTCTTTCTGATTACATGCGTGAGTTTATTTCTATAATTTATATATTCATTTTTATTGGTATAATTAGGTTCACTTATGTATTTTTTGTATAATTTATTTTTATGCTTAATAGATTTTAATATGCCCTTAGTGATCCATGGATTTTGGTTAGCTGAGCTGCATATGACAGTTTTCTCAGGAATAGTCCTTTGAATAGAGTCAGTTATTTCTGTAGTTAGAATTTCAAATGCAGCATCAACATCCATACAATTGTATATTCTGTACCATGCCTTGGCCTGCAGGTCCTTACTCAGACGATATGCGGTTTCTTCATTGAGCATTTTTATTTTTATTCTATGACGAGTGGGTGAAGGCCTAGCTGGAGAGTCAAGAAATAGTGCAATCGGGAAATGATCAGAAATCTCAGAGAGTACAGTCCCAGATACAAGTGCAGAATTTTGAATATTTGTAATGAAATTATCAATAACAGACTTAGTTGAGTGAGTGACTCTGGTATAAGTATTAATCGTAGGGAAGAAGGATGAAGAATGCAACGTATTTATAAAGTCATTCTTAGCTGCATCATCCCTGGAGAGGTCAACATTGAAATCCCCAAGAATGATACAACTTTTGTTTTTATTGTTTATGTGAAATAATGCTTCCTCCAGTTTGGCCATGAAAATTTCAAGATTAGCATCTGGGGGGCGATAGATCACACCGATTGTAAGGTTTTTCCTGTCTTTACCGCTTATTTCAACAAAAAGAGAGTCACTGTGATTGTCTGCTATGACAATATCATCACAAATGGTCACATTGTATGTAGAGGATATATATAGGCATACGCCACCACCAGATCTGCCACATCTGTTCTTGGTAAACAACTTATAGCCATTAAGATTTAAGATGTCAGTGTATGATCTATCGTTCAACCAAGTTTCACTGCAACCAATTACATCAAAGTTGCAGCCTGTGTTTGTAAGGAGAGTAACAAGGTCATCGTGGTGCTTGTTGAGGCTTCTGATGTTTAAATGCAAGAAAGAACAATTTTTTATGTTTTTTAAATGTTTTAGTTGCTCAGGAATATACTGATTACAGCTTTTATTTCTATAATAGTCAGTACACTGTGTCACCTTGTCTCCTTCACTGTCCAATTCATTAAATACCATATACAATGTAACTGGTGTAATTTACCAAGATCCTGCAAAGAAGACACACACTTAAAGACATGGACATATACATACACTCATTCATTCTGAAGATGGCCCAACAAACACACAAACATATCGCCACACACTCAGGCACACAAAACACTCTGTGGATATTACTATCGGTATTGTCACAAAGCAGACAATTGGACAATGAGGGCCTCATCCTACCCAGTCAAATCACTGGTATTTAAGCCACTTCCCAAGCCAAATGAGAAATAAAAGATGAAGAGTGATGAGAGGGAAAGAAGGAGAGAAAGATGATTCAACGTCTCCAGGGTCAGCGGTTGTCATGACGACAGGAATGTGTTTCGGTGACGTCATCACCACGCGTCAGTGTTTACAGTTGTGGGGAGACAACGTGCTGTAGTGTTGACAGACAATTCCTCCTGGACGTTTTCATCTCCTCCACTCAACCAATACGTTATTCGCGGGTTCCTATACAGTTTACTGTCGATGTAGAGCTTGTCAATGAACAGACGAGCATTCTTTTTGGCCCTCCTCGCTTCGGGCCATGATCGGGTGAAGCAGCCTCCGTCTGTTCATGATCTCCGGCGGGAACTGATCGCTGATGGAGTAGTTGGAGCCTCTTAGCTCTTTGCCCTTCGACATAACGGCGGACTTCATCTTTGAATCAACGACTTTAGCCACAATGGGACGGGGCCTCCGCTGTTGGTCAGTTTTGGTCCTCCCGAGGCGGTGCACCCTGGAGAAGCGAATGGCTCCAGCGTCCTCAGGCTTCATTTTCAGCTCGTTGACAAGGAATGTCTTCAGAAGTTCTTCTGATTTCTGGTGAGATTCGTTATTTGTTTCCGCAAGTCCGTGTATAATGATGTTATCCCTCATACTTCGGCACTGCAGATCAAGAATTGAGTTTGCCATGTTGATTTTGTCTTTTTGTAGTTCAGCTGTCAGATGTTTGAGGTTGTTTACTTCGGCCCGAAGTGACGCATTGTCGGCTTTTAACACCTCGATGAGTGAGTTGTTAAACTCCACGGAGAGTTTTAGTTCTTTGACATCTGTTGTCAGTTGCTCGGTAAACTGCTTTTTGTTGTAGTTTAATAGATGTTATAGACTCACTGATGTCACTGAATTCCATATTGCTTGAGCTCGGCTTAGCTCGGGTGTCTTTGGCCTCAGATTTGTTGTTAGGCATAACGTCTTGGTGGTAAAGTGCGTCAATGTACGCTTCCAAATCCTCAATCGGCTCATCAACAGGCAAATCCTGTTTGATCACTGCTCAACTGGATGTGATGGCATAATTGGGAAGTTTTCAGCTGCAGCACGTCGTGCAGTCGGCCATGTTCTCTGGATCTCCTCACAGTTTGAAATTTTTTTCCGAGTTTTTTGTGGTGGCCCTGGTTCTACCAGGCGGCCCCAGACCGGAGGCTACTCGGCTGGGCCCCTACCCAAGTAGCTGTCATGTTGTTCTTTTCACAAATAAAGGAATGATAGTCAAAATATCACTAAAATGCATTTTTTTTGTAAAACAGTATCAGCATTTTTTGCCGGCCTGACGGCCGGCTATGGGGAACCTAGTCACATTTCTTATCTTGGGGCTAAAATCCCTAGCAGCGCCCCTGATCACAAACACTTCTTAAAAGTCACTTGTACCAGTAGCTGTCCCCCCCACTTTTTAAAACAAACTGACGCCCTTGGACAGGTCTATGGTTCATGGATCTGTCTCTAACTTTAGTTCTTATTCTAGTCCACTTGTCTCCTCTTACCCTCCTTCTTTTACCCTCACACCCGACACAGCATCGTGTGGATTTGCTGTTCATCATGAGACTGGGATCCACATTCAAGATTTCCTGCTGCTTAACAGAAGGTTTTTTCTTGCCGCCATGATGGAGGGATCCATGATTGGCTATATGGATTCATGTTGGGTGTTGGATGGATATATTTGTATATATATGTATGTGTGTATCTTTATATGTATATATGTATCTATGCATATATGTGTATCCATAAAATGAAGAGCTTTATGCTCTATTGTAAAGTGTCTTGAGATAACACTTGTTATGAATTGGCGCTGTACAAATAAAGATTGATTGATTGACTCGTACTGATGTTTTATTGTGAATTATTCAGTTAATCCTATGATGGTACAGGAGAGGCAAAAATAAGCCTTGGGGCTTCAGCCTGTTCCTTTTTTGATTGCTGTCTGTTTCTTTTCTTTTTTTTGTAAAAACATGATTTTATTTTTGTTTTTAAACTGAAATAAATCATTCATTCATTCATTCATTCATTCCAATATCATTTCAATACTGTGGTTTATCCCTAATTTTAACATTACTTAAATATAAGTTTAAGAAGTCATAAAAACTATATATCAACAGCAAACAGAACAAAATTAGATTTCACAAAGCTCAAGACTCTTAGAAAGAATAAATAATATTTCCATCATGTTTTTTAAGTACAGTGAGGTAGTTTAAATGTTCCAGTCGTAGGATGAGCTTTAGTGCAGTGTAGCAGTGCATCATTTAAAGTACAGTGTAAATTACATTGTAGTGCAAAAAGAGAACAGAAATGAAGCCCACAGGTTGTAAAGCCTCTCACAGCCTTAAGGAACAGTTAAAACAGACCAAGATCACATTAAAAAATGACAAACACATTTAAAAAAGTCCCATGGGGCAGTCTTTAGTGAACTGAAATGGTCCCTGTCCCAGGATTGAGTTCAAGACACACCATGTCACACTGACAAGTCAAAAAAGACATTTTTTTTTTTCTGGTTGTTAAATGCTTTCTCTTCTCTGCTTTGTCCTCTCTGCTCTCCCTGTCATGGCTGTGTTCACATTTTTAGTGTAAATATTGTTCATTGTTAATACTGTGTATTCCTCCACCTCATTCAGAGTCTTATTTCCACCACATTTTTATTGATGTTTTCTTTAGAAGGAAGTTGATATTGCTTCAAGGCTCTGCATGTTGCAACCTGCTCACTTCATTTTCATGCTCTTTTCATTTGTTTTCATTTTAGTTGTATTGATTTTATTTTTATTTTGACTTCATATTAGTTAAATCAGTGCGACTCCTATCTATTATAATGTCTTCATCTGATATTTCTGACTGCTATACTGTGTAGAAGAGAAACTGAAACAAGCAAATTTCCCCTTGGGAGTTAATAAAGTATTTCTGATTCTTCTTCTGATTCTTTGGACGACTCAGAGGGCTTTTACGCCACCACAGGTCACATGGACTCCTCCTCTGATTGGCTCACTGATCAGGCTGTGTCATTTTAACCCTTTAACTACCAGCTCAACTGTTTGGCACAGGTCAAAATAAACTGAATAAACTAAAAATGTCTGACAGACTTCATCCAATCAGACCTAATATGGTCATGTAGGAAGTAGAGACAAGTGATGAATCTATCCAATCACAGCTACTTTGGTTGTGTTAAAGGTTGGATGAGTTCAGAGGGACATCCAATCACAGCTGCCTTAGCTTGGTGGTGGTGGGATAAGTTGTGGAGCCATCCAATCAGAGCTGCTCTCTTTATGAATTGATATATTCATGTAGAGCAGGTTCACTGTTTGTTGTCAGTTCTGGTATTGTAACTGAGATGCTCTGCCAGGTAGCCTAAATAAAGGTGACTGCATTTCACACAAAGGAACATTTGTTTCTGTTCATTTAGACATTCAGACTTTACTAACATTCAATAAAGGCTTAGTAGATGTTTGATTTTATCACAGAGGAAAACAGGACATAAAAAATGTCTTACCCTTTACACTTCAGATTTTAGTCCACTAAATTTACAGCAGATTTCATCGACTAAACTAGACAAAAATTTAAACCATTTAGAGACTAAATTATGACTAAAACTATTTTTGAACTTGCACTTTTCTTATTTATACTCAGTTAAAATGATAAAGGACATAAGAACATCTGACATAAGAATAAAACAATCTAAACAAATGTAGATGAAAAATATCTGACAAACAAAATGAAAATGAGATCAGAGCACAGGATGATCTCATGTGTAGCCCAGAGACTGATCCCACTAAACTGGAAACACAATGTTTTTAATCTTATGGGAGATGGAATCAAACATTTGGAACAGAAAAACAGAAGAATTGTTCTGGAAAAATCAAGAAAGGAAATTTTACAGAACTTGTCAACCTTTCATTGACCATTTCAGTTCGATTGTAAAGTAGAAAACAATCTTTCAATAAAAGGTTTCAATTTATCCAAGTAGATTTCATCCACTAAAATGTTGTGAAATGTCATCAACTAAAACTAGACTAAAATTAAAAACAGTTTAGATGACTACATTATGACTCAAACTCAAATATTTTGATGCCAAAGACTATACCTAAAGCTGAATTCAGAAGTGCTGTCAGAGTAACACAGGTGTGGAGTTTTTAAAAAGTGAAGAAGAGCTTTCCCAAACACACATCCCTGCACAAACCCTCCAACACTCGACTTTACCAAAGAATGAAGGACTGGATTTGACTGTTTCCTTGTAAAGCAGGGATATTATTGAAATACTGAGATCATATTTACAGACTGGAGTGTACTTTTGAATCTCTATAAACCAGTTTGATGACATTTGATCTCTGATTTGATCTGATTCTTACATTTCTATGAATGGATTTGAGCTTTAAACTTAATGTTCCTCCATTGAACTAAACAGCACCATCTCCTGGAGCTTCTGTAGGTCATCACTCTCTGCAGGCCGAGTCCAAACTTTAAGTCCAGGTTCATTTAGATGCGTGTAGAACAGGATCAGCATTTACTGAAGAGTCTAAAACTGACAGTGTTGTGAATTTGAGCTGCAGATTTAATTTTAGACGAGCTGAAGTGATATCCAAGCAGAGGAGGGGGTGGTGCACAGGTGCTGCAGTGCATTGTGGGATTTGTAGTTTGATCTGTAAGATTGCTAATTAACAGAGGAGCATTAATGTTGTGTTCCAGTTGATTGTTGAACCTAGATTCTTCAAGCTGTAAATTAGATACATCACAGGGGACGCCCCAGTTTGTAGGAATTTCCTACCCAGACATCTTAAGGTGCCCAAACTTTACCAGCTTGTAACTGCAACGGGTTTAAAGCAGATGTAAGAGCCTCAGAAGCTTTGTTTCCTACTTTTTCTAAATATAACAAGTTACCAAAATGTCTGAGCTGTGCTGTGTTTGTGTAAATGATTATGTCTAGAGACTAAATGATTTCATAGCAGTTGGTCTGCTCCAAAAAAATCCAGCTGTCATTAGTTTGTTGTCACTCTTAAAAGTGTGTTGTAATCAGAATATCAACAGAACACCACCAGCCCTCTGTAAGCAAAAAATAATAATTCAGTGACAGAGTTCTGTTAAAAATATGGATAAATATCATTTAATAGACAGATGGATTGCAGTTTAAAGTTTGTTATTCTCAGCACTTTCTTTATTTGCTGTTAATGCGTCTCATTCTGTGTATTTTTATAATTCCTGTATGTAAAGTCAAAAATGTCCAAAGACTGTTGCAGAGAAATGTGAAGCTGAAAATGTCATTGGCGTATTGGAGCAGTTCCATGTTTGTCCAGCAGGGTGCGCAGATGATCCAGAGCTGTGGCGGCGCGTGCGCAGGAGAGACCGAGAGAGGAAGAGACACGAACGGAGAAGAAGCGGAAAATAAGCAGAGACAACAGAGTTTGATTGTTGCCTGTTCTCGGTCTGTCTAAATGTGTCAGCAAGATAACAACGAGGAGACTGCGAGCCGCACCCACGGGAAGACCTGAGACCGTCTACGGATGTTGTTTACCGAGTAAACCTCCGTGGTAGCGTGAGTTCAGAGCCGTTAGCTTAAATGAGCGGGCTTTAGCCTTTAGCATTAGCCTGGCTAGTTGAGTAAGACTGGTGTGTGTGCAGGTTTAAGCTGCTGTTGATGCTGCTGCCTGGACCACAGGAGGAGAGACGATACCGGTGCTGATGTGAAGCCCAGCAGAGTTTACCGGAGGAGAGGAGAGGCCGCTCCGTCCGTCATTGCCTTACCTGCCTGGACATGGTGCCCCACAGCTGGAGCTCAGAAGGACCGTGAACGCCACACCGTGAGGCAGGTGAGCAGGGTTGCCAGATTTTTGACTGAAATAAGCAGCCAGGGCGATAAAAACAAGACCAAAACAAGCAACAACCAGCTATTTTTATTCTAAAGTGATATTTATATTTAAGAGAAACCTACATAAAGTGTTTTTTGATTTTTATCTATATTACATTTCAATTTCACCGTGACTTTTTTCTTGTTTTGCTCAGTATTTACTTATTTAACATCCTTTTGTTGGAAGTAAACAACCTTTTCTTTATACAGAAGTTAAGGGAGGGGCTATTGTTATTTATAACTCTATTATAACTAAACAGTCTGTCTAACCTTGTTTTTTATAACCAAACAGACATAGTCAGGCTTTTATCTAAGTTTATGTTGATCCTCTACAGCTTTATTATGGTGAAAACAGTAATAGCTACTAGGGCTGAACAATTAATTGCAAATTAGATTAAATCACAATATGGCTTGTTGTAATTTTCTAATCGCAGACAGTGCAATATTTTTTAACCCAAAATATGTCGAACATTTTGGCTGTGATGTAGTTTCTTGCAATTTCAAGCCTATTTGAACATTTTTTAACCCAGTTTTACAACTTTATGCCTATCTTGCTCCCATTCATCTTTTTTTTTGGCCATTGTCAGACCATGTTTGGAATTTTTACATGGTTTTTGAAATTTAATCCCAATTTTGCTGTTAAGATCAATTTTCCTTAGTCACTTTATTGTCGACATTTCAACTTTGATCTCGTCAGTTCATCTTTAATCTCTAAATGTCGACTTTATTCTCCTCATTTTGACTTTAATCTCGACCTGCCCAAAATGATTTTTTCCATCTAAAATGGTCCTCATACTCCTCTGTACTCTCTGACTTTAAGGAAGAGTGTACATTTTTTTGTCCAGTCAGTGTTGCTCTAGAGAACCTGAACAAAATGAAAACAGCGGGCTGTTCAGAGGTCGTTGTCCAGGCCTCCTCCTCTCCTCACCTTCCAGCAGAACATGGACATGAAGATGAAAAGAAACATGGACATGACTGCACACAGGATGATGTTCTTCCAGAAGCATGTCCTACAGCGAGGTAAGTTTGCTGAGCACATACTGATAAATATGTTGACTGGTGCGTCATATCTCATCATGTTTCTGTCAAAAGTTGACCTTGATGTCACGAGTGGTTCTTGTGTTCTTTATTGAGCTTTTCTACTCGACTGAACAGCTAGTTAGCCAACACTTCCAGAAAAATAAACATCTGATGGTGCTGAGCGATAGAACAGTGACAAAACTTAAATCTGAACCATAATCTGCCCGGATTAACAGACGCTGAGCTATAGAGGCCGAGAGGTGGACAAGCTAAATATCAGCTAATAATGCTGCTGTCTGTGTTTTTGTTTTCATGGTGAAGAGGCTGCACAGAGTTATCGCAGTGATTCTTATGACTTACAATGGTATTCATTTTCACCAAATCAGCACAGACAGCAGTGACTCATATTCCTGTCTCACTTCTTTTTATAGGTGTCATTTAGAAATGTCCTATTTATTCAACATTGATTTATTGCTATTAAAATGTCTGTATTTTTAGAGCCAGCTGCTTCCCCGGTCAAAATGCTGACTTAATGGTACAGATATGTGTCGTCTGCGCCTTCCATTTTTATATACATCATTAAAAGTCTGGTTGAATATTCAAAAGTTTTCAAAATTTCCCAGAACTGTTCTTTTTGGATGTGTTGATCAACAGTAGTAAAAAAAAAATTAAAGTTTTAGTTTTGTACATGAAAAATCCAAATGGCACAGATGGTGCCCAATGACTTTTGAGACCTCCCCTGAACTGTCTTTACCAAAACCTCTTTTAATTTTTCTGTGTTTGGCTTTATTGAAGTCAACCTTTTCAGAGGTAATGTTCATAGGTTGTACTTTGGTCTGATAAAGGGTTAGAGTTTCAGTTGCATAATTTTAATTTTTCATATTCATCTTGAAAATGTTTTTATTTTAAGATGCAGTTAAATTTTTTAAAAAAAAGTTTGTTCCTTTACCCTTCACCTGTATCACATATATGTTTGTTAACAAATCTGAACATTTCTCACAAGTGTCATCTTTACTGAGACGCCAAAGGTGTTCAAGTAGACCTAGTGGTTACAGAGATGTACCCATTTTATTTGGTGAGTGCAATTTCCGTGCAGAAAACTAAAAAAAATAGGCTCAGGGGTGGTATTTGCTGTGCTTAGGATGTGGTCAGACATGCTGCGAGTGCTCTGTTTTGACTTCCTCTCCCCCTTCTCTCTTATTCTTTCAATTTTGTTGGTGTGCCCATTTTGCAGAAGATTATTCATGAGGTGAGTACACCCTGCTTAAACCAGAAGTAGAAAGTAAATGAGTAATGAATCAAAACATTTTCAGTTTAATAACTAACAGGAAGGATTATGTTAAGAATCGATAATTTTATCTTTTCTAATTAATACCAACTCTGACTTATTCTTCATAAAAACTGATCCAAGACTAAAAACATTACAGTTACTTGTTTCAAGATCATTCTAACATTAAATTTCTCATCGCTGATCCATGATTTGAAACACATGAAAGTTTGGAGCTCAAAATTCTTTTTATCTAATATATCAGTCAGAGAGTTCATGGTGAAAAAATATGTGGATGACTTCCAAAACATCTTTCAGAAGCAAACTGTAGTTTCTGTGGTTTGGTCTTGCTTTATAAAAGTTATTATGGGCTAATTTGTCTCTAAAATACCTCTAAGCTGAGATGATCAACGGAAGTGTCTGTGAAAAACATTCAGGATGTGTGAGGCAGCAGGGTTAGAACAGAAGAAGGAAGATGTACACGATGTATAACATGATGCCTGAACTTTAACATTGTTGGAGTGGCAGAGTTCCTGTGTTGCTTATTCTTGAGAGGG
The DNA here is from genome assembly GCA_036419115.1 of Scarus forsteni. Lineage (NCBI taxonomy): Eukaryota > Metazoa > Chordata > Actinopteri > Labriformes > Labridae > Scarus > Scarus forsteni. The sequence continues at coordinate 632,376 of JAZDUH010000377.1, read as the reverse complement.
AAATAGCCTTGTTTCCAGGGCCATTGTATGCATGTGGACATTCCACCTGCTTACTTTTGGTTATCTGTCTATCCATCTATCTAACTTTAAAAAATTTTGAGGAAGAGCTGTTTTGCTCGAAACGTCACTGTTGTAAAATAAAATAAAATTCAAGGGAGCTATTTTTTTGGTGTGCGGACCTCCTTAAATATTTTCATGCTCGAATCTTCATCTAAGTCACATCACTACACAAACATCGTCTGCTTAAACTAATACAGCACAAAAAATTTAAGTTTACATGGTTTTAGTCAACACAATATGTAAACAGTCACAGTGCAGGGTGGAATAGTATGAACCTTTGAATTTAATAACTGGTTGACCCTCCATTCAGCTCAGTGTAAAGCAGTATCAGAGTGTTTCAGGGTGAATATGCAAAGAAAAATCTTTGTGATTTAAGTCAAAGTCTCAGTGTAGACACAGACAAACAGGGAACAACAGATTTAAGAAGAGTTTTTATCCTGCAGCAGTCACCACAGTCAGAGCTGCTAAAATCATCATCCCAGGTGAAAACAGGTTTTTTAGGGATCAGGGCCGGATTGACAGAATGTGGGCTTGACTGTGTGGACATTGTTCCTGCTTGTTTTTGGAGTTACTTTAGCTGTTTCATCATTTATTTTAATGTTTTGAAATTCTTTAACTTATTCTAAGCTTTACACTTAAGTTTATACAACATATTTTAAAAGGTTTTCTTAATATGTCTTTACTAGAAAATCACAACAAGAATATTAACACATAGGACGTGAGACGTGGTTAGTGCCACACACACACACAGTGTGTTATTGAGTCTGGCCTGCTTGATATTTTGTAGTTCATCTATTTCTTCCAACATGAAATAAATAGGTCTGTCTTGTGTTTCAAATCTGCTCAGGGCTGTTTCTAGTCATCGTGGGGGCCCTAGGCAAGAGTGACCACAGGGGCCCTCCCGCCCGGCCCAAAAATCACCAAGAACATTGTTCAATAAAGAAATCTTTTATTTTAAATGACAAAAGTTTGCAGTTATCAAGACAAATTTAAATACAATAAAACCTAACAAACACAAATGAACAAATGACAAAAACACAATCAAGCAAAAAAAGTAAAAGTAAAAAACATTTAAATTTAATTGTGTTATTGCATTAAATCATATATCATGACAGATTCAAAAGGGGAGAAAATCCCTGTAAACTTTTAAGAATAGCTCCTACTTTCAGTTGTAGAGGTAAGTTGTTGTTGTTCTATTGATGTGACATCAGGGGTTGGTGAAGAGGATGTGGTATGAAGATGTTGTGATATGATCCGATCCAGCTGTGGTGGTGGTGTGTCTGCGATGCTGCTGCTGCATGTAGGCATTTCCTGCTCACTTGAGGCTGCTAGAAAAAAAAATAATTTAGTTTATATAGAGCTTTTTCATGACACCCTGATACCCACAATGCAAAAACAAGAAAAGACATTGTTTTTTTCTACATTTAATTGTTATTGCGTTTAATCATATCATACCATGACCGATTTAAAAGGAGAGTAAATCCCTGTAAACTTTGTTTAAACAAATACACAGTTCCTACCTTCGATTGTATAAGTAAGTTGTTGTTTTCGTTGCTGCTGCTGCTGTTGTAGTCCTAGAAATTTAAAGAACTAACCTCCAAGGTGGAAAAAAAAATATGCACAACGTATTGAGTCAGCTGTCTTTATGTTCATGCTGCAAGAATTGAGTATGCTACACACTCAACATTAAGAGCTGTTTGGGATTTGAACAGCCAGCTTCATTGTTCCTTGTCATATTTTTGATTAATGTATGTGACATAAAGAAAAATTCAATAAGATATATGTCACCCTCTTCCAAATACGTATTAGCTACTAGTAAGCTTACTGTTAATTACCAACTTTACCGTTTAAATAAGCTAGGCAAAGCTGCAGTGAACATGTCATGTGGGGAGACAGTTGTGCTTTGTGAGACTACAGACTGGGACAAATGCATCATAACTTTTTTCTAAATGATGTCAGATTATACATGTCTGAACTTACCACTTTACCGTTTTCTTTTTTCTTTATCCTCTTGTTTTTCTTTTCTTCTTGTGTGTCCAGACGGGCACGCTCGCTTAATTTTCAAGGAAAGAGCTGGCATGGGCAGTCGGGGCCCCACGAGGGGGGTTCCAAACAGCAGTGTGTTTAGAGGTTTCAGATTTTGTCATTGATATGGAGATCTATATTGGCTGCGTCCCGGGGGAGTCCCTTTACACACTCGGCAGTGACAGGTAGTGGGACCCCCAGGGGGGTTTACTAATGCATCAGTGTTGCAGTGTCCAAAAGCAGTTCAGTCATTTTGTCATTGACAGAAGAACCAATGTCAACTCTGTCCTCAGGCCCCTTCCCCTCCGTGGCAATGTCAGCCCACATGCTTAAATTTTTTCTCTCCTGTCAAAGCAGTTTTTTTCATCAGGGTCTTTTTGCCAGCAACAAAATACAAAAATGTGTCTGTCTTTGGACATCTGTCAGCCATTAGCCAGAAAAAATTAAATTTAGTTTTCCAGAAGCAAATGACACACAAAAATGTATTTTGTTACATTATATATTCTCTTCCAGTAAATTTTAATAACACTACAGTCCTAAAAACATGATAATTATGTGTATTTGTATTTCCACAGTTTTGTATACATGAGTGTGTTTTCATATTTCTAGACCTGGCATAATCCCTCATTCTTTATTGAATCAAATGTCCTTTTAAACAAGTCTAACAGCTGTTTGCTTTATTCTGCTTCACATTCTGTGTTGTTACCAACACAATTTCTTTTCTGTGAGTAATGATAAAAATCCTGACGGGTGGGAACTTAGAAAAATGCACTTTGACCTACATGTTTTATTTACTCAGAGGTAACAAAGATAATTCTGTTCATAAGGATGAAGAGACCAGTCCCTCACGTCCCCAGTCAATGAAGAGTGACCACTCTAAAGGATTTCCTGAAAACTTTGAGATGGACCACCCTGCTAAGAACATGTGAGAATTTAGAGAATAATTAACTCTGACCTCCATGTTTTTAGTTATTAAGAAATGAAGAAGATGATTCTGTTCAGCAGGATGAAGAAACCAGTCCTTACTGTCCGCAGTATTGTGTCCATGATAAATGACCGCTGTCGAGGACATCCTGATGACTCTAAAGTGGACTACCCTACTGTCGACAGGTGAGAACTGAGAGAAAAATGCACTTTGACCTACATGTTTTATTTACTTGGAGGTAATGAAGAGAATTCTGTTCATAAGGATGAAGAAACCAGTCCCTCACATCCGCAGTGTTGTGTCCATGAGGAGTGACCACTCTATAGGACATCCTGAAAACTTTAAGATGGACCTCACTGCTGTGGACAGGTGAGAACTTAGTGAAAAATGAGCGTTTACCTATATGTTTTATTTATTCAGTGTTAATGAATAGAATTCTGTTCATAAGGATGAAGAAACGAGTCCCTCACATCCCCAGTGTTTTGTCCATGAGGAGTGACTGCTCAATCAATCAATCAATCAATCTTTATTTGTATAGTGCCAATTCATAACAAGTGTTATCTCAAGACACTTTACAATAGAGCATAAAGCTCTTCATTTTATGGATACACATATATGCATAGATACATATATACATATAGAATACACATATACATATATATACAAATATATACATCCAACACCCAACATGAATCCATATAGCCAATCATGGATCCCTCCATCATGGCGGCAAGAAAAAACCTTCTGTTAAGCAGCAGGAAATCTTGAATGTGGATCCCAGTCTCATGATGAACAGCAAATCCACACGATGCTGTGATGGGTGTGAGGGCAAAGGAAGGGAAGTAAGAGGAGACAAGTGGACGAAGTAAGAACTAAAGTTAGGGACAGGTCCATGTACCATCGGCCTGTCGTCTGATTCATTAGAGGTTAGCCTCTTGAGATGCTACATCTCATTTCTGGAGGGTCCTCATGTCTGAATGGTTGTGGTGATCATTTTCTAGAAGTATAATCTTAGATATTCAAACTGAAAATAAGAACTTATGGTAGTGACGAACTCATGGGTGCCCAGACCACAAGTGCATCCCAACCATATTTGTCTCCGTTAAGTATAAATGTGTTAAAGGCCTCTTGAGATGTGACATCCCATTTTCAAGAGGGACTTCATGACTATGTGGTAATAAGAAATAGATACTGTAGGTGTAACGATCATGGATATGGAGATCATGCTAATAACTACATGAACAGCTATAATGATAATGGGAATGGAGTGTTCCTAATAGAATGGCCAACTATGTGTGTCATGTTTATAGCTGTAGTTTTGGAGGCTTCATGACTCCACAGCAGCAGGCAGTCTCCACCAAGGATCCCAGGCCACCTACAAGACAAGAGCCAGAGACGAGTACAGGAGCAAACAAAAAGGGGCAAAAGCAGATGCTGAGAGAGAGAGAGAGAGTGATAGAGCCCATTGTGCCAGACCCCTCCCCCCCGGCAGTCTAGGCCTATTACATCTAAACTATGAGTCTAGTTTATGAACTAATTTATTTATTTATTTCTTTATTTATTTACTGCTCTAGAGGACATCCTGATAATTTTAGGGTGAACCACCCTGCTGTGAACAGGTGAGAACTGAGAGGAAAATGAGCTTTGACCTACATGTTTTATTTTCTAAGAAATGGTAATAAGGATTCTATTTATCAGGATGAAGAAACCAGTCCCTCCTGTCCGCAGTGTTGTGTCCATGAGGAGTGACCACTCTATAGGACATCCTGAAAACTTTAAGATGGACCTCCCTGCTGTGGACAGGTGAGAACTTGGAGGAAAATGAGCTTTGACCTCCATGTTTTATCATGTTTATTATTTTTCATCTACTGGTCCAGAAGTTCTGCATTGGCTATATTCAATTCCACAGCCACAATATGGAAACCATTCAATATCTTTACCAGCCAATCTCATTCTACCTTTATAGAAATCCTCTTGAAATAACTGGAATTAAAAAAAATGCTTTCAAGAATGTACATTCTTCTCTCCACCTGACCCCCCACCCCTGCAGTAAATATGGAAAACAAGTCAAACAATCCCTCCATAACCTATCCCGGCTTCCCCGCAGCTCTAAAAAATAAAGCGCAGCAGCTTTTTCTTAGATTTGCTCTCCAAAACACCCGCTCCCTCAATAACAAAGCAGCCACACTAAATGATTTTATCACGGACAATAACCTGGACTTTCTCTGCGTTACCGATGTTACAACATGTCCATTTTCCCACCCACTCCTATGGCCACACCCTTGACCTACTCTGCTCCACTGGTCTAACAATCCAACAAGTCACTAGCCTCAACCTCCACATCTCCGATCACCTGGTCATAGTTTTTGATATCGTGCTCCCCAACCCCATTCCCAAAGAAAAATGCACCATATCCTTTTGCAACATCAAATCCATTTCATCCCAGCACTTCTTAGCTTCTCTCAGCACCACAGCAGTCACAGACCGTTTCCTGTCATTGGACGATCTTGACAACCTCATCAGTTACTATAGCAATTGTCTCTCCACCTGCCTTGACCAACTTGCTTCCTTAAAAAACAAAACTGTTTCCTTCACACATTCAGCCCCCTGGTTTACCCCGACCTACATCTTCTAAAATAAAAAAAAAAACACCAACTTGAAAGACTGAAAACCCGGACTCACAGTTCACCGTCAAGCATACGTGGCCTCCTCTCCATCTCTTCATTTATCACCAGAATTGTAAACTACTCTCTCAGCTCCTCCACTGTCTCCATTTTCACTGTTAAGCCAACAACATTCAATTATACATATCCACCAAATCCATCAGCCCCAAGAATCATTCCACCCTCTCAAACTGCCTTTCTGACATCATCTCCTGGATGCAATCCAACTTTCTTCAACTCAACTGCACATAATCTGATATACTCATAATAGGCCCCAATTCCCTCACCTCCGCAGCCAAAGGCTTCCGCCTCTTTTTTAACAACTCCACCTTCTCACCCTTACTGCACTGCCGGAATCTTGGAGTCATCTTTGACAACAAACTCACTGTCTCCGACCACATCAAAGCAGTCACAAAAACAGCCTTTCATCACCTCAGGAACATTGCCTGCCTTTGCCTTTCTCTCTCTTTTTCTGCAGCTGAAACCCTCATTCATGTCTTCATCACATCATGCATCTGTTATTGTAATAGCATCCTGTATGGCACAACCACTAATCTTCTCAACAAACTTCAATACATCCAAAACTCCACCGCCTGCCTCCACACCTGTACCCATTCTTGGGATCATATCATCCTTGTCCTTCAGAATCTTCTTTATGCAATACAACATCCACTTGGCAGTGGCAGGCAGTGAGGGGGGAGGGGCAGTCGGTGGTCTCCCACCCTACCTGTTGTTCCCCAGTTGTTGCCCTGGTTGCCCAGGTATGGTCCTTGGTGCCTTTGGGGAGCGGGTTGGTGCCCCCTTGGGTCCTGGGGCTGTATCTAGATCCTTTGGCTTGGGGGGCCATATGGTGGGTCTGGGGTGCCTCTGGGGGAGCCCTTGGCCATGGTCTTCCTGGGTATGGGCAACTACTTGGGTATTGGGTTACCACCTCACATGCATGTCTGTACAGATACTCAAGCTCCTGATGAGACTGACTGCAATGAAATGATTGGTCCCGTCAGAACATGCTGATTTGGGCACTCCTACACATCTACTAACATCCTGTGATGGATGCTCCTCCATATCTTACCCCTGTGGGTCCACCCCCTACTATCAAGACCCCACATCTGATGTCCCTGGTTTCTTATAGTCTTTACTTCCTGTATGGACTTAGATCAGCACAGCACTTGGACTACTATCTCAAATTAATTACTCTACCTGTTTGTCCTCATCCCAGTTGTCTTGTCTTGTCCTGTTTGTCCCTATTTCCCCTTCTGCACCCTGTGGTGTGGCACAGCCCTTCCCTTCAGCTCACATCAGTTGTTAAATAATTGATTTGATGGAGTAGCCTACAGGGAGGGCTGGTGATGGTCACTATAGCAGTGAATCATATTTACTTATCTTTCAGTGACAGAAAAAACATAAATTGGTCTTTCCAACGCTGCCATCGGACACATTACTCAGCTGAAAAGATAATGCTGACAAGGTGAAAAGAAAAAAAATCAACAGAATAGCAGGGGAGACAGGGGGTGTGCCACAAGTTTAGATTTGGTGTGGCTGGTGTGGTAAGGCCTTTCAGGCCATAACTCTTGCTGAGGAGCCCATCTTTGTAAAAGTGGAATGTGTCCGTGGCCTTTGGGTGCAGTTAGACTCCAGCGCCTGCAGGTGGGGGCCTGGGGTGACATCCAAGGAGCGGATGGGCCCTGTTGGGTCATGTATCCCTTGGTGACCTGTGGGGTGGGATCCATTGGCCTGTCGCTCTGTGGGGACCTTGTTGTGGGTGACTGCCTGTTGGTTGCTGCTCTGTGTAGGTGGCCCAGGGTCCTCCCATGGGCATTATGGAGGTGGTCTTGGCGCTTTTTCTTGGCCTCAGCTCTCCTGGGGGGAAGGATGTAACCTTGACCTCAACACCCCACGCCCACGTCCTGCCCCACCCGGAGCCTCATAGGATTGGCTCACGGGGGCTCACATTTAAGCCCTTTCATGCCCATTTACATGCTTCTGACACAGCAGTGGGAAGAACTTGGGATTAAGTGTCTTGCTCAAGGACACATCGGCGTGTGTGCTGGGCTTGAACCTGCAATCTCCCTGGCACGGCCCTTCCCTTCAGCTTAAATCAGGGGTTAAATAAAGTTTGATCTGATAGAGTGGCCTACAGGGAGGGCTAGTGATGGTCATTCAGAGCAGGGAATCATATTTACATAAGTCTCACTGCCAAGGTTATGATAGTTAAAGGGACTGTGAGGAGAATCTATTACCGGCAACGTAAAAGACTCTGCTACCCATGAGCATGTGCGGCAACTGTCGTAATGCTGCGTTCCAGTAACCGCGGAACTGGGAGTGACATCATCTCGGAGTTATCGGCGTTCCAGTTGAACAATACGATGTATACAGCTGATCTAGAGCAACACACCCCAGTCAGAAGTGCAGATAAATTGATTATTACAGGAGCTAAATAGCTTTTCACACTGGGGGCATCCATCTTCGATTGTCAACTCGGGAGTGACGAGGTTTCACCAAGTTCTCAGTAGGAAATTCTGACTTTGAGGGACGTTCCAGTTGCAGTTTCTTACTTGGAGCTTAAAATTCCTACTTCTGACTACAACTGGAACGCACCACCGACATTTACAATCCACAGCGTGTGTTTTTTTGAGGCTAATGGATGCAATAAGGACCTTTATCAGAACTCTGCGGTGCTTTATAACTTTGTTTTTACAACAACTTACTTGATGCAAAGCGACGAGGTAATGTATCTCTTTTTAGTTACGTAGTGGTAGATTTGGATGTGTGACAACAAGCATTTTTTGGAAAACTTGTCGTAGTTGTAGCCGACTATTTAACGCTACTTACAGGCCGGTGCTTTAAGATGTGTAATATAAATAATAAAATAATAAAAAATTTGCTCTAGTTTTAATTGTCTTGTTCTGGAAGTTGATTATCCAGGCATGTCAAGCCCTGTCCGACCCAAACGGAAGGCTAACGAATAACATTTATAGATAACCTATTTTGATGCTATAAAACTCATCTTAAAGTGTGTATGTGGATCAGGCATATATCTAAAAGTGAGACTTTTTTGTAATCACTTAGAAACTCCTCACAGTCCCTTTAACTACAACAAAACTAAAAACAACTAAAATTTAAAATATATTGCAGTTAACTCAAACTAATAAAAACCAGAAAAGAAAACAAAAACGATAAGTAAACTAAAACTGTATCTTGTGTTCACAAAACTAACTGAAACTAACTTAAAGCTGCGATGAGGAGAATTTATCGCCGGTGTAATGCTGCGTTCCAGTAACCTCGGAAATGGGAGTGACATCATCTCCCACTTATCGGCGTTCCAGTTGAAGTCAGAAAAAAACATGCCGATCTACCAGACTATTGTTAGCTGTTGTTAGCACGGCCTGCGTTGTTGTATGAAGAATGTGATTATCACTGTGGCAGCATTTTTGTAAATATAAGTCTAACAATACTATGTATACAGCTGATCTAGAGCGACACACCCCAGTCAGAAGTGCAAATAAATTGATTATTACAGGAGCTAAATAACTTCACATTGGGGGCATCCATCTTCCATTGACACCTTGGGGTGGCAAGGTTTCACCGAGTTCCCAGTAGGAAATTCTGACTTCGGGGGACGTTCCAGTTTTAGTTTCCCACTCGGAACCCAGAAATTCCTACTTCTGACGACAACTTGAACGCACCGGAGATGTGAAGCCAAATGTGTTTGTTTGTAATGGCAAATGCAGCATGGATCTTTGTCGGATGTCTGCATTGCTTTACAAGTTCTTTTTCAACAACTTACAGGATGCAAAGCGACGAGGTAATGTATCTCTTTTTAGTTACGTAGCGGTAGTTTTTGATGTGTGACGACAAGCAATGCGGGGAAAAGTTATCGTAGTTGGAGACGGCTATTTATCGCTACTTACAGCCCGGCGCTCTCAGATGTGTAATATAAATAATAAAATAATATAAATTTGCTCTAGTTTTAATTGTCTGGTTCCCCAAAGTTGAGTATCCAGGCCAGTCCAGCCCTGTACAACCTGACCAGGAGGCTAAGGAATAGCATTTATAGATAACCTATTTAGATGCTATAAAACTCATCGATAAGTGTGTATTTCCATCAGGCATACATCTAAAAGTGAGACATTTTTTTATTACTTAAAAACTCCTCACAGTCTCTTTAAATTATAGACAAAGTGTCCTTCGTTATCGTTTTTGACTATATTTATTAGCCTTTAGGATTTAAATCAATCCAACACATTTTCCCAACCAATTTTACTACAGTTTTCAGCAGTTGCCAGCGCCGTACGGCACCATCATAGCGACGTACTGGGATGTACTTGTTTACTGCACCGACTGGGGGTCTTTTTCAAACCGCCCCCTACACACTCTCCCTACCCACTACCCCTCTGTTTGTGCATCCTCACAGAGGGTCCGCCATATTAAGGGCCATCCCAAACCGATTCGCGGGGAGGGGTAGTGGGCTGCAAAACCCTCCACAAGCAAGTCTGCACAGATGATGACTCACTGAACATATGCAGCACTACAGTGTGTCCGGACACAGCCATGCAAATGTAACATACAAATGTAAATTCCACGCAAGTGCCTGCACAAACTCTGTTAGACTTAGACAACTATTTCATGATTGTCATTCAGATGTTTACAACTTAAGTTGTACATGTCACTGATTATGATTGTTACTGCATTAGTCTAGAAAACAGTATATCTCGTTAAATGTTTAATACTTACAAAGAATGTCAAGAAAACAAAATAATTAATAAAAGTGAGAGTGCAAAATGAAAGCTAGTAAGAAAAAGACCAATAAGAATAAGTGAAATAATTTGTTTTATCATAGAATAAAACAAAAAAGTTTTTAATAACAGACATTGTCACGGCTGGCTCAAAGCCAGAGACAAAGACCGGGAGGAGACACGGAGCAACTTTGTAATTGAATATTTATTTACAAAAAAAGAATAGTATGTTGTATGATGGTCAGCAAGTCAGTGGTGTAATGCGTGCATGCATGAGTGAGATGTTGATGGGATGCTGTCTGTGAAACAAAATATCAAAACGGAGCGTGGTGGGGGAAGCAGCCTGCCAACAAAACTCCCCACGGGTGAATGACTCCAGCACGTTTTATCCCAATCAGGAACACCGGGCCCAGGTGTTCCGAATCCTCTCCGACCCCTCTAGCCACACCCACCTGCACCTGAAAGCAGAAAGGGACAGCCAGCAAAACAGCCAGTAGATGGGGTCGTCACAACATGTTAATAAGTCTGATATTTTAGCACGGAGATACATACAGGCTGATCAAAATCATGTAGAAAGTTTCTCTGCTAATATTTAGACTACGTCTTACATTTATCGACTTGTGCTTTTTTTTCATACACTCAAACTACAGGAAAGAAATAGCCTATCTACTTTTTGCTTCTCTGAGATTAAAACAATAAAATTAAAAACATAACACACCATCAGGGTACAAATTCAGTCTCAAAATGTTAATAATAAATATTGTTATGCCATGGTTTAAAATATGATCTGAAACTTTTAATAAATTGACTTTACATTATATTATTCATTCATTATTCATTATGCATTAATGGACAATTTTTTTTTCAATCTCATAATTTAATAAAGATGAATAACATCAATATCCAGAGAGATTTTTTTACAGAATGCATTAGCAACAAAAGTACAGAAGCTAAAATTTCAATGCTGCGTAATCAAACATAAAAGACGCCTTCAACCTCTGCACCTCTGGAGGATCTCATCTGCTCATGTTTCAGTCTCTGGTGGATCAATACAAAAACTGCAGCTCGTGCAAGGTGCCACTACGAAACCATGGCAACATACACTTCCTGTTTCTGCCTGAGGGTGTGAAGTTTTGTCCCAAAGCTTACTGCTGTAGTCCTAAACTTCACCTTGATGAAGTGAACTACATTCAGCTGCGAGTGTGACCCTGTGACAGAGTGCACTCCATTACGAAGGGGGAGTGTGAAGGGGCCGGTTTGAAAAAGACCCAATGTGTTGTTGGAACAACTTGGAAGAAATTGCGAAAGTTATGAGGAGGACGCAGTGTCCCATTTGGGATTGTTTTGAGTAGGACAGTGAGACAAACAAATGCAATTGCCTGGTGTAAATTAAAACTGGTGAGATATGTGGAATTTTTATACTGTATAATTTATGATTATATTATTTATATTAAGTTTATATCATTTTCTTGTGTTTAAGGCAGCAGCCAACAGTACAGTATCAGCATTTACTGAGCAGTGGGCACTTTGTTGGACTTGAAAATAAACAGTATTACAAAATACTTACTCTGACCTTTTTGAATTCTGCACCTGACAAAGAAGGTATGAAAAAACTAAAACTAACCCTTGCTGTAATAATCAAAACTAAATAAAAACTGTAATGCCCGCTCTAAAACCAATTAAAACTAAACTCCAATGAGAAAAACAATGTCAAAACTAACTAAAACGAAACTATAATGACAAATCCAAAACTATTATAACCTTGTTTACTGCTAGAAAACAAAATGCATTAGTCTTTTCAACGATATCATTGGACACAGTGCTAAGCTGAAAAGATAATGCAGACAAGGTGAAAAGGAAAAAAGGGATATTAGTTGTTGGTTTTAAATACAATTGATTTCACTTTGAAGTTTTTTAATAATGTCTAAAAGTCAGAGTCTATTTTGTTGCAACTGTTTAAAGTTTCTCTGTAAATCTGCTAATTTTTGTCTTTTTAGTTTCTTTAAATGAGTTGTTAGGGAGATAACCTTGTTTGGGAGATAAAATGCTGCATTCATTGTGTCTTAAAACATTGTTGAAGATATTTGTGTCCTGTTTTAATCCACAGAGCTCAGCTGGAAACATCTGGTCTCCTCAGTGATGGACCCAAACAGCCTGATTCAGAACTGGACTCCATATTTATGGTGAGAACATCGCACTTTAACAAACTCCATGATCTTCTGATTTGATGGTCCAGCATCATCCAGTCTCTGTGAAGGTCTATAAGAAGACCCCAGACTGAGAGATGATTCAGGCTGTGATCTACACATTTAATCTCCACTCTATCATTGTTCTCCAGCTGCTGGAGGAGAACATCTACACCTTTATGAAGAACGAGCTGAGGAGAATCCAGAGAGGTTTAAATCCAGATAACCCAGAAAGCTTAGAGAGTCAGAGTGAGGATGTGTTTGTTGGTGAAGATGAGGAGCAGAGGAGCAGCAGAGAGGCATTTCTGGAGATCACAGTGAACTTCCTGAGGAGGATGAAGCAGGACGAGCTGGCTGAGCGTCTGTGGAACAGTAAGAACTTTTTTTAGATTCAATATAATGGATAGAGGAAGAGGAGGTTCACATTTTTTGATCTGCTTCACTCTGATGTTCATCACCTCTGTGTTCATGATAAAATAATTTTAGTTCAAACTGAAGTTGTGAGCAGCCCCTCTGAGATGTCAGGACTTTGTCCAGGATCCAGACTTTAATGTCATTTGTTGGTTTTTCCTTCAGGATCTGACGCCTCAGTGTGTCGAGGAAAACTCAAGTCCAACCTGAAGCAGAAGTTCCAGACCGTGTTTGAGGGGATCGCTAAAGCAGGAACCCAGACCCTGCTGAACCAGATCTACACAGAGCTCTACATCACAGAGGGAGAGGCTGGAGGGGTCAATGAGGAACATGAGGTCCGACAGATTGAGACCACTTCCAGGAGACCACACAGACCAGAGAAGACCATCAGAGGAGAAGACATCTTTAAAGGAACACCTGAAGAAGATGGACCAATCAGAACAGTGATGACCAAGGGCATGGCTGGCATTGGTAAAACAGTCCTCACTCAGAAGTTCACCCTGGACTGGACTGAGGGCAAAGCCCACCAGGACATACAGTTCATGTTTCCATTCACCTTCAGAGAGCTGAATCTGCTGAAGGAGCAGAAGTTCAGCTTGGTGGAGCTTGTTCATCACTTCTTCAGAGAAACCAAAGAAGCAGGAATCTGCAGGTTTGAGGAGTTCCAGGTCTTGTTCATCTTTGATGGTCTGGATGAGTGTCGACTTCCTGTGGACTTCCACCAAACCAGAATCCTGACTGATGTCACAGAGTCCACCTCAGTGGATGTGCTGCTGACCAACCTCATCAGGGGGAACCTGCTCCCATCTGCTCACATCTGGATCACCACACGCCCTGCAGCAGCCAATCAGATCCCTCCTGGATTTGTTGACATGGTGACAGAGGTCAGAGGGTTTACTGACCAGCAGAAGGAGGAGTACTTCAGGAAACGGTTCAGAGATGAGGAGCAGGCCAACAGAATCATCTCCCACATCAAGAAGTCCAGAAGCCTTCACATCATGTGCCACATCCCGGTCTTCTGCTGGATCACTGCCACAGTCCTGGACCATGTGCAGGAGACCAGAGAGGAAGGAGAGCTGCCCAAGACCCTGACTGAGATGTACATCCACTTCCTGGTGGTTCAGTCCAAAGTGAAGATCATCAAGTATGATGGAGGAGCAGAGACTGATCCTCACTGGAGTCCAGAGAGCAGGGAGATGATCCAGTCTCTGGGTAAACTGGCTTTTGAGCAGCTGCAGAGAGGAAACCTGATCTTCTATGAAGCAGACCTGACAGAGTGTGGCATGGACATCAGAGCAGCCTCAGTGTACTCTGGAGTGTTCACACAGATCTTTAAAGAGGAGAGGGGACTGTACCAGGACAAGGTGTTCTGCTTCATCCATCTGAGCGTTCAGGAGTTCCTGGCTGCTCTTCATGTCCATCTGACCTTCATCAACTCTGGAGTCAATCTGATGGCCGAAGAGCAGAGACCATCCAAGGTCCTTAAAGTCTTTCCTATAAAACCTGATCTGAAACACGTCCACCAGAGCGCTATAGACCAGGCCTTACAGAGTCCAAACGGACACCTGGACCTGTTCCTGCGCTTCCTCCTGGGTCTTTCACTGCAGACCAATCAAAACCTTCTACGAGGTCTGATGACACAAACAGGAAATAGATCACTGACCAATAAGGGAACAGTTAAGTACATCAAGTCGAAGGTCACTGAGGACATGTCTGCAGAGAAGAGCATCAATCTGTTCCACTGTCTGAATGAACTGAATGATCGTTCTCTGGTGGAGGAGATCCAACAGGCCCTGACATCAGGACGTCTCTCCACAGATAGACTGTCTCCTGCTCAGTGGTCTGCTCTGGTCTTCATCTTACTGTCCTCAGAGGAGGACCTGGACGAGTTTGACCTGAAGAAATACTCTGCTTCAGAGGAGGCTCTTCTGAGGCTGCTGCCAGTGGTCAAAGCCTCCAGCAAAGCTCTGTAGGTGCACCTACCTGCACAGGTCACATCAGATTTCTGTGTTTTTACAAGAATGATCATTAGCTGTTTTCTCTTTATGGTCTTCTGATTCTTTTCTCAGGCTGAGTGGATGTAGACTGTCGAAGAGAAGCTGTGGAGCTCTGTCCTCAGTCCTTAGCTCACAGTCCTCTGGTCTGAGACACTTGGACCTGAGTGACAACAACCTGCAGGATTCAGGAGTGAAGCTGCTGTCTGATGGACTGAAGAGTCCAAACTGCAGACTGGAGACTCTCAGGTAAACATAAAAATGTTGAAATTCAAATCAAAGCTGTGACCATCATCTGAGCTCCTGAACACCTTCAACATGAAGGAGCTCCAAATGTTCTCTAAACAGACTGAGGGCCTTAGTCATGAAACAGAAGACATTCAGGAAGGAGACTCTCATGATCCTTACAGTCTCCCTGAAGGTTAAAGGTCAGAGGAGAGATGGCTAACCTCAGGGTGGATCAGGTTCCTCTGAAAACTCTTCAGGGAAAGACCAACAGCTCTGAGGCCTTTCAGGAGGGTCAAAGCTGTTCGAGGAGAACATGTCTGAGTCTTTGAAATGATGGACCCATCAATCAGCAGCACATCCAAACCATTCATCATTTTATAGAAACCAAAGAAGGACAGAGTCCTTCAATCTGTGGTCCTCAGCCCAGTCCCTGAGGAGCCTAACATGTTCTAAGCTTTATCAGAAAAAGAGGAGGTTTTCAGCCTACTTTCAGAGAGGGGGTCCACCTCCTGGACCTGGACTATAGAGGACTTTAAAGGTCCTGATGGTGTCGTGGAAGTTTTTCCCATTTCTGGTGAAAAATGAAATAGAGACATCTTGCCAGCCCACATAGTTTTGTTTCTTTGCAAAGAGGGTCATTTAACACATCAGCAATCAAGAAATGGAGAGTGAACCCTAAGCCCAGACTGCTCAGCATTTAAATAATGGGTGAATACACAAAAAATGGAAAGATGCAGGGTTGAGGTTTTAGGTGGGGCTTATGTCTAGACAGGGAAATACGCAACAATGGCAGCCAAAAGAAATACAATTTACATGGAGATGTCATTGATGGGTGTGGTTAGCCTGAGCTGAAGGTGTCAGGAGGGGAAGCTTATCTCAGTGATGCTTAGGTGTTAGGTGTGAAGACAAAAGGATTTCAAAATCAAAGAAGTCTGGCAGTTAAGTGGTGAGGGTCAAGGGCTGTGTATTGGCAACATGCAGGAGATGGTGCGTTGCTGGAAGTCAAGAGTCATCATCAAAATTTCCCATCACAATGGTTACAGGCTCCTCCTCCCATACTACTTCAGAGACTGAAGGTACCACAGACAGACTTTCATTCTGGACTAGAGATGTAATGTTATGAAAATTTTGTATCACGGTTATTGTGACCAAAATTATCACGGTTATCATTATTATCACGGTATTGTTGCAATTTGCTCAAAATGTTCTAAAAGTACTTTAACACACAATTTAAATCACTAATGGTTCCTTTTTTGTTTTTTTTTGTCAATAATGTGTCAATAAATGCGCTTTGAGTACATTTTTTACCCTTCTTTCATGAGAAATAAAAGTAAACAATCCTGGAAAGTATTTGCCATTATTATGTTATAAACGGTGTGATTACAAGAAAAGAAAACAACTGATCTGAACTTCAAACAGGGTTCTCTTTATAAACAATTGTAAATGAACATGTTCAAAGTTTTGAGATGACAAAAAAATAATCTTAAAGATCCCATATTATGCTCTTTTTCTGCAGTGTAATATTGATCTTTGATGTCTTCATGAAGCCTTAGTAGCATGCTTTGGTCAAAAAACTCAATAAAACAGTTACAGCCGTATCATCCCTATGCCCTCTTTGAGCCTCTCTGTAAAACACTCCATTTTTGTGGGCGTAACTATATGTTAATGAGCCCCCGCTGAAACCGCCCCGCACTTCCGTGTCGGCGCAGTCGGCGCATGCGCGTGACTATGTCAACAGAGGTCCGGTTAGCGTCTGTGTCGCTACATGAGGACCGCAGCACTGAACGCTTTAACCGAGTCAGAACCCGAAAATAAGAGGAACCAGGAGAGAGTCGAGGACCAAGGATAAACCGGGATGTTTCTCAGTGGTCTGTATACAAAGTTTGTTTCTTCAATGCTATAATGTTGACGAATCAAAGTTGTTCTGCCGTTCCTCTCCCCCTCCCCCTGTTGTTGTCGATGTTAGCATGTCTGTTAGCAGACGTGCAGTGCTTAGACTGGCGTTAGATAGAGTCTAGTAAGAGCTAAAGTAGAGTGAGCGGGTTACTGCAGAGACGTGAATTAACTAAAACCCCGATGTGAATTAACTTTCACTTCTAAGTAACACTGAACTGGCCGTTGCTACTGATAGTGAAATAAGACAGAGAGAGGGGGTCTTCTCTGTTGTTGTGATGTGTAAATAATGTCTGGGCTCTTCAGGGCCGATCAGAGCAAGAGTCTGTTTTACAGAAATAACATTAGTAATGTGACTGACCCATCAGAACACAGTATTTAATAGAGCCATAGCCTTTAGTGACAGTAACAGTAACTGAGAACGTTTATTAGCTGTAACTGTGAGCAGCCAGCAGCTTTCTGTGAACCTTATTTTAAAAGGTTTTCTTTTCTATATGCCACAAGGTAGCTGTCTTAAAAACCTCTTCACTTGCATTATTGTATGTTATGACAGCTCTGTGTATATTCTTATACAATAACAGAACATTTCCTTAAGATAAAAATTCTCCTGAAAATCCTGTTTTCACTCTTCTCCTACACAGGTGCTCCTGTGGCAATTGTGTGAAAATTCCTACAGCCTGAAAATGTTTGTTGAATGGAGATACCAAAGATATTGTGAAAAATCAGTGCTAAAAAACAATTTAGTACATTACCTTTCCTGTACTGTCACTGACTTACCTGTTTTAATTAAGTAGGTCAGAGGAAAACTGCAGGAACTCCCAGTCCAACCATCCTGGACTCTGACTCTGAGTGTGTTTTTCACTACAACATGCATTTTATATTTATAGAGCAGACTATGAGCCTTTACATCTAAGAGGAGTGATGCATAACTATTTTGATATAAGCACTTCCATGACTGTTGAACAAAAATAGTAAAGATTAAAAGAACTGTTTCCTCCATCTCATTTTTTTGTCTTTCTTGTTATTTAATTGTTAACATTACATGTAACATATGGAAAACTGAAAACACACAAAACAGTTCATGTAGACTTTTATTGTGAAAGATATTTTGACATATAAAAACACCAAATGTACCGGCTGGTACGCTAGACATTTTTACATAAAGGAGGTAAAAAAGGCATTAAGAAAGAAAAGGAATTTTTAAACACAAGCCATAGAACCATATTGATAAAAATATGAACATATAGATAAAAACACCTATGACAGTAATGTTCATTGCTGACATATTCTTATCATGTCCAGCCCTTACAGATGCCTGGCCTACAGAGCCTTTGTGAGCTGATGCTGCCTGTGTTGTACTGCAGAGTTTCCTGATGCAGAAGACCAGTATGAGAGGGTCAGCGCTTCCTGGTATTTGGAAAAGGAGCATATGGTCTGGTATTTTCTGCAGCTCCTTCAGGTGTGGAGCATGGTTCTGGAAAACCTTCTCAAAGACAAGGTCCAACAGTGCATCTGCATGATCTGAAATACAAGACACAAAAACATATGTTTACAAGAAACGGCACCAAAACCAAAACACCTCACTGCAGTGTTGTAATTTTTTTTCATAGTCTTTTATTGACACAATATCCTTATTGATTATACAGTATATTCTCAATTCCATTTTGATAACATTTTTATTCCAGTTTCCTTTATCTTTTCATTTCCATGCTATGCCTATTTGCCAATGTTGTTAAATGTGTTGATTTTAATAAAGAATTGTTTAACTTACTGAAAGCTGGCTCTGCTCTCACTGGCTTTGCTGTACATCCTTCCTCCTTGGATTTTGAGAAGCTGACTGTAACCAGCGGTTCACCATCAGAAGATGCTGCCTGAAGTCGACCAGCATAGACACAAGAAAGAAAAATATTTAACCTGTTAGTGCATGAAAACACAAATAATAGCCATGCATTTTTACCTCTTTTGTTGATAAAATGTTTACTTCATGTTGTACTAAAATCTAAATAAATTACACGAGATGTTACAAATAGTTATTGTTACTCAATAGATACATTAGGTATTTCTGGCAAGTGATAATTCATCTGAGGACTTTTATATTTATCATTTATCTAACTGTATTCATTTGGGTTTTTTTGTGATATTCTTTGATAATTTTGATCAGACACATACCAAAAGTAAGTCTCAAATAAGATTCAACAGGCTTTTCAAGGGTTAATGAGTTTTTACTTACAAATGTCACATTATGTGATGCATTATAAAATGTCTATGCCTATATATTGTTTGTAAATAAAACGGGAGGATAATTAAATCAGACATCTTAATTGCCTCCTTCCGTTTTTCGTAAATCACTGACGTGTTAGTAATTGTAACTTATCCCCAGTCGCACAGCTCGGATGACAACATTCTGTGGGCATTTCTGAGTGTTTAAACTCACAGAAAGCTGATTAAATTAGTTTGGTGATAACGACATCTGCAGCGTTAGCGTCACACGTTATATACACTCCCTGTTGTTATCAATATTTACATGATCTGCTGTAACATACAGAGGAACAAAGCCTGATCGTTTCCCTCATCCACAGCTTAGACACGAAATGAGTTTGGATACCTTCTGAGATAATTTATCGATTACATTGCCTGTATTACAAAACAGCGAAGCTCGTTTCTCGTAGCATTACAGGCTAACACAACAGGCTAACCGCAGCTAAGCTTAGCCCCCGAGAGCTAACAGATGCAGGGGGGAGAGGAGGGCTGTACAAGGAATAATGATGTTTATCCTCCAGCTGTTATACTCCTCTACTACTGTGAGAATATTCAAACATCTAAATCTGATTAAACCTGTTGGTGATGACGATGCTGTGGCCAATAAAGCCAGTTATCACATCTACAGATACACTGTTTTGAGCCGACGTTAGCGTAGAAATATACTTTCCCCTGTTATTAATATTTACATGCTGTGCTGCAAAACACAGAGAGACACAGCCTTCACTGGTCGTTTCCCATGTCCTCAGTTTAGACAAGGAATGAGTTTTGATACTTTATGAGATAATTTATTAATTACAATGCCTCAGAGAGAGTAGCAGGCTTCTACTCACACAGCGGTACATCTCACAGCAGCAAAGTAATAGACAACAGACTAATATTATGGCCTAGAAAAGACACAATATGGTTAGAAAACAGCAAAGCTCGTTTATTGTAACATTACAGGCTAAAACAACAGGCTAACCGCAGCTAAGCTTAGCCTCCTGACGCTAACACAGGAATAGCTCTTACATCTGCTCCTCTTCCCTCTGCTGTTAGCAGCTCGTAGCAATTAGCAAAATAACAGCACACAGCATTTGGAATACTCACATTTCCAGGGTCCGAGGTTTGCTGGTGGATGGTTGGCACTGATCCTGGATGAAGGAGCAGTCTATTTATGAAACCCCTTTGTGTACTGTCCAAAGTTTGTGAAGCTATCAGCCATGAAGTGACTGGCACAAACATGCACATTTTTTCTTTGTTTTGCTGGCACTTTTCCATCATATATGAACTCCAGCCACTTAGTTTTTAAATCTTCAGAGTCAGGCAGCTTGTTTAAGGAAGTTTGTGGCTTGTTACAGCCCACAACACTGCAGCAGTAACTCATGCTGAAGTCCGATGTCTCACTGCCGGTAAATCCATCATGGCTGCTCTGCACATAGCAATCTCACCAGCAGGGAGAGAGGAGTGGGCGGGGACGGGGGGGGGGTGTCTGCTCCTGATTGGTCAAAAATTCCCCTGTGACGCCGGGTACAACTCAAATGAAAGAATGCCTCAATAGGGGCGGATTTTACATTCACGAGCACCACGCAGCACAGGATTTGTCACTAAATATCACATTTTTTGGGCTGGGGGGAAAGCCACAGACCTCAAAATTTCATCAAAAGACTTAATAAAGTGGTTTTTGCATAATATGGGCCCTTTAACCTATTTTACACACACTCACACCGTTTATTGTGCCTGCAGCATTAGTGTCCATGTTACAGCTTATAGTAGACAATGTCCAGGACTTTTTTTTTTAAATGACGATAGTCCCTGAAGCAACTAGCCCCCTTCATGATTCTCCTCTGGTCTCCCCTCTCCCTGGCAGATCTCCTCGGTATTTTCTCCTCTAAATATTTCCAAATAACGATCGATGAAATCCATAAAACACGAATTTTAACAAAAAAGACGATCTATTTCAAAATACGGCGAATACACGGCTAGAACAAAGTCCAGAATGATACTTATTCTATTATTTATAAGATTTATACATTTTTGGATAGAATTTCTGATAAGTCACCTGTTATTCTCTCAGGTATGGCTCACTGAATCCTCCCCCTCTCTCTCTCTCTCCCTCTCTCGCTCTCTCTCTCCCTGCGGCTCTGTCAGTTAATTTACTCGAAGAATTCCTGCTGTTGAAATTGCGCACGTCTTTTTCTTTCCCTGCAGCTTCGTGTTTAGACAGGGAGACTGTCTTCTATCAGTTTCTCCTCAGCATCCTTGTAAAATCCCAAATTCAACCACAGTTCAGAGTCCGTTTCGACATAAGTCTCCGCTGTATCTCTAACTTTTGCTCTGACTCAGAGGCTAAACAATGCATACTGCGCATGTGCACATCGGTTGAGGACGCTTAATCGATGGCTGATGCATTATGCCGGCTTTCCAGGCAAAGAGCAGCATCACCGTGATTTGCTGATGCTGTGTGGTGATCAAACATGGTAAAACGGTAATTTTAAAAAGACACGGTAATGATTACCGTGGAAAATTTTACTGCGGTTTACCATTTTACTGGTAACCGTTACATCCCTATTCTGGACCTGATGCTGTGATGTTAAACTGTGGATTCACCTGTCTGTCTGTCTGTCTGTCTGCAGTCTGTCCGGCTGTCTGGTCTCAGAGGAGGGCTGTGTGTCTCTGGACTCTGCTCTAAGCTCGTCCTCTCTGACAGAGCTGGACCTGAGCTACAATCATCCAGGAGAACGAGGAGAGAAGCTGCTGTCTGCTCGACGGGAGGATCCACGCTGCAGCCTGAACATCCTGAGGTACAATGACACCATAGAAGAAGAATCACATGTTGATGTTCAGCAGGCTGAAAAGTGAGATGACTGAGAGTCAGAGACGTCAGGGCTGCAGAGAGAGACTGGAGACTGGTTTGAGTTTGGACAGGAAGTCAGACTGTGGCTGCAAACTCTAATTTATTTATTTTAATTTGTATTAATGGAGACTGAGAGGAGATTTATGTGAAGGGTCAATGATTTAACATCATCCAGGGTGTAGCGTCAGGGAACAGTAAGATTCAAAGGAGAGTTGGAGCTTTCATGTTGAATCCCAAATGCCCCCCCACCCGGGCCTCTTCCTTGTTCCCCCGCTCTGTTTCAGTAACACCTCCACGTCGTAAATTGAGGTCTGATTCCTGTTTTCGTGACCACCAAGCGACCCGCCATCTGCATTCGTCAGGACCAAACTCTATTTGATTTAGGATAACCTCCGACACGTTGGGGGAGATCAAGCAGTATGTGATTCGCCGGGACCCCGACTGGCGTCAGTCAGTCC
This sequence comes from Scarus forsteni, assembly GCA_036419115.1. Classification (NCBI taxonomy): domain Eukaryota; kingdom Metazoa; phylum Chordata; class Actinopteri; order Labriformes; family Labridae; genus Scarus; species Scarus forsteni. The sequence goes on along the minus strand of JAZDUH010000377.1, from coordinate 609,702 downwards.
CTGAGATTCCCTCTGAACTGTTTCTCACATGGGTCTTATTTACAGGACCTGTCACACTTTAGGAACATGGGTAAACAATCCTGGTCCCCCTATCTCCGTGAAAGGCGGCCTCTCTCAACAGCTGCAGCTCGTAAATATCTTCAATTGATCCCCCAGGACGTGGATCTCCTGTTGGCTTCCTAAACCCTCCAGATAACTTCTGATTGCAGAATTGACTTTATGGAACTGATATCAAAGTCCTAAATCCTAAAATGTGTACTCAGGGTGTGATGTACATTCCAGTGTACTTTGAATGGACTTCCTAACCCCTTTGGTTATAAAGATAAGATGTCTAGTATCTACATCATAAATCATCGTGGATCTGTGAATTTTCTTTAAAAGACCAACAGCTCCACCTAGTGACTTTTCTTGGTAAGACACAGTCCTAGTAGGGACACGTGCGTTCCACTGATTGCAAAATCTAGAGATAATGTAATCAATATGTGTTACTATGTATTTTTAACAGTGCCTATCACGTAATATTAGTTTGTCCACAGTTATACATAACCCTAGGTTCTTGATTCACAGCAAGTCTGATAAAAAACGAGTTATAGTTACTGTGTGTGTGTTTTTCTTTAAATGCATTAGAATTGTTTGATATCACCATCTTGTCATTTGTGCATGTGGTTTGAGACCTAATACTTATGGTGAGTTGAGTGATATGAGTAATTCGTCGATAAACTTAATTATTACTCAATAATAGTTATAGACGAGAATCGGCATATGATGTCACCATACGCCCACTCCATGGGCGCCTTATAACTGAGAACGCGACCCTCGGTCGCTCTCTCTCGTTTCCGCTGTCTTCATCGCTGTAATCACTCTCTTCCCTCCGTTACTTTTCCTCGTTACTTCGTTTTTGACTACACCGCTAGGCCTTTGTCTTATAGGCATGTGTAGTTTCTTTTCTTATGCTGAGCGTGCATACTTTTATCCATTTTTGTTTAGAGAGCAACTTTGATCCGCAGATTAACAGTTTTTATATTCAGATTTAATTTTGAAAGTCTGAATATCTAAATCCTCATCAAAAGCCTGCACAGCATTATTTTGATTTTTGATCCTTTTGATCTCGCATAGTCGTCTGTGAGACATCGTTAACCTGGCCAGTGACGGTGTTTAAAGATACTTCTGCAGATCAGAATTTTCATCTTCTCGTCAAAACCTATTTGAGAGTTTCTGAGTCGCGGCCCACTTCAAAGTCTTCAAAGTCTACGCTTGCCAGAGGTCCCTGATCGAACTGACGAAGGATCCGTGGGGCGCTGGTTGGACTCGGACCACAGATCTGCCGTTCGGCTTCCCAAGCTGAACCAACCTCAATCAACTTGATCCACAACGGTCCCCATACGAGCCAGCCGTAGCCTAGACCTTCCGAACCTCAGAGAGAACCACGAGTCTTCTACGACCAAGTAGGCAAACGTTACTTTGTAGCCTACTTAAAAGGAGGTTTGATGCGCTCTTAAACTTAAAAAGTGTTCTGACATTTAGATTGATTAAATCCAAATTCTCTCCGAAATTCTTCACAGATTTTCGTTTAGGTCATGTAATCTTTAGGCATATACACTCACTCACCATCGTTTTATATTTCCTGATTTCCATTCAAACTGATTGTTTATTCCTGTTTCATCTATAATCTACCATTTATTTTTATGCATTGTAACCATTTTCATTTAATAAATTTGTGATTATTGATTTTAAACTCACTCTCTGTTAGTGTTCTTTAGAATTCAGTGTCCCTGAAGCGAGAATTCTGTCTTAAGATTTTGAGATTGATAAAACTTGATTTGATTAATTTACTTTATTTAAGGAAGTTAAATAGGTAATTAATTAAATTAAGGTTTGCCTTATAAAAGGCTGGTGCCCCCAACGAGAACAATGAATGAGAACAGTGAATTGTTAATTGGTGATAATTAATAATTTAACAACTAAATCTTTCAGATTTAACGCTGCCAAATTTCTAATCGCTACAAGGGGTACGAGGTAACAGAGATTGATTATTGATTTGATCTGTAAATCCAGCCTTATGTTTGACCTGGATTGCCCTTTTCCAAGACTGATCTGTATGTTTTGGCTTCCTGCTTATTTTTTCAGAGGACATTTTTGTCCGATAATTATGAACATAGTTCTAAACCCTGTTGTCTACTCTCACCACTGAAGAGGGCGCTATTGTCAAGGTCCTGATATCACCAGAGGTGTTTGTAGGTGGACCCAATAGCAGATGGACAAAGAAGCAGTTTTGACAGTTTTTATTGAAACAAGGTTGAATTGTGGAGTGATTTCCAGAGAACGGTTCTAGGTTATTGTGTTTGCGTGAGCCCAACAGTGTAGAAGAGCTGGGCAGCTGACCAGGAAACACGAGAGAGGTGCTGGAGGAAAATAGAACACAGATGACGTTGGATACTCAAATAATCATGCCAACGATCTAAAAAAAGCTTATGAGACACATTGAAAGTGCAGCTGAAATACCACTGATGAAGAGCAATTCTCTGGTGCCAATCCTTCCACAAGGAGACGTCTAAATACTCTGGTAGATGATCTTGATTCAGCACAGGTGTGGGAGTGGATTAATCAGGTTGTAGCCCAGACTCAGGAATGAAGGTGAGGGAAGCTCGGCTGAGTGGAGGGAGGGGCTCAGCAGAGCAGATCACAACAACTATGGTTTCACGTGTTTTCAAGTGCACTTTAGACATGTTGATATGTAATACTAACAGCACATTATGTAACCCTAAAATAGATCAAATAGACAGAATACTGAAGTTAGTGTGTAGTTCAGACCAGCATCCACAAGAACTGTAGATTTAATGTTGGACTTTGAAGAGCACACATAAATTAATTAATTAATTAATTAATTAATTAATTAATAAAAAGTGGTCTAGGGAACTTAGCCTAGAAAATTTTCAATTAAGCCATGTGCAGTATTCCAGTGCATTCAGGTACAGTGGGCATGTTCCCCCAGAGAAAAATGTTAATATTTCATATTTAAAAGATTCAATCTGACACATTTTGACAGAAAGTTCAAGCAGAACTACAGAACTACATTAAATTGATTAATTTTCCATTGGAGGCTTGTTGAGATATCTACATAAAACTGTATCTCCTGCTTGCATAGCTAATATTATTCATCAATGTCATGATGCCTTTCTTGTGTCCCAGTTTTGGCCCATGAAGTCCTTCTTCAGAGCATGTATTGATTGGTCAGTGTGTTGTCTCCTGTGCTCTGTTTATGTCTGGTAGATCAGCCTTGTAGTTGTTGTCATATTTGGTAAAGACAGTAAATGATCCACGATGTCACTCGGCAATAGTCCACTGACTGTTTAGTCTTTAGTGTCAGTTTCCTGTCCAGTGTTGGGCAAATTACTTTAGTAATAAGTTATAGTTACGAGCTACTCTCCGAAAAAAGTAGCAGAATGACTTATGGTATTACTGCTTCATTAATGCAGTTAGTTACCAGGGTGAGTAATTGGTGTGTTACTTTTTTGAAAAGCCATTTTATCTTGAACTGTGTGTCTGCGTCTCTGTGTCCTTCCTTGTTGTTACCTGCTGCAGCAGCTCTGACATCATCAGTGGAGTTCTCGGTGTTTTTGGCCTTGAGATTTTAGATTTACTAACCACAGACAAACACTTTGCTTTAGGACATAATGGACGCTTCACACGTGTGTTCTTGACTTACTTCTTTTACTTCCATCCTGAAAACTCCAGTTTTAACTCCACAGATGCTCTGGACTCACCGTTGCTGCAGTGTGGTGTTGCCAGATTTTGCAATTGAAATAAGCATTTTTAAATAGAGAAACTTAAATGTTTGAATTTTTAACCACGTTACTTTTTAACCTCAGAGTCATATTTCTTCTTTTTTTCTCTTAATTTACTTTAATCAACATCTTTTTGTTTGGTTGTGGAACATCCTTTTCTTTATCCAGAAGTGAAGGGAGGGACTGCTGTTATTTATAACTCAGTTTTTACTAAACAGTCTGTCTAAGCTTGATTTTTGTCACTAAAATAGACATGTCAGGGTTTTATCTGCTTTATCTTCATCCTCTGCAGCTTTATCATGGTGAAAACAGTCCTAGTTACATTAGAAATCAACTTCATTCTGTAGAAAGCTCCTGATTGGTGTGGGCTGGAGAGGGAGGCTATCTCAGGACCCTGATGAATGAAGAACTGATCCCAGCTTTGGTTTCTGTCTCCAGGTTGGACCATGGTGGAGCGCACAGACTGAGACCTGGTCAGAAGAAGTGTGAGTGTTTTTAATCTTTGATTTAATGATGATTATTCAACTTTTTACTCTCATCAACTTTTCATCTGAAGGATTGTGTCAGAGCTCCAGAGATAAAACAGCATCAGGAGGATAAAGCATGGAGACATGAAGGTCAGAGGTCATTAGTCTGAGGAACAGGTCACATGATCAAAGTGAAGATGAGGAAGAAAAATCAGCAGAGATGGTGTGTTGGTGTGATCAGAGAAATGCTCCATCACACCATGAGCTGAACGTGAGCTGTACATGAGAGCCTCAGGCCAACCCAGGGGATTATGGGCAGGGCTCTCGACTAACTTTTTGAGTTGGTTGCAACGGTGCACCTAAAAAATTTTTAAGGTGCACCAGCACAAAATTTAGGTGCACCCAAATTTTTCAGTGTTGCCTTTAACGCCATAAGGTCACCATTTTATTACTCTCCATAAATTTTATATAATGTAAATGCTTTTTAAATAAGACGAAGATAAAAAGAAATACTTTATTTGAAGCAAAATTATACATTTAATGTAAAACAGAGCGTTTAAAGTGCTTCACTGAATGAAATTTACAACTTTAAACTAAAACATAAAACAGAATAAAACATCTTCAAATAAAAGTGCTTGTTCTTAACCTTTTAAGGTCCAAGACCGTAGATGATAGCCAGAAAATTCTATTTTTGGAGATTAAATTTTTATTTCACTTTCTGGTAAAATCCTACAAAAATCAGAAAATCCATAAAATTCTACATATAGATTTTTCGTATCTCAGTTGATACATTAGGTGTTTGTGGCAACTGATAATCCATTTGAGGACATTTTTATCATTTATCTGATTTTATTCTGATTATTTTTGTCATTTAATGATCAAATTGTGTAGATAGAGGTATTATAAAAGTATGTATCAAATGTGGTACAATTGGCATTATAGGGTTAAAGTGTTTTACTAAACTGAAATTTAATATTTCAAACTCAAACATCTCAAGTTAAATAAAATATTTCAGGATAATAAAAGCTAATGTTTAAGGTGCTATACTGTGCTGCAAAATGAAATAAATATCCATATTTTAACAACCAACAATAACAGCTATAAATATTGCTATGACTTTTATACCAACATTTGCTCACAGAACAACAACAACACCAGCCACGGCAACAACAGCAACAAGGTCTCACGCAGAGATGAAGCATGTTACGCGTGCATGAGCATTTATTGACGTGGAATCCACCTCGGAGCAGAACTGTGATGTTACGAGTGTAGTAACCCCAGAACTACATTACCCAGCATGCAATATGGGTTGGGAGGATGCGTGGGAACGCATAGATAGCCTACGTCCCGGCGTGGATTTTGCGTTCTCAAGTAAATACACAAGCCTATGTACAATATGATGTGTAAACAGCGATACATGATTTGATGCCGACGCCAAGACAATACGGGGCCGTCCTCGTGTGAGGAGGGCCTCAGACGATTCAGCGGAGCTTCGCTGTGTCTTCTTGCTGTAGCCTGACTCCGCAGAGTCTAGGCTCCTCTGCATACTGACAGCTGATTGGATGATTACTGATGTGTGTGTGCATGCGTACGTGCGTGCCTGCGTGTGTGTGCAGGATCTGCTGTTGAACGGAGAGGCAGAGAGACAGAGAGAGACTGCAGTGTTTTGTCCGGTTTTAGCGGATTATCTGCTACCGCCGTTACCTTTGTTTTTTTTTTTCTCACCCGGGGAGCGCAAAGTGCACCAGTGCAACCAACAGAAAAAGTTAGGCGCACTCTTACAAATTTTGTCGCATATGCGACCAAAATGGTCGCACTTGAGAGCCCTGATGGGTAATATCTATTTGTCCCTTTGGCTCCAGGATGTTCACATTGAGAGGAGCTCAAAGGGTTCAGTGTGTGATCATTGATTTGAACATGGAGAATAATCAGCAGGACAGAAGTCACTGACAGACTGAAGTCATTTGGATGAAAACTGCTCTCTACTGTGTCAGACTTTTTGGCCTGTTATTCTGGCAGCTCCACTTTTTGGGCTCTGGCTCCATGTTTGACATTTGAGTTCAAATCAGAGCCTGTGCACACAAAAAGCTTCAAATCAATAAAGTAGTGAATCAATGACATGTCCCAGACGCTGACAGACAGACAGAGAACATTACCCACGGGCTCTTTGTTGATGAAATGATTCCTGTTTTTCTATTTTCTGTCAAATTTAGTGAGCGTTGTGTGCTGAGTGTGAGTGGGACTGAAAGGGTTCAAAACAGAATCACTGATCAGTATTTTCTATTTGTGAAAGGACGAGGGTTCATTCAGAGATTCAAACAGTTTGGATTGAACATGTTGTTAATAAGTGAGGGCTTGTTCCTCTTCTGGATCAATATTTGGACCCCAGACCCTTTGTGTCCTCACATTTGACACAAAATCTGAGCCTGCACAAAAAAACAAGATTAAAAATACCATCAAATCAAAAGAGTTGTTCATCAACATGCCTCAGACTGAGAGAGAAAAACTTGAGCCTCAGGCTCTTTTATTTCAGGAAATCCTTTATTAGAGGAAAAGATTCTTTTCTTTGTGTCTGTGTGAAAGTTAGAGAGCACTGGGTGCTGTGTGTGAGCGCCATGGAAAGAGTTCAACATCCAAGAATCATCAGGATTTCAGATTTTTGGACAGAACTGAAGGAAGAAAACATGTCAACTATTTTCTTTGAACATGTGTTTTTATTTCAATAAATGGCCTGGTGCTCTAACGAGTCCACTTTATGACCCAGATCTCAGGATCTGCATTTATCAGAGTCTGATCAACTAGATCAGGTCCTCTTTTCTGGTCCAGACTGAAGACCGTGGTGGTTCACTGGTCCATAACTAATAACATGATTGTAGATGATCAGATGATGACCTGCTGCTCTGATGTTTCTCCTTCTCTCCATCAGACGCCTGTGAGCTGGAGGTGGACACAAACACAGTGAGCAGAGGACTCAGACTGTCTGAAGACAACAGGACGGTGACATGTGGGAGAGAGCTTCAGTCATATCCTGATCATCCAGACAGATTTGATGATTATTATTCTCAGCTGCTGTGCAGGTCTGCTCTGAGCGGTCGCTGTTACTGGGAGGTCCAGTGGAGAGGAGATGTTCTTGTATCAGTGAGTTACAGAAGAATCAGGAGGAAAGGATATGAATGTCAGTTTGGACGTAATGATCATTCCTGGAGTCTGTGGTGTTCTGATGATCGTGGTTACTCTGTCCTTCACAATAACAGAGAAACATCCATCTCCTCCTCCTCCTCCTCCTCTCCATCCTCTGGTAGAGTAGGGGTGTATGTGGACTGTCCTGCTGGATCTCTGTCCTTCTATGAAGTCTCCTCTGATGGACTGATCCACCTCTACACCACAGAGACCACATTCACTGAGCCCCTCTGTCCTGGGTTTACGGTACTTTATGGTTCCTCATTGTCTCTGTGTGATCTGTAGTCCAAACCTGCAGATGATTCAAAGACCTGAGACGTCTTGTCCTCTGCAGCGTCCCCTGAAGAGACGTCTGTTTGTGCTGACAGGAAACAGCTGATCATCAGTCAGCTGATGTCACCTATGAACAGCTGATTGTTCTGAACAAAAACAGGCTGAAAGAATTCAAATCAAATCAAGAAAATAAATGTTTCATGTCTTTATTTACCTGATGATGAACATCTGAACACCAAGAACCAGCTGAAGACTGAGCTATAGATTTATTTAGCTGTTAAATTGATTTATAATGATGAATTGCAATTATCTGCAAATATTTTAAAATTGGTTGATACTAAAATTGGAATGGACTAAACGATGAAATAAAGATGTGTAATTCTATGTTAGTTTTTAAGAAGACTTTAACATTTAAAATGATCAAATTTGATTGAATTCTATTTTTCAGTTTAAGCTATCAGGTGTTTTGGAATAATGTACTCGTACTGATGTTTTATTGTGAATTATTCAGTTAATCCTATGATGGTACAGGAGAGGCAAAAATAAGCCTTGGGGCTTCAGCCTGTTCCTTTTTTGGTTGCTGTCTGTTTTCTTTTCTTGTAAACACATAATTTTATTGTTGTTTTCAAACTGAAATAAAGCATTCATTCATTCCAATATCATCTCAATACTGTGGTTTATCCCTAATTTTAACATCACTTACATTTAAATGTAAAAGTTCACACCGCAGTTTACCTAGTTACCAAAGTCGGCCGCCACTGATGTAGCGCCGTCCATAACACTGTTCGTCGCCATATGCCGCCGCCGGTCGGTGACGCCACGCCCGGCTGAGTTTTACCGCTGATCATATCATATATATCACATTATAGAGCGTATACGACATTATTCCAGCTGTGTCCTTTTCACTCACTAATCAGACACAAAATTTGCAGCTGACATGCAGCAGACTATCTGTGAGTTTATCATGTCCGGCTCAAAATGTCCTCTACCGAGATTAGTTCGCTTAGAAGGAAGCCATCCGCCTAGTCCGGATGAATAGCGGCACCGTCACACGTACACACCTCTCTGATTGGCTGATGCTGCATTGCAGCCACAATACCTAACGCTTCAATAGATCAATTTTTAACTTTGACATCGCTACGACGTGAAGTGGTCAGTTTTGTCGCCGTTGCCTTGATCAAGGATTTGCTAGTCTTCATTTATCGCGCTGTAAAATATTCACTTTTGAATGGAGAGTGGACTGCCGAGGTCGACAGGTAGCGCCTCCAATGAACGCATTCTTAAGAAGTCATAAAACCATATATCAACAGCAAAACAGTAGAACAAAAATTACATTTCACCAAGCTCAAGACTCTTAGAAAGAATAAATAATATTTCCATCATGTTTTTTAAGTACAGTGAGGTAGTTTAAATGTTCCAGTCGTAGGATGAGCTTTAGTGCAGTGTAGCAGTGCATCATTTAAAGTACAGTGTAAATTACATTGTAGTGCAAAAAGAGAACAGAAATGAAGCCCACAGGTTGTAAAGCCTCTCACAGCCTTAAGGAACAGTTAAAACAGACCAAGATCACATTAAAAATTGACAAATACATTTTAAAAAGTCCCATGGGGCAGTCTTTAGTGAACTGAAATGGTCCCTGTCCCAGGATTGAGTTCAAGACACACCATGTCACACTGGCCAGGTCAAAAAAGACTTTTTTTTTTCTGGTTGTTAAATGCTTTCTCTTCTCTGCTTTGTCCTCTCTGCTCTCCCTGTCATGGCTGTGTTCACATTTTTAGTGTAAATATTGTTCATTGTTAATACTGTGTATTCCTCCACCTCATTCAGAGTCTTATTTCCACCACATTTTTATTGATGTTTTCTTTAGAAGGAAGTTGATATTGCTTCAAGGCTCTGCATGTTGCAACCTGCTCACTTCATTTTCATGCTCTTTTCATTTGTTTTCATTTTAGTTGTATTGATTTTATTTTTATTTTGACTTCATATGAGTTAAATCAGTGCTACTCCTATCTATTCTAATGTCTTCATCTGATATTTCTGACTGCTATACTGTGTAGAAGAGAAACTGAAACAACCAAATTTCCCCTTGGGAGTTAATAAAGTATTTCTGATTCTTCTTCTGATTCTTTGGACGACTCAGAGGGCTTTTACGCCACCACAGGTCACATGGACTCCTCCTCTGATTGGCTCACTGATCAGGCTGTGTCATTTTATCCCTTTAACTACCAGCTCAACTGTTTGGCACAGCTCAAAATAAACTGAATCAACTAAAAATATCCGACAGACTTAATCCAATCAGACCTAATATGGTCATGTAGGAAGTAGAGACAAGTGATGAATCTATCCAATCACAGCTACTTTGGTTGTGTTAAAGGTTGGATGAGTTCAGAGGGACATCCAATCACAGCTGCCTTAGCTTGGTGGTGGTGGGATAAGTTGTGGAGCCATCCAATCAGAGCTGCTCTCTTTATGAATTGATATATTCATGTAGAGCAGGTTCACTGTTTGTTGTCAGTTCTGGTATTGTAACTGAGATGCTCTGTCAGGTAGCCTAAATAAAGGTGACTGCATTTCACACAAAGGAACATTTGTTTCTGTTCATTTAGACATTCAGACTTTACTAACATTCAATAAAGGCTTAGTAGATGTTTGATTTTATCACAGAGGAAAACAGGACATAAAAAATGTCTTACCCTTTACACTTCAGATTTTAGTCGACTAAATTTACAGCAGATTTCATCGACTAAACTAGACTAAAATTAAAACAATTTAGAGACTAATTTATGACTAAAACTAAAACATTCTAATTTTTAACTTCATATCATGTCTAAAGTGAGTGATACATAAAGAAGGTCTTACCAAATACTCTCTGATAGTTTCCAAATCTTTCCCGAGGTACACAATAAAGGCTCTTCAACAGACACTTCCTTTTCAGGTTCACATCAAGGCTCTAGACAGTAAACAAAAACAAACCACATAAACTTACATTTGATTATTTTGTAAACTGGCTGAAGATGCAAAAACTGCACGATGTATGAATCAGCTGTTGAACCTACAGTATGCTTTTTGCCAACTATTTAAGAGTCCAGTAAGGTTGTTAGGATACCAGAATTGAACCACTATGCAAACAGTAAAAATATTCACTGTTCAACACCAATTTCTATACAGTGACAAATAGGGCTGGGCGATATGGCCGAGAAATAAAATCCCAGATTTTTTTCCCACAACACTCGATTTACGATTTTAAACGATTTTTCCATCCCTAAAAGAAAACAAAACTCCAAGTGACATAAAAATGAAACACCAAGTTTTGCCTTTATGTTGTCTAAATGTTTCCCTGTTAAAGTCAAAGTCTGGGTCATAAAAGGTTGAATATGTAGTTTCAATGTAGGCAGGTTTGTCTACGTAAACACTAAAAGGCTGAGGTATCTTTACAGTATTAGCATGAAACTCTCTCGAATTAATTGATTTTTTTCCCAGCTCTAGTGACAAAGATTAAAATCAAATTACAAACTAGACCTTGAAAAATGTTTATATTTTGATATTGTGTAATTCTAAAACCATGCCAAGCAGCATTGTTACTAAAAGTACTTCAATTATGGAATGAAGGAAAATCACCTATTGATTTATCAAATAAGTTTTTAGCAGTTTTAATTTTGCTTTAAACACTTTGCTTTATTATTTAAAGTTTGGTACTTTCATGAAATAACCCCCCCCCCCCCCCCCCCCCCACACACACACACACACACACACACACACATTTTCTTTTATTGCTCCTAACTGGTACAGAAAAATGAAGTATTTCAATTATATAAAACATTTACAGCTACAAATAACTAACTGTTTATATTTTATAATACAGTGGTATGAAAAAGTAAATGAACCTTTTGGAATTTCTCACATTTCTGCATAAAATCACCATCAAATGTGATCTGATCTTAGTCAAAGTCACACAGATGAAAAAACAGTGTCTGCTTTAACTAAAACCACCAAAACATTTATAGGTTTTCATATTTTAATGAGGATAGCATGCAAACAATGACAGAAGGGGGAGGAATAAGGATGGTGAGTAGTTGTGTATGTTTGTCAATTGTTTAGTGATTACTTGTTTCTATTTTATTCATGTATCATTTTTTATTATATCCTTATATTTTATTATTTGTTTTTAAATCTTTTCAAGGATGATCGAGCCTTTTCGGTGGTGGCTCCCAAATTGTGGAACGATCTGCTGCGATCTTTTTTGCAATTTCTTACTTATTTTGCACCTATTTATTAACCTTTATTCGCTTTCATACCATTTTCACACAGTTTTTACAATTTCACACCTATTTTGCTTCTGTTCTTCACTCCTCCACTTTTCCTCAAATCTTTTATCCTTAGATTAATTTAATGTCATATTGGTTTTACTATAAAAAGATCTACTGTTTATGTTTGTTTGAGAATACATAAGATGAGGAACATTAAAACAATTGCAGAATAAATCGCAATATTGGGGAAAAAAATTGCAATTAGATTATTTTCTCAAATTGTTCAGCCCTAGTTTTTATGTGTTATTTTAATTGATTTTATTTCTTTTTTTGTTGTTCTTATGTGTTATTTTAACTGTGCAGCACTTTGGTAAACTTTATTATTATTAAAATGAGCTCTATAAATAAAGTGGATTGGATTGGATCATTTATGTATTATTATTTCTAATTTTCTGCTTTTTCAATAAGCATCGGTTGTTATATATCTGAAGGTTAGACCATCAAGTATTTTTGCTTTATTATGTCAAGAAAGGGGCTGGTATTAATAAGTTTTTCTTCTTCCTGCCCCTTTTGGATCATGAAATGGAAAATGTGACTGAACTTATAAATGTACAGTATGTGACCTGTAATTTCATGATAGGGACTAAATTTAAAAAAACATCCACTCCATGCTCAAACGCAGCAGTAAACAGGATGGCAGACATGTTTGAGGTCGGACTAAATAGAGTCAGTGAATGAACGTACCTGCAGACTCCCCGGCTTCATGCGGCCTCTCTGACAGTGAGCTGAGGCTGACTGAACCTGCCAACAGTCAATCAGACACTTTACATCACCTATTAACACAAAATACACGTTTTCTTTCTCTTTTTTATGAACTTCTTCTTATAAAATCAGCATTAAACAGTGTGTGAAGCTTACAGCAGCAAACATTCAGATGTTAAGTCCTTCCAACAGTCCATGGAGAGCCCTCATCTTCCCCCCTTCCCCTGCCTCTGCTGCCCGGCTCTGAGGGCGTGTAGGCGGGCCAGACCCACCGCGGTGTCCCGGTAAACTTTGTCCTCAAATACAGCGACCAGGTACAGAAGAAGAACCATCAAGAAAGCTCCTTTACATACTGTTTTATACAGAGAATCACAATTACACTTGAAAAATGTAACGTTATAACAATACAGGCGAAAATACAACATTTACCGTTAAAATATATTCGGACAAAAAGGCGCCAAGAAGACAAAGCTACTCGGTACTCCTCAAAATAGGTATTGCTCGGGTTAATATGGAAAAAAGTCAACAACAAAACATGTCTGATAAAACATTTAGAATATCTTAAAGTCTTACCTCGTTTTTAAAAGTGAACACAGGAGGTTAAGTTGCTGTTCACTTTCTGTAGCATTCAGACTTGTTGGCAGTTGAGGAGGAAATGGCGGTTGGCACGATGGAGATAGTTGCCATGGTGACGTCATAGATACTCAACCAGTCCAACCCAACTATCTGACCCAGTGTGAGTGTCCTGGTTCATACTTTTATATGTTCATTTTTTTATTGGACAATTAGTATAATACAAAACATTGCAATGATGATGTACTCAGAATACGCAGAATATAAACTTATCTTATTATGAATAATTTATTAAATTGTTTTATTACTCTCTGAGGTGCATCTAAATAAAAAATATTTTTTGTCTTGCAAACTAGTCTTAACAAAAAAGGGTATGCACAAAATGGAATTTTCTACAGAAGCCTATTGCATTCACTTGAAGAAAAAAAAACAACTCAGGTTTTTCAGAGTAATTTATTTTTCAGTTTGTTTTTTGTGGTAAATATTTTTGATTTTCTGAGTCATTAATTTATTGGTTCGTTTTTTGTGGTAATTATTCCTGTTTTTCTAAATTTTTTTTGTTATTGTTTTTTAAAGTAATTTTTTTCACTTTTGTTTTATGGAGTATTTTCTTTTTCTTGTTTTTTGAAGTAATTTTTTTCATTGTTGTTGTTTTTTGGAGTATTTTATTTATTTTATTTATTTGTATTACATAGTAATAAATTTTCATACTTAGTTTTCAGGGTTAATTTTTTCTGATTTTCTGAGTATTTCCTTCTGTGTTTTTTCCCTGAAAAATGTACTTTTCTGTTAACATACCTTACCTTTATTGACCCAGTACGGACCGGTAGAAAGTTAAGGATAAGGCATATATCTGCCGGACAGGATCTCTGATCCGTGCAGGACACAGGAGCCACCACACATCCACGGGAGTCGTCTGCAGGTTGGAGGTTCTCACTGGATTTTGAAGTACCTCGATACTTTAGGAGAAAAAAAAATTACTCCTAAAAACAGGAAAAAAGTAATCTGAAAACAGAAAAAATACTCATAAAAACAGAAATAATTATAACAAAAAATACTCTGACAAATAAGTTTTTTTTCATCAAGTAAATTCAATACGCTTCTGTAATTTCCAGATGTTTTCCTGATGTTCAAATTAAAGAAACTCAAAGCTCAAAGCTCACTGTCTCCAAACAGCACTGATCCCAGACTGACAATCTGATTTTGTCATTGTTCCCTCATCTGTTGAAAAAATGGTACAGAAAGAGACCTTTGCACATTAAGGATCTTATATGTACCCTTTCACCCAGAAAAGGTTCATGTAAGTACCAAAAGGGTCAACGAAGGACCTTTGAGGGAACATCACCATCAGCTGGACCTTAGAGAACAAAAATGGACCTCAGGCGTCCCCTTTTTTCTGACAGTGTAGCTATTGATCAATGATTCCAGATTTTTGTCCTCCTATAATCCTGAAAACATCAGTGTCTTCTTCTTTAACTGTTGTCTTTCAGTTTCTGCAGGTTAAGAACAGTCTCAGATGATCAGTCACTTAGAAGAACATGAGTGATAAAACCAAAGCATCAGCTGGAGTTACAGGATCTGGTCCTGCTTTGTCTTTAACCCTTTCATGCATCAATTTATTAAATCACATGGGAATGATCTTTAAAATATTTGTTTTTGCTTTTAAACAAGTTTAAAAAAATAATGTGCAGTTTTTTTGATATGTTGTATTTTGAGTGAGTTAAATAATAATTCAATGGAACTTATAAAGATCCACAAACATATTTTTCACAAACATTTACTAAAGTATACAAAATAAAATGCAAAATATAAAGTATATTTAATATTGCAGTTTAATTGACCTATTAACATGTGACTTTCAGTATTTTTTTTATAAAATACAAAATTAGGTGAAATCTGAACACAGGCATAATACACAGAATATACTTTTACTGCATAATGTCCTCTGGAGTGGACAGATTAATTTTTGGTCACATATGAAAATAAAAAAGGAAAATATTTTTAAAATCTGCATAAAAGTGTTCCTTACATCTCACTGAGTTAGAGTTTATGTTTTTTTCTGACTAAATCTTTGAGAATAGAAGATTTAACACTTAATCCTGAAGGGTGTGGTGCATTTCCTTCTTTGTTGGACATTTTGGATTTATGATGTAATATCTCAAAATGAACAAAAAGACACAAAGATCATATTTTTATGAAACTTGAGAATGTAGTTTTGGTGTTTTCCACCTGGTAGTTGGGACATGGTTAGTATGATGGTCCAAAATATAAAATAAATATCTGTCCGCTGTAGGTGACACTGCATGAAAGAGTTAAAATAACTCTGATGACTCGCTGTATCAAAGTAACTAGACTTCATATAGAACCTGCTCAGACTCATAGATTTTAGATTTAGGATGTTTGGGTATATTTAATGATACCTCTGATTAGATATTTCCCTTTAATAGGGGTGTGTTTGCCTTTTTCTTGTTTCTTCATGCTGTCACATGCTGGATTATTTCAGCCATCTAAGATTCATCTTCCCCAAATGTCCTATAACTGTGCTGCAATGGTGTGGATAAGTCATGAAATAAATGAAGTCTCTGCAAAGTTCTTCTCCCCTGAATGAAATAAGCCTGCAAATGATGAGAGGCCTGATGAAAGCACCAACAATACATTTGATAAATTCAGTGTTTCATGTTAAAAATCATCAACTGGTTGATGAAAATAACCAGTTTCATGGAGGAAACAGAAAAATATGTATTTTGATCTTGAGATCCCGTTTATTCTCAAAATGTTAAAAAAGGAAATAATGAATTGTTCATTTAAGGAGACCTGGCTTGTTTTATTTTGTATGAAACAAAATGGGTCATGGAACTTTTTTCAAAGGGTCTCGAGCTTTTGCCAAAACAAAAAATAAAATATTTGGAAAAAGTTCTGCGCTTTAATTTTGAAGGGGAGTTTATGGCAGTGGAGTGCCATCTGTTCACACTCCTTTACAGTAGGTGGTGATGATACCCTGGAATAATAATTGTATGTAAGTATGTGCTCAGCTTTAGCTACAAATTTTTAATATTTTTAAAACATTTCTCTGTAGTTGGACTTTTTTCCTTCATGTTTGTTCATTAAAGCACTGTGGAGTCTGTTAAAAAGACTGAAGTGACTGAAGTGCTTTTTGTAACAACCTCCTCACAGCTTATTTAGAGCTGCTGACTGATATTATTTTTTTGTGTCCCTAAGATGGACATTTTTGTTTCTATTAAAATGCTGTTTATTTAGAGTAAAGGGGTATATTTCTATAGCGTCTCCACATACAGGCCATTCTGAGTTCTCACTAGTAAATGTGTTGTCATACTGATATTCTGTCCCATTCTAGGTTCAAAGTGCAGCATATTTTAATCCAATAAAGTGGGGAAGTTGAATATTTCCCTTGATTTGGGTTGCAGTTTCCACTCACAGTCCAAGTCCAGGTGAAGTTCCCTGACACCGCCATGAAATTTGAGACAAAAATTGATAACACTTTACTTGAAGATCTAGTTTATAATGCATTAGAAGCACATGCATAAGACGTTATAATGCATGTATAAATCATTATAAAGACTTGATTATAATACATTACGTCCACTCCTGTAATACTTTATAAACCTTGGTACAAGTTCTTATACATGGTTAAACACCATTATAATGACACTTATGAAGCATTATACATGCATTATAACGTCTTATGCGTGTGCATCTAAAGCATTATAAACTAGATCTTCAAGTAAAGTGTTACCCAAAAGGTAAAGCAAATAACTGAAAAGAAATAATCAAAATAGAGTTTTGTTTCTCTCAAGTTATTTATTTACCTTTGGTCCCAAATATGAGCCAGGGCCGGCCCAAGCCTCCATGGGGCCCTAAACAAAATCTGGGGCCCTCTATTACTGCCAGTATTGAACATTCACATACCTACTATAACTCATTTCATGTTCTACTCTGTCATTATGAATACACTTGTAAAAGTAGATGTCAGATCTTTTTGTTGTAGTTAGATTGTAATCTAAAGTGATGAAGGCCATGGAAGCAGACAACAGATTTGCAAACTTGCAGAAAATTCTTTGAATTAATATTTGGCAAAGTCAGCAACTTCCCCTACTGGCCACATGAGAATCAATACATAAAACCTCAAAGAGCAGCCTGGCATGTTTTACCTGTGTTTTATAATCTGAAATGGTACAAAATTCAGCTACAAGAGCAGCCTGGGGTTGATTTACACTTAATATTCAAAGTGATATAGTACTAAGTGAAATACTAAAAGTCATCTGGGCCAACTAAAAGTAACAAAATAAATCAATCATTTACTGTAAACACAATCTGCTCTATTATTTTTGTTTTAAATGAACTGCAACAACAAATGTACAAAAACAGACAGTATTAAATTAAATTAAATGAATTAAAAAAAATCAAACAAATACTTAAATAATGATGTAAATGCACAGAGGTACCTGAAGCAAGGTATCAAACCTGGTTTAAAAATAGAATATAAAGTTGAACAATTGCGTCCTGGGACATACTGTGTGACCTGCACCTAGCCTCATGGACGTGCAGTGCGCACTGCCATGCCCGTAGCTACCATTGAGGACACCGAGGTCGTGACCTCGGTAAATTTTTCCGGAAAAAATTATATACTGTATATATATATATATATTGTGAAAGTATGTGGTAGAGCCGAAGGAGGATGACGGAGTGACTCATCGTCTCTTCGTAGATGATCTTTGACTGACATCTGGGTCGCGCTGTTTTTTCAGTAACCCTGGATATATCCAGTTCAGAAATATAACAGAACCGAACATTGACTGAGCCACTGAAGAAGCTTTAGTTTCCCGTCTTCAGTAAATGCAACACGTGCGTTGCATCAGAGAGGAGCTGCGTGAAGCATCTATGTTTGAAAACTCGACAGAGGATTAAATCTCCTGACTGCCGCTACCAGAATAGATAAATGAATAAGTTAAAATCATTGTATTCTTACAAATTACGTGAAATGTAGCATTGGGGACCGCGGGGCTGCGGGACAGCCCTCAAATGATTTTATAGATTTGAGGCGTGGTGAAACTCCGTGAAGATCGGAGAGCCGGTGAGCGTAAAGACGCAGGGACAGTGAGGGATCGTCAGTCGCCTGGTGTGTTATAATTAAAACGGTTGGCCCACGTTACACGGTTTTTAGAGAATTTTAAAAAGTATGAGTCCGCCTTTTGGTTAACTAAAACTCAGCACTCCTGAGCAGCCCAGCTCTTTTTTTTTAACTTAATTTTTCTAAATGTTTATTAATTTATCCTGAGGTTTTCTGCCTCACTTGTTATCCATGATATAAGAGCAATCTGTAAAGGATCAAGCTCCAAATGCAGTCTACTAGTGCAGCGATTCTCAACCTGTGGGTCGAGGCCCAAAATTGGGTCTCAGAGCTGTATTCAGTGGACGGTGTATAAATCAGGTAAAATGGGGCAAGTTTGTCTTGTCAGGAGAAGATACATTTTGTTTTACTCTGTTGTGCTGTAACAAGCACATATTAGCTGCTCTCTCAGGATCTTGATGTTTCCTTCTCATCTTGGCACAGACATGAGGATTTCCCTATGATGAACCTTTGACTTGAGATATCTGGAAAACAACCAACATGAATGTTATGATGAGAAACACTGTAAGATTAATGGATCTGTGATCTCCCAGGGCTCTCACTATTGCTGAGGCTTTGTAAAATTTTCCACTTTTTATGCATAAAATGTGTTTTCTTTAATCTGAGGTCCAAACTGCCACAATATTTCATTAAACAAATTTATAGAGCAGTAAGAGCCGACTCTTCACTCTGTTTTATCTAAAAGTGTCAAACAGAACTGTTTCCTTCCACTTATCACATTAGCTAAGGGAAATCTTTTATACTTTTCCATAAAAAGGACAGTCACCCCAGAATGTACCTTGTTTGACAAATCTGTCCTCATACTGTACATCAGTGATCATCCACTGGTTGCCTTGAGACCACATCAGGCCCTCCACAGCCCCCAGAATATTATCAAGTTCAAAAAATTGTGAATGGGTTTTAGTTGGAGTTAGAAAAGTATATTTCTTTTCAGTGATTCCCTTCAGCTGTAAATGCAGCCCCTGACACTGTTGGGTCTGTTTTACAGAAATCCACCTGTCAGCCAACATTCAACCAGTAAAATAATTAAATTTAAGTCAGAGATGGACAACATGACAGACCAGAGAGAAACAGCCAAGATAGACTCGAAAGGACTTGAAACTGTAACTAAAGGACTCAGGACATGAGCTTGGACTTGACTGTCTTGTCTGGAGACTAACTTGTGACTTGTATAACAATGACTTGGTCCCACTTCTGGCTACAGGTAATATATCACTGAAAGAATTAAAGCTGCTGAAAGAGGCATCATGTCATTGATGCATAACGTTAGCTAACACAGCAGGAGAGGTAACACAGCAACAACGACGACGACATGCCTCCAGTAGAAATTAACTGTTAACATATTTCATGAGAGAAGTTCAGTCTCATTTCTTATGTAGCAGAATGTGACCATGTTTTGAAAGATACTTTATTATGAAGTCATACTGTCCTGTAATTCTGCTTCATGTTTCTCTCAGAATGCATCAGATTGATGCTTTTATATATGAAATCTTCAAAATTCTCTTCCGGGGGAGCATGCCCCGGACCCCCCTAGAGGTGTTACAGTCTTCTGACCTTTCTCACCACAGACCCATTTTCATGCCTGTATGTTGCAGTTCAGCAGTAGAAAAAAAAAAAAAAAGGCAAGCATACAAAGAGATTTTTTTCTGCGGGTCCAGGCTCAGCTCCCAATGCCCTCAGTCTCAAGAAAAACGCCCCTGATGGTGCATATAAGCATTCATTTAGGCAAAAAATATAATATCAGAGATTAGAACATGACTGACTGGACAGTGCTGGCCAGACAGCCTGACCACTCGATAAAATGACCTCGGTATTTTCAAATTCCTGGCTACGGCCCTGCGCACTGCACGGCTGGATGCACGTTACCAGCGGAGCTCTGACATTTAGAGCAGAGAGGCAGAAGGAAACTACACCCTGTTAACATAATATTGTCTTTTTTGTACATGAACGTACATTTGATGATATATGAATCATCATCACTCACACACAGAAAAAATAATTAACTACTTTTTTTTATTTTTTTTTAAGTTAATTGGGGGGCCCCCTAGTGGTCAGGGGGCCCTAAGCAGGTGCTTAGTTTGCTTAAGCCTTGGGCCGGCTCTGATATGAGCACTTTTGTTTGACATGAAAAGACTTCAGTTCTCAGTTATTTGACACTATTTCATTCCCATCTTCACCAGTGAATGTGTCCTGATACAGATAGTTCTGCTTGATTTAGTTTGTCTTTTTCTTGTGTTCCTTGTTGAGACCTCTTGTGTTTCCTGTTTTACCGTCTTGATCCTGGTTTTAGTTCAGTTTTGTGCTCCTGTTTTGTGTGTGTGGTGTGTTTCCTGTTTTATTTTGAAATCCCTGTGTTCCTTGTGGTGTGTTCCTGCCCTCCCTCCTGTGTGCCTCTGATCAGGATTCTCTTCAGCTGTGTGATTGGCTCACCTGTGCTGTGTGTTTAGTCCCTGTGCTCCCCTTTGTCTGTGTTGGCTCTCTGCTCTTCTGTGTCACAGCTGCTGAAGTCTCTTGTTCCTCCAGTGTTCTCTGCTGTTTCTCCGCTCTTTGGAGTTTTCTTCAACTTTTTGTTCAGATTTTGATTTGACCTTTTTGACTTCAGCTCCAGTGTTTGTTCTTGGTAGCTTATTTTATTTTAAAACTTTGTAAGATATATTGTTTTTGTGTTTTGAAATTTTGTTGAGGATTACTTTTTGTGCTTTGATCCTGTTTTAGTTGTTAAATAAAACATTTTTGTTGATCTGCATTTGGGTCATTTTCTACAAATCATTTATGAATACACAAAAAAGATTAAAATGCAAAAACATTTCAGAATCCACAAAAACAAAGTATACGCAAAAACATTTTACTATTGGGCATTCATAAGTGTTTTGCGTATTGTGAAATGTTTTGCATAGTCTTAAATGTTTTTGTGCATTCTTAAATGTTTTTGTGTATTGTGAAATGTTATTTGAGTTTCCTTTAATGTTTTAGCGCATTCTTAATAGTTTCTGAGGATTCTTAAATGTTTTTGCGTATTCATAAATGTTTTGGTGTACTGTGAAATTTTTTTTGAGTTTTTTTTAATGTTTTTGTGCATTCTTAAAAGTTTTTCCGTTTTCTTAAATATTTTTGCACATCATAATGTTTTTGCGTATTATGAAATGTTTTCAGGTATTCCTAAATGTTATTGTGTATTCTTAAATGTTTTTGCACATTCATAAATGTTTTTGCGTACTGTGAAATTTTTTTTGTAGTTTTTTTAATGTTTTTGCGCATTTCTAAAAGTTTTTCCGTATTCTTAAATGTTTTGTGCATTCATAAATGTTTTTGTGTACTGTGAAATTTTTGGGTTTTTTTTTTTTAACGTTTTTGCGCATTCTTAGAAGTTTTGCCGTATTCTCAAATGTTTTTGTGCATTCACAAATGTTTTTGTGTATTGTGATTTTTTTCTGTATTCTTAAATATTTTTGCACATCATAAATGTTTTTGCGTATTATGAAATGTTTTCGGGTATTCCTAAATGTTGTTGTGTATTCTTAAATGTTTTTGCACATTCATAAATGTTTATGCATATTTTGGAATGTTTATTCGCATTGACCTTCTGGGCCACCGTAATTATCTTTGCTTTTTGTACGTTTTTTTTTTTTTCACGTATCTTCACACTTTTTCCTTTACCATTTTCAACAAAGAAGGACTTGATCTTGGCGAGACTATTATGTTTACATTTTACATGCATTATGTGCATTTTTAGTTTAATTTTTTTTTCGCAAAGAATGGCTTGAAACACAAAACTATGTTAAAAGAACATGATAGATAGATAGATAGATAGATAGATAGATAGATAGATAGATAGATAGATAGATAGATAGATAGATACTTTATTGATCCCCGAAGGGAAATTCAAGATATCCCATTTTTGCTCTTACAAACAATCAAGTTAAAACATCATGAAAAAGGTGGGATACACAGGTTAAAAACAGTGAAGACAAATACTGTATAATAAGAAATAAATTATGAAAAACTGAAAGCATGAGAAAACTTTAAAAAGGTGTCACCAGGAGAGGTTCATTTGATATCGCACACATTCCAATAGAAAAACTAACTAAAATAAAATAAAATAGAAACATTGATCTCGCTCATAAGGCCTAGTTTCCATTCACTGAGTTTTAGAGCATAATTGCAGTCAGCACAAAAGTGAGGATCAACGTCAAAGCTAAACACAAAACAAACATAAAAAACACATAATAAAATAATAGAATAGAGATATTAAAAAGAGAACAATAAGCTTTTTAAGGTATAAAGATTAAGAGTATAAAACAAGGGAAGCAAAAATAAAGCAATTTTATTTTATTGATTGATTTGAACATTTTTACAAATGTAAATATGCCAGATTATAGCCTTGGGCTAATTTCCATCTGCAGACCCCCTGGCAGGTTGATTGTAAATATATATAAATATAATATAAACATATACATACAAGACACTATGCAGACTAAATACGACAAACTGAAGGACAGAAGACAAGTATAAAAACAAACAGAAACATAGATACTGCACATCCTCCCATCACACAGAGTCCATCAAACATTTAGTAACTTCTATTGCACCAACCCCTATTGCACTGAATGTTATTGCACAGATTTATATTACACAGACCCAGTTCATATTGCACAAATCCCTATTGCACCAAATATTATACAATCAGAATTAAAAGTAAATAAAGACACCAATCTGTTAACATAGCATAGAGATAAAATGATTAGAGCAATACAAACAAATAAAAGGCAAATATGACTAAAACACACACAGAGAGAGAGAGAGAGAGAGAGAGAGCATACAGCATGAGCTAAACTTTAAAATATTTTAAATATATAAATACTATGCTACAAGTAATAAGCACTTAAAGTCTCACAAGTAAAACAGTACTTTTTATTTCATTAAAGTAAACTTCAATGAACTATGTGGACTATACCTAGCACACTAACAGAATACAGAAGAGAGGACTTGCACACTTGAAAGTATAGTTTTCTAATCTTAAAATGACCTCATAAAGTAAACGTAAAGTATACTTTTATTTCCTAAGAAGTCTAATGTATTTAAAAGAAGTATTAAATTAGAATTCTTTCTAGTACACTACAAGTGCATGGTTTATAGTATACTTACAATCCTTATACTCAAGTATACTCACTTAATTGAACTTCAATTAGACTCCTTGATCAGGGAAAGCTTCCTCCCTGTAGACATATTCATTAATGATCCACGATGCAATCACGCCCTCTTGTGGATTAAATAGTGTCCTACACACAGACATAAACATCAATAAAATGTCTTAAAATACCAAATATAAGAATATTTCTTTGCTCAGTCTCCATTCCTCTTCTGTGGTGAAGTGTGTCGAGTGCATGAAAATAACATCAGAAAGGATCTTTATTAAATCCTCCAGTAAAATCTCATCAGGAAGTTGATGAGGCTCCTTCTCCTCCCCTCCTGAACTCCACGTCTTAATTTAAGTTCCGTTTTTGACTCTTCTGTGTCGCAGCAGAGAATTCAAGAGGTGAGTACACTCAGCTTCAGCTGGACTCAGAAAATAGTCGAATAATGATCGAATAGCTGTTCAGATGATTGATTATGAGGAGATGTGGAGGGCAGGTGAAGCTGTTCTGATCGTCTTTTCTCATAAATTCAGCTTTTTGATGAGGAACAGATCGCTCCTGACAGAAACATAAACTTTAACATGGACACTTCCTGGTTTGAACTTGTCTTTAAGGTTAAATGTGTGATCAGAGATCCCTGATCTGATCCATGAACGCCTCTCTGCTGTGATCTGTCTTTATTCTGACAGAGCTGAGTTCATGCTGAGAGGGAATGTGAAGACTGAAGAACAGATTCTGGAGAAAGAGAAGGCTCTTTACTGTCACAGATTTGCTCTGACTTTGGGAAAAGTCTCTCCCTCCTGACTGATTTATGAAAAGTCTGTGAACTGTGATCGACTGAAGAGTTCAGGACAAACTTTCAGGCAGCAGTGAGCAGACTGGAGGACACATTTCAGGAAGGGAGGGGTCTGAGCTTTTCTGGTGTCGTGCGTATCTCTGTCAGAAAGTGCGCAGTTGTGCGTGTGTGCGTGTAAAAATGTGGCCTACAGTCTGCTCACTGCTGCCTGAAAGTTTTTCAGAATAAATACATATATATATAGTATATACTTACTGAATATGACAGAGTTTGATCAGGATATTGATCCTGATCAAAACGTTCATGAGTCATTAAGTAGTTCTTTTACAGATCAACGCTTTAATTCAAACATAATCATGAGTAAGGTAAATCTCTAATTCCCTTTAACAGCAGACATTTATACACTGATGTTCAGAACAGCTGTCAGACATGGTCCAGAACAGAGTGAGTAAACTTAAATGCTGATTTGACAAAAGTAAAAGCTCACTTAATGTAAAAGTAAAACAAAGTTTATGTATTTTTAATAGAAAAATGAAATGGCAGGTGATGATGTAACTGTTGAAAGGTACTAAGAAAGTTTGTTTTTGTTTATTCTGACTGACCACAAACTCTGCTGAAAACAAACATGAAATATCTGTGTTCAGAAAAATACCAAGAAGTATTGGAATAATCAGTAAATCATTTTTATCACAAAAATCCTGACACACACTCTACTGCTCCATGATCCAGCCATGTCTCTCTTACTGTGTTCAAGTCCGATCTACTAAAGATCTGCACATTACAGAAAAGAGTTATTCAGATCATAAATCACGCTGCATACAGAGATCACACTCACCCTTTGTTTTTAAAATCACAACTGTCCCGTCGTCCACACAACACATTTGTGTTTGTGGTGTCAAAATCTGGAGCAGCCTGGATGTCACTTTAAAAATGTACAATAATATACAAATATTTAAATTACATTATAGACAAGTATTAATAGATTCAGACTAGTAATTTAGTGAAAATATGCTTTATACCAAAACACCCTGTTAGCATATTTGTAATATTATTATGTATCTTATAACACTGATTATTATCATGTTAAAATAATTATATTTAGGGACATAAAACGTAGTTTAGAACAGATATACTGTGGGCTGATTATTGTATGTATATACTTAGTTATGAGGTAGATGATCATAAACACAGAAGTGTACATTTAAATAAGTATTTTCATGTATAAACTGTTTATATTATATATACATTCATATTTCCTGATGTGTGTTCTTAGTATTAGTGAGGTTTTTTTTCTTTATATGAAGAATGGAGCTGAGAATCATTTTTCTATGAGGATTTACTGTAGTTTGTAAAATAAGGCTGTTACCCATGGATTTATATTGTTGTCATGAATAATGACAGCTGGAAATGACTTATAATTTTAACTCAGGATTGGAGGTTTGTCAGGAAGGGTTGGACCAGATAAGTTCTTTGCTTGATTCTTCCTCTCATACTGGTTTTGGTGTTGACATACATGTGTAAATATATATTTGATGGACGTTTGCAGTTATTTGGTGTACATATTTTTGTCAAGATTCAAGACCAGAGTAACCAGGAGAACAAAAGCAGGAGACCCAAATGTAGATTATCACAAAAAGGATTTATTCAACGAACCAGAACAGGAATCAAAAGTCAAAAAAATCAATGTACAAACAAAATTTATAAAAAGTAATAAATCAAAACTAGACAAACATTGTATTTACCTGTTTACAAAAGAAAAAAAATGTTTGGCAGTGTAATAGATCAATATTATCTGATCCAGATTTTTGTAAAACAGTAAATGAAAATCTTAATTTTTTTTTTAGAAATTAATGACAATGGAACAACTGATCCGACAAATTTATGGGAAACTACTAAAGCCTATCTTCGTGGCTTAATGATCTCATTATGCGCAGCTAGAAAAAGGAAAATAATTCATGAACAAAGAGCAATTGAGTTAAAAGTACAAGAAGCAGAGACCGAACATAAGCGTACTCTTTCTGTTGAAAATTGGGATCAGGTTATGATTGCTAAAACTGCACTCTCTTCTTTAGACATTCAAAAAGCAGAAAAAAAAATATTTTTGCAGACGTATAAACAATATGATAGACATGGATCTGCAAAATATTTAGCTAGTCTAACTGATGGCAAAAACACAGGACACCTATAACAAAAATAAGGGACAAGAATGATAAGCTGGTTTATGTATCTGGTGACTTTACAAATGTATTTCAAGAATTCTTTAATGGTTTATATAAATCAGACAATAATGATAGCGAAGGGGATATGAATTTATTTTTTTAAGAAAATTAAATTACCTAAACTAGACTTCCAGGACAATGAGATGCTTGGTGCTAAAATTACTTTGGAAGATGTTAAGACGTGTATAAATCTGTTTAAGAATGGGAAAGCATGTGTTCCAGATAGTTTCCCAGCAGAGGTGTATAAAACCTTTGTAGACATACTTGCTCCTTTGCTCACACGAATGTTTCATTATGCTTAAGATAATGGAAAACTGCCAAAAACAATGCAGCAATCCATTATTTTATTCATACCAAAGGATCATAAGGATCCAGAAAATCCTGCCTCTTACAGACCATTAACAATTCAAAATACAGATTCTAAGATTTTAGTAAGTTCGTTGGCAATGCGATTAAACAATGTGATTCATAAGTTAGTATCTAGCGATCAAACAGGCTTCATTAAGACTCTTGCTCCAATGTAAGACGACTGCTTGGAATATTACAATATTTAGTATGTAAAAAAGAAACAGCAGTTGTCATTACTTTGGACGCAGAAAAAGCCTTTGATCATGTAGAGTGGAAGTATTTATTTACAGTTTTAAAATAATTTTCAATTAGTGAACGTTTTATTAATTGGGTTAAATTATTATATTCAAATCCACAGGCAGCTCTTTTGATTAATGGATCTACTTCTGAGTCATTCTTGTTTGAGAGAGGAACTAAACAAGGGTGCCCCCTGTCTCTTCTCTTATTTAGTTTAATAATTGAGCCTCTGGCAGAATATATTCGAATGAGTAAGGAAATAGAGGGCATCACAACAGAGAATAGTTCTCACAAGATGTCACTTTATGCAGACGATGTGCTTTTATTTTTGAAGAATCCTGCTAAGTCTATTCCCCCATTAATTAATATCATAGAATCTTTTGGTAAATTTTCAGGATATAAATTAAATTATGAAAAATCTTTAGCTTTCCCTCTTGGAGATAAAACTAGCTTATCATATTATCATCCCTTTAAAGTAACTACAAAAGGATTCAAATATCTTGGTATATATTTTAGTTCAGATCTCTCAAAACTGATTAAGCTTAATCTTTTACCAGTTGTTGCTAAAATTAAAACAGATCTTATGAGATGGACTAATCTTCCATTATCCTTGCTGGACCGGGTAGCCATTATTAAAATGAATGTCCTCCCTCGCCTGTTGTATACAATTCAGATGCTCCCTACTTATATCCCTTCTAAAGTTTTTAAAAACATACCTAGTGCTGTGGGAGCTTTTGTATGGAAGAACAAGAGGCCTAGGATGGAACTTTTAAAGCTTCAGCTACCCATTAAAAAAGGGGGACTTTGTATCTCAAATTTCAAATTCTATCATTGGGCATCACAATTAAAATTTATGACAGAATGGATTAAAAAAAGTCAATTCTGCTTTCCTGATTTGGAAGGTATAGTCCTGGATAGGATTCAGCTAGAATACTTTCCATTTATATGCTTTGGTAAAATATATCCAAAGATAAAAAATAATTACATATTGAAAAATATTAGTAGATCCCTCAGTGCTATTCGTAAATATGTACGGCTTAAAGAATATTCATTTCTAGCACCCATTGCTAATAATCCAGATTTTGGATATACCTGCTTAGATGCTGGTTTTAATGAGTGGAGAGAAGCTGGTATTATAAAAATATTAGATATCTATTCAGATAATCCTCTTAAGTCTTTCCAAATATTTAATATCACACAAAACCATTTCTTTCGATATTTGCAGATAAGATAATTCTATTCCTTGTTACAAAGAAGGTGGTAAAACAAATGTGTTAGATAATATTTTACTTAAGGCAGCTGTGTTGAAAGGTAAAACTATGACATATATATATGATCAACTTTCTGAAAATAATAACACCCGTATAAATATTAAGCAAAGTTGGGAACTTGATTTTGGCACTAGAACAAGTGACCTGATATGGAGTAAAGTATGAGCCAATGCAAAACAAATTACAAAATCAAACAAGTCACATGAAGTACAATATAAAATTATAAATAAGCTGCATGTCACTCCTGTAACCCGGAGTAAACATGACACATGTCCTAAATTTTGTATTAAATGTAAAGAGGAACAGGAACTTATTTCCACTTAATGTGGACCTGTCCTCTAATTGCTTCATTCTGGTCACTGGTTGTTCAGGAAATTAAAACATCTTTTGGATTTCAAGTGTCAATGGACCCAACGTTGTGTATTCTTGGTGAAAGTAACAGTGCTCGGGTCACAAGAACAATGTCTATAATGTTGTACACTGCTCGTCTTTCCATATTACATGTTTGGATTCAAGAACACCCTCCTACTTTAACTCTCTGGCGTGAAAAACTCTTAACATTACTACCACATGAGAGACTCCATCATGTACTGGATAGAACACTGGACATTTTTGTGGAAGACTGGTTTCCTCTAAAAGACTATTTTGGATTTGAATGGTTATTCAAAACAAATTGACTTTGGTGGCGATGGTTCTGTGAACTCAAAGATTGATATCCCCCTAGATATAAAAAAATGGTCTGTGATCTGAATAATTCTTTTTATGTTACATGGCAGAGGTAAAGTTGTAAACTGTTTTTTTTTAAACTAGCAGTGCGGCTTTAAAGTTTCACTGAAAGAATTATTTTCTCCTAAAATATTGCTCAACAATTAAACTGATTAAATTAAGTTATAATCTTATAAATAACTAAATTGTTTATGGGGTTAAGACAAATAATTTAGGAATATAAATCTAATTTTTAGCTAAATATTAATATGAGAAAAAAATGTAATAAAAATATTTTACTAAAACTAATTTAAAGAAATTTATTTATTATTAAAATATGCAAGCTAATATGCTGATATTATTATGAATAAAGAATTATATTTTGGAGAACTTTATTCCACAAATATGCATGTGTGTATGTATGTATATGGATATATGCGTATGTGCATATATGTTTGTGTATGTATATGTATGTATACATGTATGTATATGTTTATGTGTACTGCATGTATGTGGGCATACATACAAGCATGTACACACTGTGTGTGTGTGTGTGTGTGTGTGTGTGTGTGTGTGTGTGTGTGTGTGTGTGTGTGTGTGTGTGGGTGTAAAAATGTGCAGGCATCCGTACATTGCATGTGTGGATGTCTGCAGATTAAAACAAATTTGTATTTATATCTTACGCAGACCCTTGCCTGAAACTAAGAGGACTCTGATAATGGCCGGCATGTTATTTTACTTTATTTTTTAATTTATTTATTGATTATTATTATTATTATTATTATTATTATTATTATTATTATTATTATTATTATTATTTATTTTATTTTTTTTTGTTATTCTTTTCTGTAAATTAAAATGACAATGAAAATAAATGGTTTAAAAAAAAAAACTCGGCAAACAAAGTAAAAATAAAAGTCTCTAGAAAAGCAACCAGAAGCAGGCAAACTAAGAAGGATCAAAACTTTTACTGTGACTGTGACATGAGAAGGAAAAGGTGAGAAATGAGCCCGCAAAGACGAGGAAAAACACGAAGGTTAAAGACATGAGGGGCTTGGGGTTGACGAGACACAGCTGGGGAAGAAAAATTAGAGATCAGGTGTGACGAGATTAGTAAGGAACAAATCCTCCAGAAATAAGGAAAGACAGGCTAAAAAAATAAAACAAAAAACACAAAGACAAGACATGAAATGTGAATAAAACAAAAAGCTTAACAAAGACCAAAGCAGGAACACAGGGGACACAAACAAGAGGTCAAAACCAGAAATACAAAGAGGATCAAAAAAAGAAAAAAAGATTCTCTGATGATTTTAGATCCATGGGTAACAGCCTTATTTTACAAAGTACAGTCTATCATCATAGAAAAATGAATCTCAGCCCCATTCTTCATATAAACCTCCAAGAGAACGAACAAAACTCACTGATGATGATATGTAAACACCTCAGAAAAAAATATATTTTAGTTTACAGCTTATACATGAAAATATTTATTTAAATGTACACTTCTGTATTCATAATCATCCACCTGATAACTCAGTATGTACATACAATAAGCTTCCCTGCAGTATATCTGCTCTATATTAAAACAATGATTATTAACATGTTTAAATTCTATGTTTAGTTATTTAAACATGTTAATAATCATTGTTTTAATATATATATAATTAATCTGACTTAGTGTCTGGTCTGACCTCAGTCTCCCTGGTCTTTCTCCCCCCTCTGCAGGCCTTCAGCTCTTCTGTTGTTGCTCTTGGTTCTGTTGTTTCTGCTCTTGAAGCTGTTTTCCTCTGATTGAACTGCATCCAGCTGCTGTAAACCGTTTGACCTCTGACCTTCAGGATTTAAATTCAGACACAAGGTCAGTGATGATGTTTTGATGCTCAAAGTGAGCCTCCTGCAGAAGAGTTTGTTGTTCACGCTCTGCTCTCTGACAGACAGCAGGGGGCGCTCTGCTATGGACCAGACTGAAGAACCAGAGGAGGGGGTCCCTCCATCTAAAACCTCTCTGAGTGAAGAAGACCTGGGTCTGAGGTGAGATGAAGATCTGCAGCCATCTCACTGACACCATCACTACACCATCATCATCCTCATCTTCATCATCAGTCTTTATCACAGTAGTGCCAAACCATGACAGGTGTTACCTCAAGACACTTTACAGAAGGACAATGCCATACTCTTCATCATTTCATCATCATCACTGCATCTTCATCTCTCCCTCCATTTGTCTGCATCTTCATCCTGAAATAACAGCTCAAGTATCTGATGATGATGATGATGTTTGTTTTATCAGGATGAAGACATCAGAGCCTCCTGAGCCCAGTGGAGTGTCCATGAAGAGTGACCAGTCTAAAGAACTTTTTATTGGCTTTAAGATGAATCAACCAGCTAAGAAACGGTAAGAATTAAGAAAAAATTGCTCTGACCTCCATGTTTTACTCACTAAGAGATGAGGATGATGATGTTTGTTTTATCAGGATGAAGAGATCAGAGTCTCCTGAGCCCAGCGGTGTGTCCATGAAGAGTGACCAGTCTAAAGAATTTGTTATTGGCTTTAAGAAGGACAGACCTGCTGAGGACAGGTGAGGATTATTACAAATGACCTTTGACCTCCATGTTTGAGTCCCTCAGAGGTGATGAAGATGTTTGTTTGATGACCTGCTGAGGTCAGGTCAGCTCTCTTTGCCCTCAGACTGTCTTAACCCTTTAGCTCCTGGCTCAGCTGTTTGATAGACCACTCTCTGAGCCCTCAGTGAGCTGAAGGTGGAGCAGCCTGATGGTTCTTCTCCTCCACGTGTCTGTGCTCCATCACGCTGACATGAACCATCATCCATCCCTTTGTTTTAGAAAGACTGAGGCCTCTGTAAAGAGAAATCCGGTTACTGAGGTCATGCTCTGGACTGGTTGATGAGTTTTATACTAAACAGACCGCAGTTCGTACAAATAACTCATAATACATCTAGTCTAATGAATATTCCATGTGGGTGCCTCAAGGATCAGTTTAAGGACAAAACTGTTGATTGTGTTCATAAATTACATTTGCAGAGTGTCTAATGGATAAAGATTCAGGTTATTTGCAGATGACACAAATGTGTGTGGAATTAAAGCAGTTATTGGAGGTGATTACAAAGTAAATAAAAATAAATACTGTTAAAAGGTGGTTTAATGCACATAAAATGTCTTTAAATCTGAACAAACTAATTCTATGTTTGGAGATTATAGAAGGAATATACAAATCCCAATTTGTAAAGCACACCTTTCAAACAATGGACACAAACACAAAAGAGAAATGTTCATTACTTGATATAACTAAGGTGTTTAATTTCACAATAACTGAAAGCTTAACATGTGCAAAAGTATGTGAACCTTTGTATTTGTAGTTTGTGGATCTGCTTTTTGCTGCCATTGCTTCAACCAAACATCTTATGTAACCACAAGCCAGTCTCATATCTGCTCATGAGGATTTTTGCCCAGTCCTCCTTGAAGAACTGAGCCATTTGAGAGGGTGTGAAGGATCATCTGATCTGTACCAACTTCTGCTAATGTCACCACATTTCAATTGGATTAAGGTCCAGAATTTGTCTGGGCCAATCAAGAGTTGAATCTGATTTCTCTGGAGCCATTTATTTGTCGTGTGCTGGTATGTTCTGGGTCACTGGCTGCGGTCGGATAGTCATCTACTAAGTCCTTTCCTATCTACTTTTCCTTAACCCTGATGGAAAACGTCATGAGGTTAAGGAAAGGAGAAAGGATAATTCAGAAGGACCTAGGAAAGGAATACTGCCGTGCAGAGAGAATCCGACTACACTTTCACTACGCTACGTCATCATGTGACGGCGGATGTTACTGCTGCTGTGAAACTACAATTTTCCGAAGGTGGACTACAAAAGACGCATCATGCATCTTGTATCATGACAATGTTGCTCCTTTCAGACAACATTGAACATAATAACCTGGTAAAAATTACACATTACAAGGCAGGTTTGGTAAACTTTAGAAAGGATGAACAGCAGTGGTAACTCACATGGTCTGAGGGATTTGTTCGTCATTATTCGGTTGAATTCGGATGCAGTTGGAATAGGCGCTGTTTATAAAGGCTGTTGCCGCGGAGAATTGTGGGACAAAATAATCTCCTCTCCTTTCGTAAAGGATGGTCTGGTGTATCCTATGCTAAAGGAGATAATAAAGGAAGCATTGAGCTTCCTTTCCTATGCATTAAAACTATTCAAACAGCTCTAATCACAAACTACTTCCGGTTTATTTTACTCCGTTAGGAACCTTCCTAAGCAAAAATGACTTTTCGACTGCAGCCATAGTCTTGTTACATAATCCACTTTCATCCAAGGTTCAACTCCCTGACTGATGTCAGGAGATTCTGGTCAAGAATTTGTTGATATGCCTGAGAAATTATGGTTCCTTGGGTGATATGGAGTCGTCCAGGTCCAGAAGCAAGATAGATAGATAGTTATTGGTGTTGATTATTATTATGTTTATTATTATTGGTGTTGTTATTGATTGTTATTGTTATTATTGTGATTGTATTTGACTCTTTATTGTTATGCTTTGGCAACAATGTACTTTTTTCATTCATGCCAATAAAGCTTGTATTGAATTAAATTGAATAGATAGATAGAGAGATAGATAGAGAGAGAGATAGATAGAGAGATAGATAGAGAGAGAGATAGATAGAGAGATAGAGAGATAGATAGAGAGAGAGATAGATAGAGAGACAGATAGATAGAGAGATAGATAGAGAGATAGATAGATAGATGAGCATTCCATAGATGGAAAAACATCAACAGGAAGCCACATACAGAGACCAACCCAATCCAAAGTGGAAAAATCTGGAAAGATTACTTTGATGACCTCTATAAAAATCCAGAGTGCCATGGTCTGAATCCTGACCAAGTTTTAATGATAGATAAACTGGGAGAACTGGAAAAGACAGTGAAGGATAACCAATGTGCCCTCGACCAGCCCATCACTGTCAAAGAAATACAGCTCAAACTGAAGACCCTTAAAAACAAGAAAGCGTGCGGTATAGACAGCATCAACTCTGAGATGTTAAAACACAGCAATCTAAATCTCCAACTTGCCATCCAAAAACTTTTTAACCTGGTGTTGGCAGCTGGATATTACCCTAGTATTTGGAACAAAGGTCTCATTTCTGCTCTGTTTAAAAATGGAGATAAATACAATCCCAGTAACTACAGAGGCATCTGTGTCAACAGCAACCTGGGTAAACTTTTCTGCAGCATCCTGAACTCCAGAATAATCACATATCTCACCGACCATCAGATCCTGTCTCGAAGCCAGATCGGTTTTTTACCCAACCACCAAACATCCGACCACATCTACACTCTCCACACACTCATCCAGCACCATGTTCACCAAAAACACAAAGGGAAGGTGTTTGCATGCTTTGTAGATCTGAAGAAAGCTTTTGATACGATTTGGTACAATGGGTTATTCTTACAGCTCTTACAGTGTGGAGTTGGTGGTAAAACCTACGACCTAATCAAATCAAAATATTCAGAGAACCAGTGCTGTGTAAAAATTAGAAACCAAAGAACGGAGTTCTTCAGACAGGGGAGAGGGGTGCATCAGGGCTGTAACCTGTCTCCCACCCTCTTCAACATTTATATAAACCAATTAGCCACCCTTCTTGAACAATCCTCAAGCCCAGGATTAGATCTACAAGGCAAGGACATTAAATTCCTCCTGTATGCAGACGACCTGGTTCTCCTGTCTCCAACAGACCACGGCCTGCGACAGAACCTCTCTCTGCTGGAGGACTTCTGTCAAAGCTGGGCGTTAGATATTAACCTGGACAAAACAAAAATCATGGTGTTCCAGAAAAAGCCCAGGTCACAAGAATCAAAGTATGTTTTCACGATAAGAGGGACCACTCTCCAGCATACGATGGAGCACAGTTACCTCAGCATCAGCGTTAGTGCATCTGGCAGCTTCAGCAGGGCCGTAAACTCACTCACAGATAAGGCACGCAGGGCTTACTACAACATCAAAAGTTCACTCAATCTGCTCAAACCCACTATTCAAATCTGGATCAAACTGTTTAAAAGTGTCATTCAGCCCATCCTTATGTACGGAAGTGAAGTGTGGGGCCCCCGACTCACCCAGGGACACACCTCATGGGACACAACACCTCCAGAAAAGTTTCACCTCCAGTTCTGCAAAGAAATCCTCAGGGTCCAGAGAAAGTGTCCAAACCATGCATGTAGAGCAGAGCTGGGACTCTTCCCTCTCTCTCTACACATGGTCAAAAGATCCATTAAGTTCCAGGTTCACTTAGCTCAAGCTGATCCTGAATCTTATCACCACAGAGCCTTTCTTAGTAACAGCCTCAGCCCAGAGACAGACCCTCTGAGAACCATCATAGAGACCTGCCACCTAAAAATAAAACAAACCCAAGAGCTCAAAAATCTCTCCAGAACTCAGCTGGCATACATTGACAAAAAGAACAAAGCTGCTTACATTGACAGTTGGAAAAATGAAATTAAATCCATTCATAAATTAGAGTGTTATGACCTACTGAACAGAGAATATTCTCTGGCAAAGTATTTAATCAGTGTGAAAAACCCCAAACAGAGACGCACATTAACCATGTACAGACTCAGCGACCATCAGCTCCAGGTGGAAAAAGGTCGCCATAGAAAAGAATGGACACCAAAAGAAATGAGAATCTGTAAACACTGTTCTTCAGGAGAAACTGAGACTGAGCTCCATTTTCTGCTCTGCTGTCCACTGTACCAAACTGAGAGAGGCTTTCCTCCATCAGGTCTCAGCAGCAGACTCCTCATATGAGAGGAAAACACATGCTGAACTGATGACACTCTGTCTAGGAGAAGATCCCCAATTTATACATTTAGCTGCACAATATATGACACTCTGCCACCAAATCAGAGAAAAACATCAAATCTGAACCATTATTAGTGACAAAGCTCTATTAAACTTCTTTATGATGAACTGTCAACATTTATAACATGACTGTGTCTGACTGTCCAACCAATGTAAATACTGTATAATTATTATAATATTGATTTTATTGTTATTGTGATTTATTATTGTTATTATTGTGATTGTATTTGACTCTTTATTGTTATGCTTTGGCAACAATGTACTTTTTTTCATTCATGCCAATAAAGCTTGTATTGAATTGAATAGATAGATAGATAGATAGATAGATAGAGAGAGAGAGAGATAGATAGAGAGATAGATAGATAGATAGATAGATAGAGAGATAGAGAGAGAGAGAGATAGATAGATAGAGAGATAGATAGAGAGAGAGATAGAGAGAGAGATAGATAGAGAGATAGATAGATAGATAGATAGATAGATAGATAGAGAGATAGAGAGAGAGAGATAGAGAGATAGAGAGATAGATAGATAGAGAGATAGATAGAGAGATAGATAGATAGATAGAGAGATAGATAGATAGATAGAGAGAGAGAGATGGATGGATGGATAGATGGATGGATAGATGGATGGAGATGGATGGATAGATAGATAGAGAGAGAGAGAGAGAGAGAGAGAGAGAGATAGATAGATAGATAGATAGATAGATAGATAGATAGATAGATAGATAGATAGATAGATAGATAGATAGATAGATAGATAGATAGATAGATAGATATTGCTTGCTTGCTTTATTGTCCCAATTGGGAAATTCATCTTCACAGCCTGTCAAACAAGAAGGACATATACAAGAAGAAAAACATACAGTAAGGAAAACAGACACCACATGCAAAATTATACAAAAAACCCCCACAGAAAACCATAGAGCACACATTATTCGTTACAACCCATTGGTCAGTGGGTTGTTTTGTTCAGGATGGAGATGGCAGATGGTACAAAGCTCTTGTTAAAGCGAGCCCTTCTCCATTTCAGTGTAAAAGCAGCCCCAAACTATCACATTTCTACCTCCCTGCTTCACTGTTGGGAGAAGGTTCTTTTCTTCGTATGTAGCATTGGCTTTTCTACAAACATGTTTTGTTTAGATTGTGACAAAAAAAATCTATTTTGGACTTGTCTGTCCAGAGAATGGACCTCCAGAAAGTGCTTCAAGGTGTTCTCTCGCAAAATTAAAACGGGTAGCTTTGTTCTTTTTTGAGAGCAGAGGCTTCCTTGTACCCTTCCATAACTGTCATGGCTATTCAATTTTCATCTGATTGTAGATAAAAACATACATTTGTCCCAGATGCTACCAGAGAGGTCTGCAATTCTCTAGAGGTGATGTGTGGATTGGTCCTTACCTTATTTCTTATTTTCTGGTGTTTCTAGGTGAAAGTATTGATGGGTGTCCACTTTTAGGCAGAGTTGCTGTCTTGTAGGGATGTAATGGTATGAAAGTTTCATTTCACGGTTATTGTAACCAAAGTTATCACAGATATCATTATTATTGCGGATTGTTTCAGTGTGCTCAAAATGTTCAAAAAGTACTTAAACATGATCTTGAAATCATTTAACCCCTTTAATATTATGATTTTAACAGATCTTTTTTGTCAATAACTGTGTGAGGAAATGTGCTATGAGTAAATTTGTTTAAACTTTTTTCATTAGAAATAAAAGTAAACAATTCTGGCCAGCATTTGTCAGTCTTATGATATAAATGTTGAAACAGTGTGTAATTACAAGAAAAGAAGAAAATAATTTGTACTTTTAACAGGTTTCTGTTCATTAAGAATTATAAATGAACATGTTCAAAGTTTTGAGACGGCCAGAGATAAATGTAACCTATTTTACAAACACTCACACATTTTAGTTTGCCTGCAGCATTAGTGTCCATGTTACAGCTCATTATATTAGAACATATCCAGGCGTTTTTTTTTACAAATTTCTTTTTTGTTTTACTAACGATAGTCCCAGAAGCAGTTAGCCCCCTTCATGACTCTCCTCTGGTCACTCCTCTCCATGCAGAGCTCCTCCACATCTCCTCCTTTAATATTTTTTGATTTATTTATTTTTTTTGGATTTATTAAATCCATAAAACACGAGCTATGACAGAAAAAGACGATCTGTTTTGATGAAATATGGCGAAACATGGCAAATAAACGGCAAAAAATAGCAAGAACAGACTCCAGAATGATGCTTAAGCTGTTATTTACAACCTTTATACTTAATTTACACAGAAAATCCAGATAAACCTCCTTTAATTCACTCAGGTATGACTCTCTGAATCCTCTCCCTCTCTCTGCTCGTTTACTCGAGGAGTTACAGCAGTTTTAATCTCACGCGTTTTTGCCTTTCTCTGCAGCTTGGTGTTTTAGACAGGGTGTCGTAACTCATTTTCCCCTCCACATCCTTGTAAAATCCAAACTTCGTCCAGACTTTAGACTTTGTCCGTTTAGAGTGGCAAACCTGTGAGAATCCGAGCGCGGCTCCAACTTTTGTTCAGAGGCCAAACATTGCAAACTGCGCATGCGTGCCTTTGTTTCTGTGAGAGACGGCTACTTTATCGAGGAGCAGACACACATAGTTCAGGCTTTTCCAAAAATCAAAAAGCAGCATCATCAGGAGTTATTGACACAGTGTGGTGATCAAACATGGTATAACAGTAATTTCAATAGGACACAGTAATGATTACCATGGGAAATTTTACAGCAGTTTACCTTTTACCGATAACCGTGACATCCCTACTGTCATGTTGGAGGCCTTCCATTAGTAAATTATTTGTCTTACAGTGGATGGGTGGAGCTGGAACCCGCTGGAGATCCTCTTATAGCCCTCCACAGACTGATGGTCTGACACTACCCTCAGATATCTTATTTGCTCTTTGCATAGTTGATTTGTATTGGGCCACAGTTGTTTGGCTGGTTTTCTCTTTATTCTAATTAGTGAAGGCCAAAGGCATTCCCAAGGCTGTCTCATTTCATAGCCTGCTTGAAAGATTAATTAAGCAATCAAATGTGTTTTACCTGAGTCTGTTACCTGGTTCACTTACTTTTGCACGGACTCCATGTTCTCCATGTTTCATGTAGTTTTTTAACTACTCAAACAAGTCCATTTAAATAAGTACATACAATTGCTAAACTTATATCTGACATTTCATAAGTTAAAACTGGTGATGATAAAATAAGAAAATCATGGTTAAACAACAGAAACATTAAAACTGATCAAGGGTTTCACATACTTTGAAGCAGCACTGGCTATTGTAGTTCATATATACAGTGCTGGGAAAAAGTATTCGCCACCTTCCTGATTTCTGTCTTTTTCACATATTTATCACTCACAGAGGTTTCAGATCATCAAACCAATTTAAATATCACACAGAGACAACCCATGGAAATACAAAATGCAGTTTCTAAATGATGATTCAATTTATTAAGGCACAAACAAAACCCAAACCTATCTGGTCCTATGTGAAAAACTAATTGCCCCCTGAACCTCTAAGCGTGTTGTGCCACCTTTGGCAGCAATAACTGAAATCAAGCATTTGCGATTATTGATGATGAGTCTTTCACACCACTGTGGAGGAATTTTGGCCCAGTCTTCTTTGCAGAGTTGTTTCAAGTCGCCATATTAGAGGGTTTTCTAGCATGAACTGCCCGTTTAAGGTCATACTACAGCATCTTAATTGGATTTATATCCGGACTTTGACTTGGCCACTCCAAAACCTTAATTTCGTTTTTTTTTTTAGCCATTCAGAGGTGGACTTGCTGGTGTGTTTCGGATTGTTGTCCTGCTGCATGATCCAAGAGCGTTTGAGTTTGAGGGCACAAACTGATGGCCAGACATTCTTCTTTAGAATCTTCTTGTAAACAGCAAAATTCATTTTTCTGTCAATCACAGCAAGTTGTCCTGGTCCTGAGGCAGCAAAGCAGCCCCAGACCATCACACTGCCACCACCATGCTTTGCTGTTGGCATCATGTTCTTTTTATCAGATGCTGTGCCATTTTTATGCCGGATGCAACAGGCTAGACATCTTCCAAAAAGTTCAATTTTTGACTCATCAGTCCACAGAATGTTTCTCTGAAAGTCTTGAGGATCATCAAGATGCTTTTTGGCAAATGTGAGACAAGTCTCTGTGTTCTTTTGTGACAGCAGTGGTTTTCGCCTGGGAACTCTCCCACGGATGCCATTTTTGGCCAATGTCTTTCTTATAGTAGAGTCGTGAACACTGACCTTAACTGAGGCCAGCGAGGCCTGCAGTTCTTTGGATGTTTTTCTGGGTTCTTTTGTGACCTCCTGGATGAGTTGTAGTCGCACTCTTGGAGTAATCTTAGTTGGTCGACCACTCCTGGGAAGGTTTGCCACTGTTCCCAGTTTTCTCCATTTGTGGATAATGGCTCTGACATTCGCTGGAGCCCCACAGTCTTGGAAATGGCTTTGAAACCTTTTCCAGACTGACAGATTTCAATCACTTTTTTTCTCATTTCTTCTTGAATTTCTTTGGATGGTGGCATGTATTTGTTCTTGAGATTTTTTAGCCTACTTCACTTTGTCTAACAGGTTTTCTTTAAGTGATTTCTTGATTCAGCAAAAGTGGTGGCGATCAGGTTTAGGTGCGGCTTGTGAAATTGAACTCAGCTGTCCCAAAACTGTAGTTAGACACAGTTACTTTGTGATTTAACAATGGGGGGCAATTACTTTTTCCCATAGTGTCAGATAGGTTTGTATTTTTTCCCCCCATGGTAAATAAAATCATCATTTAGAAACTGCATTTTGTGTTTCCTTGGGTTG
The DNA here is from genome assembly GCA_036419115.1 of Scarus forsteni. Lineage (NCBI taxonomy): Eukaryota > Metazoa > Chordata > Actinopteri > Labriformes > Labridae > Scarus > Scarus forsteni. The sequence continues at coordinate 568,857 of JAZDUH010000377.1, read as the reverse complement.
TCTCTGTGTTATATTAAAAGAGGTTTGATGATCTGAAACCTTTTCGAGTGATAAATATTCAAAAAATACAGAAATCAGGAAGGGGGCGAATACTTTTTCATGGCACTGTATATGTAGAAATTCAAAACTTAACTGCACTACGTGGTCATGAAAGGGGCAGAACTAAATAAGCTTATACTTTTTCTTTCTCCTTTTTGAGCATTTAGTCTCGCTGAAGATGCAAAATATCATAAACGGGTTACCTTCCTTGTTTTTTGTTTCAAGTATAATTTTGTATTGCTTATGGTGACTACCCATGTTTCTTTTTTACATGTTTGAAAAAAAGCATTCAGTTCAGTTCAATACATCTTCACCATTCTTCCTGTTTGTCTTCATCTTCATCCCGTAGTAACAGCTGACAGCATCAGATGATGTTGATGATGATGATGATGTTTGTTTCATCAGGAGGAAGAGATCAGAGTCTCCTGAGCCCAGCGATGTGTCCATGAAGAGTGACCGGTCTAAAGAATTTTTTATTGACTTTAAGAAGGACAGACCTGCTGAGGACAGGTGAGGATTATGACAAATGACCTTTGACCTCCATGTTTGAGTCCCTGTTTAATGGACCTGCTGAGGTCAGGTCAGCTCCCTTTGCTGTCAGACTGTCTTAACCCTTTACCTCCCAGCTCAGCTGTTTGGTAGACCACTCTCTGAGCCCTCAGTGAGCTGAAGGTGAAGCAGCCTGATGGTTCTTCTCCTCCACGTGTCTGTGCTCCATCACACTGACATGAACCATCATCCATCCTTTTGTTTTAGAAAGACTGAGGCCTCACAGTCTCCCTCCAGTCAGGGGCTCAGAAATGTAAACATGTCTGTGAACATGTGTGCTCTGACCTGCTGACCTTTGAGAGGTAAGAAGATGTCCTCAGCTGAGACCCTCCTCAGCGTGGTTCGGGTTTTGAAGGCCAGAAAAAACAGGACTTTGGTTGACTTTGGTTAAAAAGGGCAAAATAATAACATTAAGTTTTATCAATCTCAAATCTTAACACAGAGTTCTCAGGGATGCTGGCGTCTGAAGAACACTAACAGACAGGGAACTTAAAGCTTTATCAAAGTTTACAATACAAACATTTGTCATTTTGAACTTGAACTACTAAAACAACAGTTTGAAACCTGAACCCCTGTGTTGCTTTGTGTACCCCTGGGGGCAGGAGTACCTCAGTTTGGGAACCACTAATATAGAGTTAGAGCTAAGAAACTAAAAAAGTGTAGGCGCAAGAGAGATGAAGAGTTGGCACAAGTTTTTAAAGCATCAGTTGTGAAGATAATGATGTCACTGACAACTTTCATCAACTCCCCGCTGATACGGCAGACTTAATATCTAAGTTTAATTATAATGAAAGAGTTAATCATATCACCCAACTCACCATAAGTATAAAGTTTTAGACAACACCTGAACAAATGATGAGAGGATGATATCAAACAATTCTATGGGCCCTATTGTTCCATTTATACATGTTTTTGGCCACATTTTACTCAGCCACATTAAAGATTTACAAAATCATAATGAGAAAAATTAATTGTATTTCAGCATATCTCCTTCCTCTTCCCCCTTGAAGAGAAAGCAATTATTTTTAAATCAGCACTTGGACTGCTGGTTGGAGAAGAAGGGAGCCAGAAGAGAGCCTTCCTCCCCTGTTATAGAAGAAAAACATTTTTGCCTTAATTGTAAATAATAATAATTGCCGTATTCCCCACTTCAGTCCCACCAAAGCCCTCAAAGCATATTATGGAGAGTAGGGCTGGACGATATTGGAAAAAACTGACATTGCGATTTTTTGGGGGTTTGCAATATATTGCGATATATATTACGATATTAAAAATAGAAGAATTTTGACCAGATGACTTGAATAGCTCTGTTTGGGAAGAATTTGGTTGACTCACAATGACACCATTGTATTCATATAATACCGTTTAATCCAGGCTAAGGGCGTTTATCTGTGAATGATGAAGATTGCTGTATATAAAAAGGGATCCAAGAGGCCTGTACAAAATAGAATAGATTAAATAAATGTAGATGATATACGTAAATATTTAATAAAGCCTTCTATGAAATAAATGCTGTGGAAAATGTTTGTAATATCTCATCAGGATCTTTGTGCCTATTATAGACTAATGAAAATATAAAACACAGGATTACATGAGTGTAGACTCAGTTCATTTCAGTTCAAACACAAAATCCGTTCTGGGTTTTCAAAATAAACTTCACACACAGTTCAATCCAGTTCAAACCAACTGAAATCAGGCTTGGCAATGCAAACCCAGTGCACTTTTTACCACAGACCCACTCTCAAAACAACTCAAGATAAACAACAGATTTATATCTTTTCGCCACTCAATGACGAACATTCAGCATCCACACACACTCAAGAGGCACTCACGGCACCGTAGTCGGGTTATGGTCGGTCGGTCAGTCGTTTTAAGGGGGTTTTCAGCCAACTTTGACGGACTCCTAAAAAGGAAGAGGATGAGACTCTCCAGGAATTCCCTCACGGAAATAATGCCCCAGGTACAATCCTTCTTTGTCCCACACGAACTCGGGACACAAGGCCGCACAGGGCGGTAGATCAGAGCACGAGACGCGGACTGAATGACGCGAAAAACCAAGAGAATTCCACCATCTTCCTCCTTCACCGTTCCCCTCAGCGTCTCCGTACATGCTCAGCTATTTCCTGGATCTGAGTTTGAACGGCAAGGGGAATGAGTGGAGATTGGTTCTGCCAGGATCATGGGTGTGGAAATTTACTCGAGAGGGCTGTCCACAGGATGGTGGGGACTGTGTGATGAGTGTGTGTGAACGGGGGCGCTACAGCAGGAGGGAGGAAGAGAGGCTGTGCGGAGCATGGAGCAACTTGCTGCTTTTATGAATCAAAACAAAAGTTTGCCTGTTCAAAAAAAACAAACAAAATTTGCATGTCCTGCAACGTGACTATCTCGCATGCGCACATTGCGATGGGGATGTTCAAACGATATATTGCCCAGGCCTAATGGAGAGGGTGAAGGACGCGAAGTCCTCCGCTGAGCTAGACGTAAGGCTGGTGGAGGGGCTGCCCTGGGTGGTCACTGTGTGCCTTTTATGATGTGACAGCTTTCTCTTGGCCCTTCTCATTACATTATTGAAATGGCAGCGGTTCTTAAAATATTTGACCAAACTTCATTGACTATGTAAGTAACTTCTTCCAAAGCTGTTTTTGTATCATCAGCCCACAGAGATCTGTTGGCATTATCATGTATTCTGGTACTGCAAGCTCATACCTCCCGTACCAGCACATCAGTTTCCTCCTGGAAGAAGTTTGGTCACCTTGAGATGCTGCTGCCGTCTTAGTCCATTTTGGGGTGAAATTGTCAATGCATCTCGACCGCAGCGTATTTAAAGGCAGGGAGAGGCGTTTATTTGATTGGTGAAGGTTACATTCGGCTATGTTAAACCCGCTCACCCCTTGTGTCCTCCCTCTCTGGCACTTATGTGGGGAGGAGGGACAGAGGCGTGCGTGTGCCTCGCTGCGCTGGAGTGCGCCATTCAGGAAACTTGCAAAGTGCTTTGGATACACCCCGTTTTCAGGTGCGCCAAATGGGCAGTTCACAATTCAAAGAGATAAGGGGATTAGGAAAGTCATTTTTTTCCTTAGGGAAGACTGTTCAGTCTGTGGGCTGGTGAGACTTCTTGGCGGCCAACAGAGTTTCAGCCAATCAGGCGTTACTTGATTCTCCAAAGTGCAAAATAGAGTCCCTTAAATCAAGAAGGGGTCTGTTCCTGGGGAGTTCATATAGTGGTCCATGTAGGGGTCAAGCCAAATGGCAAGAAGAAGGGGGCAATTTATGACTCCACATGTCCAAATGGTGGTGGCCTTCTCAGATGGGTTGAGAAGGGAGAAGACAGGGAGGAAAGGGAATGATGAGATGTCCTTGATTCCTTAAGCTGCAATGCCGAGTCACTGATCTCTTTAATTCTGTTCTGATCTACAGAGATCAGATGGAAACATCTGGGCTCTCCAGTATCTTCTCTGAATTGTCTGAATTACATCTGGACTCCATATTTCTGGTGAGAAAATCACACTTTAACAGTGAAGTCCATGATCTACACGTCTGCTGCTCCACCATGATCCAGATGTTAATGTCAGTGTTCTGCTCTGTCACATTGAATCTCCACTGTCTTCTGTTCTCCAGCTGCTGGAGGAGAACATCATCAGCTTTGTGAAGAACAGGCTGAAGAGAATCCGGAGAGGTTTAGGTCCAAATTACCCAGGATGCTTTGAGGCCCAAACTGAGGATGAGATGGTTGGTGAAGCTGAGGAGCAGAGGAGCATCAGAGAGGAATTTCTGAAGATCACATTGGGCTTCCTGAGGAGGATGAATCAGGACGAGCTGGCTGACCATCTGTGGAGTGGTAAGAGCTTTATTCTGAAGGGCAGCTATGATGAAGGGGGGGGGGCTATCATCTATGACAGGGTTCTGCAGCCCAGAGCACCAAGTTCTGGTCCCTGTGCCTGAACACTGGCTAGTTTGCAGCTACTGAGAATTTTCCTTGGTTAAAAACCCTCCTGTTAGCTGCCAGTCACAGTTATCAACTCATTTTTACCAGCTGCAGTGAATGCATCTCTGAGCTGCATTCTGCCTGAGGTTAGAGCTGGAGTCCTGAAGACCACTGCCCCAAAAATTCAACACAGTGGGGGTCAAAGGTCACAGTCAGTGAAACTACAGCAGAGCATCATCACAGGAGCTGCCCCTTTACCTGCAGGACAGTTTGACTGAGGGTCAGGGCTCTGAAGGTCGATCATGAATCGTCTTTACTGAGTCTGTGGATCAACGTCTCTGTGAGCAGATCCTCTCACACATGAAGAGTGCAGGTCCTCTGAGCCGATCAGAAACTCACCAAACCAGCTCCATCAGATTCTATAACACCATCGTTCTGTTCTCCTGGAGCCATCGACCGCCTGCTGCATTTACTCCCCTCTCTCCCTTCCTCTAGCACTGAAATCGTTCTGCATGTTGGCACCTCCCACAGACGGTCTGAAGCCACCAGGAAAGATTTAATTTGGTTTGTAATGTTTTAACAAACACAGGAAAGGCTGTTTTTTTAATCTATGGACCAATCCCCATGCTCGAGCATGGAGCAGAGCGCTTCAGCAGAATCCTCAGTTTGCACTCCTGGCTCTGATCATCCTGCTCCTCCCACAACTTTCACTTCATTGACAATTTTAATCTGTTTTGGGGCTGAATTTGCATGATGGGATCCGTCACAACAGGATCAACAGTGCTGAGAAAAAGTATTTGCCCTCTTCCTTATTTCTTATTTTGTTTTTTGCATATTTGTTGCTCTGAAATGTTTCTGATCATCACACAAATTTTAGTATTGGACAAAGATAACATGAGTAAATACAAAACACATTTTTAAATGATGGTATCATTAATTCGGGGCAAAATCTCTCCAAACCTGCATGACTTTATAAAAAAGTTATTGCCCTCCCCCTTGTTAAATCATGAGTTAACTATTATTAAACACATTTTTTGAAAGCTGAGGTCAGTTTCACTGACCACACACAGACCTAATTACTGTCAGACCTGTTGAATTAATAAATCACTTAAATAGATCCTGGGTGACAAAGTGAAGTAGGCTGCAAGATCTGGAAAAGAAATGCACCTTGATCCAGAGAAATTCAAGGACAAATGAGAAACAAAGTGAATGAGATCTATCAGTCTATTAATAAAGCCATTTCTAAGGCTATAGGACTCCATTGAACCACAGTCAGAGCCATTATCCACAAATGGAGAAGACTGGAAACAGTGGCAGACCTTCCTAGGAGTGGTCAGTCTACCAAAATTACACCAAGAGCACAACAATGACTCATCCAGGAGGTCAACAAGAACCCAGAACAACATCTAAAGAACGGCTGAACTGCCTTCAGGCCTTTCCCAGTTGGGCAGGTAGCTCAGCCCCTCCCAGCTCTGCCCTCCACCATCTCCCTGAGGTTTTAAGAGGGAGAAGAGTGAAACACTTGCAACGGGAGAAAGAGGAGGAGGAGCGGAAGGTATTGTCACACTCAGTTAAGGTCTGTGTTCATGAGTCAACAATCAGAAAGAGGCTGAGCAACAATGGCATCCATGGGAGATCTCCAAGGCGACAACTACTGACTAACAAGAACACAAAGGCTCAGCTTACATTTACAAAAGGGCATCTTGATGATCTCCAAGACTTTCAAAACATATTCTGTGGACTGGTGAGATAAAGGTTAAACTTTTTGGAGGGTGTGTGTCCCATTACATCTGGCATAAAACAACACAGCATTAAATAAAAAGATCATAGCAATAGTCAAACATGGCAGTGGCAATCAGTTTGTGACCTCAAGCTCAAGTGCACTTGGGTTATGCAACAGGACAATGACCACATACAGGAAAACACACTAGCAAGTCCACCTCTGAGGTTTTGGAGTGGCCGAGTCAAACTCTGGACTTAAATCCAATTCAGATGCTATAGTGTGACCTTGAACAGGCAGTTCATGTTCAAAAACACTCAAATGTGGCTCAGTTAAAACAAGTCTGCGCAGAAGAATGGGCCAAAATTCCTCCACAGCGGTGTGACAGACTCCTCTCCAGTTATTGCTGCTAAGGGGGACACAACCAGATATCAGGTTCGGGAGAAATTACTTTTTCACATAGAGTCATGTAGGTTTGGAGAACTTTTTCCCTAAATAAATAAAATCATCATTCAAAAACTGCATTTTGTATTTACTCAGGTTATCTTTGTCTACAGCTAACATCTGTGTGATCTGAAACATTTCAGTGTGACATGCAGAAAAATAAATCAGGAAAAGGGCAAATGCTTTTTTACAGTACTGCTGCCCCTTGGCCAAACAATTCAGCAACACTAAGGGTGAATTCCAATTCCTCTCTTAACCCTCATTCTCAACCCTCATTCTCAGTGACACTCAAAACCAAGTGTTACCAAGGTGTATTTTGTGACTTACAAATGGGACACCCCTTAAATGCAGTTACATCTTCAGACTGTGGGGGCAGCACTCTGCCCAAGCTGCATTCAATCTGCCAATTTAAAAAAATAAATAAGAAGAAGCCATTTCTGTCATCCATAGTCCTCTCCCACCGACTCCAGCAACAATGACGAAATGTTCCATCCATCTCCGCTACCATAACTTTAGGTTATGAATGAGGCTGTGCACTGAAACCGGGACCGCCAGTCCGGCTGGCAAACATCATCAAATAAAATGAATGTTATGCAACAATGACGTCAATAATCAGTGAGGAGGGCTTAGATAAGATGATATAACTTTTTTCGTAATATATTTCTATTTCATATTGACGAAAATAGTTATATTTGTAGCTAGTTTTTTTCGCCACTTTGGACACCATCTTGGTTGTGGTGAAGCTGGTGAAAATACGCAATGCATTCTGGGTAGCCCTTACTCCCAAGGGTGGTGCCAGAAAATCTCAATTTGAGGGGTCGTACAGCCCTCAAACTTGTCCCTCAACTTAACATTCTGAGAATTGGGACAGCACTGACACTTCGCGGGATCGTGCATTTTTGAGATTGAGGGTTAAGATTGAGGGTTAAGGGAGGAATTGGAATTCACCCCAAGTCTCCTTCCTCTACTACACAGATGATGTTCAGACCTTCCTCTAAAACCTGAGGACCCGGGGTGCTGGTTTGGCGTAGTGGTTAGTACCCCATGTACATGCTTCTGCCAGTCCAGGTTCGAATCCCGCCTGTGACCAGTTTGCAGAGTGTCTTCCCCTACTCTCTCACCCCCTTTCACAAGCCTGTCCACTGTCTCTCTCCTATCAATAAAGGCACAAAATGCCCAAAAATATACATTAAAAAAAAAAGACCTGAGGACCCAAGATGCCCAGCTGCTGTGAGAGTCCGTCTGAGTGACATCAGCCGTTGGATGACAGAAAACTTCCTTCAGCTCACTAACTCAGTTTTTAAAATGCCCCTCTGCAACATACAAAGCTCCCTCCTTATACAATCCAGGCTCCTTTCACTCAATATTAAACCCACAGTCTGAAGTTTAGGAGTTCTGTTTGATTCTGACCTCACCTTCTCAACCCACATCAACAACATTCTTCAGTCCTGTTTCTTTCATTTAAGAGCCATTTCAAAAATAAAACAAATCATCCCTATTGGACCAGGACAAACTCATCCATACCCTCACCTGTAACTCTCCTTCTGCTTTACATCAGAAATCTCTTTCTCACCTCCAACTGGTTCAGAATACAGCAGCTCAGCTTTTGGTTTAAACAGGTTTAAACAGACATCACATAATCCCAACTTCAGATCCTTTCACTGGCCCCCATCAGTTTAGAATCCATTTTGAGCTTTTCCTAATTTCTCTTAAAGCTATCCTGGGCCTCACTCCTGGCTATATTTCAGAGCAACTGTTCTGTTATGATCCAGCTCACAGCCTCAGACCCTCAGAGGGAGGCCTCCTGGTCACTCTGAGGTCAAAACACCAAACTAAAGTTGATGGATCTTTCTCCATCAGAGCTCCTCTACTTTGGAATGACCTGTCAGAGGAGATGAGGCATGCAGAAAGGGACTTTTAAGTCACTTTCCTCACCTTTACAGATTTGCTCTCCTGTGATATCATCTCAATGTTAATCTTGTGTCTGTATTTCTGTCTTTTTATATTGTCAGTATTGTTCTCATAATCAACTTTCCATTTCTTGTAGCTCCTTCCTCTGTTGTTGACTTTTTTTCTTTTAACAAATAACAGGTCTGATCTCTTAATCCATCTCTACTGAATGCTCCAATGGCCGCTTGAGTTAAAGGGAAAGGAACTGGTGCTGTTGCAGACTCTGTTCCCTTTTCAGCCTCTAAGTTGCAGTTCACTGGTGTACCTGTAGATGGCGATCATCTGTCATTGCAGAAGCAAACACAGTCAGACAGATCTACATCCTGGGCCTGCCTACTGGCCTGTGCTCTGGTCAAAACACTTACAGTAAAGATGTTGGGGTGATTCTGGACTAAGTTTCCATGTTCAGAGTCTGGAATTGGAACATTAACAACTTCAGGAACAGAGTAAACTTTGCCACCAGCTATATCATTTCCCATGATTAAATCTACACCACGACTCACGAGTGACAAACATATTTTTGTGGCTGCACAGTTGAAACCTTTTGTTCATTCAAATAAACAGCAAGGCGGTCAGGCACACAGTTTTGAACCCTTTCTATCAATACTATCTCACATAATGAGTTAAAATCAGCTGTTTTACACGCTGCACACCATCTGTCAAAAAGAATACTCTTCTTTCTGGCAAAGTCAATGTAAGACTGATTGGAAAGTTTCTTAGGATCACAGAAACCCTGTCTATATGCTTCTGGCGCTGATAAGTTCGCAGAATAGTGTTCTTGACCTTATCATAAACCAAACCATCTTCTACTGACAAACAAGCACAAGCCTCTTGAGCCTTACCTGTTAACTTACACTGCAGCAGTATAGCCCACACATCTTCAGGCCAATGCAAAGCAGCAGCAATTCACTCAAATGCACTAAAGTAAGATTATACCTCAGACTCTTGAAAAACAGGAACCAAAGAAATGTTCCTACTCACATCAAAAGCAGCAGTAGAACAAGACGGGGCGCAGTACTGGCAACAGTACTTATGAAGCTATCCTGCAACTCTAACTGCTGCAATTTAATAGCAGTTTCTGATTCTAACTTTTAAATTCTAACTTTTTACTGAGCTGAAACTCCCGATCTTTATCCTCTTTCTCCAACTGAAGACTAACCGCCCCTCCAACCGTGCATCGAGTTTAGAGCCAGGAGTTGACTCAGCTGAAAACGGAACAAAGTGTGGTAAAGTTACCGTTTTTTGTTCACCCTACCACTCTCTACAGGAGGGGTCAAACCAACAGGATGCTCACTCACCCTCTCCACCGATGAATCAGAGCCACCCTTGGCTGAGGACACCTGCTAACCCAAGAGCTTTATCAAACAAAAGTAAACTGAAAATACCTTTACTAATAGGGCTATCCAAAAGAACCGCCTTTAATTCTGCTTGAGCAAGAGAGCTTTACACAGGAATAGAAAAATATTCTGCAATCTCATGCAGATCACTCTTTTTACATTTATCAAACTGTGTCAATGTTGGATTTGTCACAAACTCATTTACATCAAAAGCTGGCATTGTAAAAAATAAAGATGCACTACAACAAAAGATGACCTAGCAAGGCTAAGCAAGATAAACCAAAGCTATCACTACTATTATCACATCCACTTGTGACAACACATAAGATCAATGTCAGGTGCCACACCAAGTTAAAGTACACAGTCTAACCTTGCCAAACAAATTTCCCCAGAACCTGCTTAATTTAACTTTACCTACCTGAACGACAGGGTTTAGAACTATTTTCACAATTATAAGACAAAAATATCCTTTGAAAAAATAAGCAAGAAGCCAAAACATACAGATCAGCCTTGGAAAAGGACAACCCAGGTCAAACATAAGGCTGGATTTACAGATCAAATCAATAATCAATCTCTGTTACCTCGTACTCCTGGATGATGTTAAATCATTGACCCCTCAGATAAATCTCCTCTCACCTGTCGTATGAGGAGCGCGCCGAGCTCTAGGCATCTTAAAGGCAAAACATCAGCGGCCGAAACCCTGAAACGCCAGCCCCTTTTGGAGATTAGATCCCCACCCAGGATTACTCCAAAAATAAAAAAAGGCAAAATAATAAAAGAGTGTCTGTTAGAAATGCTGAAACAGCCCAGCTAGACACTCCCCTAACTAATCTCAGGAAGCTGTTAAAACAAGAATAAAGTTAGTTAGATTGGCATGCAGACATCAATACTCACATGTGAGACACTATGGGCAATAAATCACCATACAAATATAAAATCACCTATTTCATAAAGCTCAACTTAACTGAGCAGTATCCTGTACGAGCCCCCAACTGGTTACAAACCAAAAGATGTTTAAAGAGATGAAGGTAGTAACAATAATTCAAAACCCAAGTTAAAGAATAGTGTTGAGGCAAATTATGAAAAAAAGTGATGAATGTTTATTCTAAACAAAAATTAACATCTTAAATCTAGCTCAAAAGCCAATGTATCAACAGAGTGAACATTAAAGGTAGAAAAAACACAAGAAATCAGTTCACTGCAGGCTCCACTGCCATTGAAGGTCTGCAAAAGCTCACACAAACTGAAAGACACCAGGCAGACTCCACTGCTCCACACAGGATCTGAGTCGATGAGAAGATAAGAGAGAGTCCACAGCTCTGTCCTGCTTCTTAAAGACTAGCACTCAGCTAAATCAACAGCACCTGCCACACCTTCACTTCAGCAGAGGAACCTGGGGGGGAGAGCAGCACAGCAGCACACCTACAAAACACAGGACATGTAACAGCTGCATTTTGTACAACAAATATTCAATGAATGTATCCTTTACAAGCACTTCACCAAATTTCAGTACAGTTGGTCAGCTATGAAACAATCACTGAGTTATGCAAAATACACAGGGCTTTATCCTTTAATGAGCCCTTCACTCGATTAAACCAACTAAAAAAATGTGTATTGTTCTTTGTAATTTGGTCAAAATTGTGGCATCTGTAAAAAAATTTTCAGCGTTTTAGTGGTTCTGCTGCTGAAGCGAGTTAGGATGATGTCACTCCCTGATTGACAGTTGAGTGCAGATGGTCTTGCAGTAACAAATGGAATGTGTAATCTACACCAAGTATAAGGACTGGGGCTCCTGACAGAGCTGCAGAAACACACAATAGTTTAATTTTGAGCATATAAAAAGGTTGAAAAGAGATGAAACACACAAAATTGAGGTCAAATGGGTATGAGGGACCCAACCAATGCTGCTTGCAGCTTTAATATTTGTTGTTTTTTTCTTTCAGAATTTCGGGCCCCAGTGTGCCGAGGAAAACTCAAGTCCAACCTGAAGCAGAAGTTCCAGACCGTGTTTGAGGGGATCGCTAAAGCAGGAACCCTGACCCTGCTGAACCAGATCTACACAGAGCTCTACATCACAGAGGGAGAGGTTGGAGGGGTCAATGAGGAACATGAGGTCCGGCAGATTGAGACCACATCCAGGAGACCACACAGACCAGAGAAGACCATCAGAGGAGAAGACATCTTTAGAGGAACACCTGAAGAAGATGGACCAATCAGAACAGTGATGACGAAGGGTGTGGCTGGCATTGGTAAAACAGTCCTCACTCAGAAGTTCACCCTGGACTGGGCTGAAGGCAAAGCCCACCAGGACATACAGTTCATGTTTCCATTCACCTTCAGAGAGCTGAATCTGCTGAAGGAGCAGAAGTTCAGCTTGGTGGAGCTTGTTCATCACTTCTTCAGAGAAACCAAAGAAGCAGGAATCTGCAGGTTTGAGGAGTTCCAGGTCTTGTTCATCTTTGATGGTCTGGATGAGTGTCGGCTTCCTCTGGACTTCCACCAAACCAGAATCCTGACTGATGTGACAGAGTCCACCTCAGTGGATGTGCTGCTGACCAACCTCATCCGAGGGAACCTGCTCCCATCTGCTCTAATCTGGATCACCACACGCCCTGCAGCAGCCAATCAGATCCCTCCTGGATGTGTTGACATGGTGACAGAGGTCAGAGGGTTCACTGACCAGCAGAAGGAGGAGTACTTCAGGAAGCGGTTCAGAGATGAGGAGCAGGCCGACAGAATCATCACCCACATCAAGAAGTCCAGAAGCCTTCACATCATGTGCCACATCCCGGTCTTCTGCTGGATCACTGCCACAGTCCTGGACCATGTGCAGGAGACCAGAGAGGAAGGAGAGCTGCCCAAGACCCTGACTGAGATGTACATCCACTTCCTGGTGGTTCAGTCCAAAGTGAAGAGCATCAAGTATGATGGAGGAGCAGAGACTGATCCTCACTGGAGTCCAGAGAGCAGGGAGATGATCCAGTCTCTGGGTAAACTGGCTTTTGAGCAGCTGCAGAGAGGAAACCTGATCTTCTATGAACCAGACCTGACAGAGTGTGGCATGGACATCAGAGCAGCCTCAGTGTACTCTGGAGTGTTCACACAGATCTTTAAAGAGGAGAGGGGACTGTACCAGGACAAGGTGTTCTGCTTCATCCATCTGAGCGTTCAGGAGTTCCTGGCTGCTCTTCATGTCCATCTGACCTTCATCAACTCTGGAGTCAATCTGATGGCAGGAGAACCATCAACCTCCAATACATCTACAATCACACAGCTGTATCAGAGAGCTGTGGACCAGGCCTTACAGAGTCCAAACGGACACCTGGACCTGTTCCTGCGCTTCCTCCTGGGTCTTTCTCTGCAGACCAATCACAACCTTTTACGAGGTCTGGTGACAAAAGCAGGAAGTAGATCACAGACCAATCAGGAAACAGTTGAGTACATTAAGTCAAAGATCAGTGAGGACATGTCTGCAGAGAAGAGCATCAATCTGTTCCACTGTCTGAATGAACTGAATGATCGTTCTCTGGTGGAGAAGATCCAACAGGCCCTGACATCAGGACGTCTCTCCACAGATAGACTGTCTCCTGCTCAGTGGTCTGCTCTGGTCTTCATCTTACTGTCCTCAGAGAAGGACCTGAACGTGTTTGACCTGAAGAAATACTCTGCTTCAGAGGAGGCTCTTCTGAGGCTGCTGCCAGTGGTCAAAGCCTCCAGCAAAGCTCTGTAGGTGCACCTACCTGCACAGGTCACATCAGATTTCTGTGTTTTTACAAGAATGATCATTAACTGTTTGCTCTTGATGTTTTTCTGATTTTTTTCTCAGGCTGAGTGGATGTAGACTGTCGAAGAGAAGCTGTGGAACTCTGTCCTCAGTCCTCAGCTCACAGTCCTCTGGTCTGAGACACCTGGACCTGAGTAACAATGACCTGCAGGATTCAGGAGTGAAGCTGCTGTCTGATGGACTGAAGAGTCCAAACTGCAGATTAAGAACTCTCAGGTAAACAAAAAAATGTTGAATTTCAAATCAAAGCTGTGACCATCATCTGAGCTCCTGAACACCTTCAACTTGAGGAGCTCCATATTTTCACAAAACAGATTGAGGGCCTTAAGTCAGGAAACAGAAGACATTCAGGAAGGAGACTCTCCATGATCCTCTCTCAGTCCTGAAGGTTTAAGGTCAGAGGAAGGTGGCTAACCTCAGGGTGGATCAGGTTCCTCTAAAAAGCTCTGCAGGGAAAAGACCAACAGCTCTGGGGCCTTTCCAGGAGGGGTCCAAAAGCTTTTTTAGGAGCATGTCTGAGTCTTTGAAATGATGGACCCATCAATCAGCAGCACATCCAAACCATTCATCATTTTTATAGAAACCAAGTTCCAGGACAGGAGTCACTTCAGTCTCAGTCCTTCAAGGTCCCTAAAAAGAGACTTTGCCTTATATCAAGTAAAAAGATTCAGAATTAATCAGTAAAAGATTCAAATTAATTAAAATTAGATAATTCACGGTTTAAGCATTTCTCCTTGTGTTTACATGGAAATAGTGATTCCAATTTAAAGGTTTGCATTGAAAAAAATGTTTATTGTTTGAGGGTCTTTGGGAAAGCTTGATGGACATTGGACGAATGTGTCATAGTGGCCTGTCATATCTGCTTTTACCTAAGTAAAAAACTAGCATCTCCAGTGTCTCTGTTAGGGTAAAAAGGTAAAGGGGAGGTTTTCAGCCTGCTCTCGGAGGAGTCTCCTGGACCTGGACTACTGGTCTTTAAAGGTCTCTGATCCTAAACAAGGTCTTGATGGTTAAACATTCCTCCTAAGTCTGTCTCAGAGGAGGGCTGCTATTTGGACCTGATTCTGGATGTTGTTAAGCCTCCTGCAGCCTGAACATCCTGAGTACATTGAGAGTCAGAAGGCACGTCAGGGCTGCAGAGAGAGACTGGAGACTGGTTTGAGGTTGGACAGGAAGCTTCTGTCTTTGTTTATTGTGTCCCAGTTTGTGCATGAAGTCCTTCTTCAGAGCATGTATTGATTAGTCAGTGTGTTTGTCTCCTGCAGTACTCTGTTTGTGTCTGGTAGATCAGCCTTGTAGTTGTTGTCATATTTGGTAAGACAGTAAATGATCCCTGATGTCCACCTCAGTAATAGTCCACTGACTCTGTCAGTCTGTCTGTCTGTCTGTCTGTCTGTCTGTCTGCAGTCTGTCCGGCTGTCTGGTCTCAGAGGAGGGCTGTGTGTCTCTGGACTCTGCTCTAAGCTCGTCCTCTCTGACAGAGCTGGACCTGAGCTACAATCATCCAGGAGAACGAGGAGAGAAGCTGCTGTCTGCTCGGCCAGGAGGATCCACGCTGCAGCCTGAACATCCTGAGGTACATTGACACCACAGAAGAAGAAAGAATCACATGTTGATGTTCAGCAGGCTGAAAAGTGAGATGACTGAGAGTCAGAGACGTCAGGGCTGCAGAGAGAGACTGGAGACTGGTTTGAGTTTGGACAGGAAGTCAGACTGTGGCTGCAAACTCTGATTTATTCTTTATTTTAATTTGTATTAATGGGTTAACAGACAGGAGGCAGAGAGGAGGTTTATCTAAGGGGTCAAAGGTTAAACATCAAAAGAGTGGGTGTGGGAGGAGGGGTGTAACAGAGATTGATTATTGAATTGATCTGTAAATCCAGCCTTATGTTTTGATATGGATTGCCTTTTTCTGAGGCTGATCTGTATGTTTTGATTTCCTGCTTATTTGTCTCAGAGAACATTTTTGTCCTATAATTGTGAAAATAGTTCTAAAACCTGTCGTCCACTTTGTTGATGCTTCTGTCTTTGTTTATTGTGTCCCAGTTTTGTCCATGAAGTCCTTCTCCAGAGCTTGTATTGATTGGTCAGTGTGTTGTCTCCTGTGCTCTGTTTGTGTCTGGTAGATCAGCCTTGTAGTTGTTGTCATATTTGGTAAAGACAGTAAATGATCCCTGATGTCACTCAGTAATAGTCCACTGACTGTTTAGTTTTTAATGTCAGTTTCCTGTCCAGTGTTGGGAAAATTACTTAAATTAGTTATAGTTACAAGTTACTCTCCCAAAAAAGTAACTGAATTACTAACAGAATTAATCCTTCGTAAATGTAGTTAGTTACCAGGTAAAGTAACTGATGTGTTACTTTTTAAAAATATCTTTTCCTCTTGAACTGTGTGTCTCCGTCTCTGTGTTCTTCCTTGTTGTTACCTGCTGCAGCAGCTCTGACATCATCAGCAGAGTTCTCTGTTTTTGGTCTCTAGATTTTAGATTTACTAACAACAGACAAACACTTTGCTTTAGGACATAATGGACACTTCACATGTGTGTTCTTGACTTTTACTTCTTTTACTTCCATCCTGAAAAGTCCAGTTTTAACTCCACAGACGCTCCAGACTCACCACTGCTGCAGCTAACAAGATGTGTTGCAAGATTTTGTGATTGAAATAAGCATTTTTAAAGATAGATTTTTTTTATGCATGGTCCTTTCAACCTCAAAGTCATATCTCTTCTTTTTTTCTCTTAATTTACTGACTAAACATCCTTTTGTTTGGAGGTGGAACATCCTTTTCTTGATACAGAAGTAAAGGGAGGGACTGCTGTTATTTGTAACTCAGTTTTTACTAAACAGTCTAACCTTGGTTTTTGTTACCAAAATGACATGTCGGGGTTTTATCTGTTTTATCTTAATCCTCTACAGCTTTATCATGGTGAAAACAGTCTGAGCTACATTAGAAATAAGTTTAACTGTCTGTCAAGAATTAAAATAAATCGAAGGATTTATTTTAGATGAAAACATCATCTTTACAGTGAAATTTAAATTTGTTTTACTGTGGGTTAAAATAGTTTTAATAACTTCTGAATTGGGCTTATATTGATGGTAGGTCATGCACCAGATTCCTCCTGGGTTTGAGGGTGCAATAAATCCAAATGAAACACTGCAACACTGGAACAAGCCCAAAAAACTGCAACCTACAACTCCTAATATTCACATGCAAGTTAGAAAAAGAAGAAGCCGAAAGTCGCTTATAATAAGCAAACCTGGCAACTCTGGCATCAAGTTATCTCATCTGTCTGTCAGCAGGCCAGCTCCTGTCTGTGTCTGGCTGTGTGAGGCATGTCAAATATCAGCTGTTTGACATCGGCGTAAAGTAATGCGCCACATTTCACTGTCGGTAACGGCTTTTGAACATTTTGAATAGTAATTAATGAAATTACCCATTTCTGGGAAAAAGCAGTGGCGTCAGTAACACAGCTAGTCCCAGCACTGTTCCTGTCAGACTTGATCAGTTTGTAGTTCCTCTGCTCAGATCTCCACAGTCCTGCACAGACTGAAGTGTTTTATAAAGTTGATGATGACTGAAAGAAGCCTCTCTGATGGTTCAAATAAAGAGCTGAAGAAAACTCTCCTTTATTAAATCTGAATGAACAGATCAGCTGACAGCTCTTCAGCCTTATTTCAACAGCTCATTAGTCCACAGGGATGTCAGAGGTGTTTATTAAATCCATTTAGACATCATATTTAATGTGAGTGTTGAGCTGTGAAGTCTACAGAGACACAGTCAGGATGATGTGATGGTCCTCCTTCACAGATTTGGGCTGCAGTGAGAGTCCACACTGACTGAGTCTAACCAGCTCAGACCCTGACGTGGGACACCAGCGTCTCCCCATGCAGCTCACACTGATAAACACAGGTCTGTGCGTGGAAATGGCGCACACTCATGTACTAAGAGGAGAAGTAAACACATAGATCCTGTTTGTGATGCAGAAGTGTGAAAATAAAGAGCCATCCACGGGCCTGTCCCACTGAAACCACGGTGTGACCTGGTTAAGAGGATCCACTCAGAGCTCTGAGCCCAGACAGACCCTGGATGGAGACAGAGGAAGGTTTTCTGTAGAAACCTCCTGATTGGTGTGGGCTGGAGGGAGGCTATCTCAGGACCCTGATGAATGAAGAACTGATCCCAGCTTTGGTTTCTGTGTCCAGGTTGGACCATGGTGGAGGAGCACAGACTGAGACCTGGTCTGAAGAAGTGTGAGTGTTTTTAATCTTTGATTTAATGATGATTATTCAACTTTTTACTCTCATCAACTTTTCATCTGAAGGATTGTGTCAGAGCTCCAGAGATAAAACAGCATCAGGAGGATAAAGCATGGAGACATGAAGGTCAGAGGTCATTAGTCTGAGGAACAGGTCACATGATCAAAGTGAAGATGAGGAAGAAAAATCAGCAGAGATGGTGTGTTGGTGTGATCAGAGAAATGCTCCATCACACCATGAGCTGAACGTGAGCTGTACATGAGAGCCTCAGGCCAACCCAGGGGATTATGGGTAATATCTATTTGTCCCTTTGGCTCCAGGATTTTCACATTGAGAGGAGCTCAAAGGGTTCAGTGTGTGATCATTGATTTGAACATGGAGAATAATCAGCAGGACAGAAGTCACTGACAGACTGAAGTCATTTGGATGAAAACTGCTCTCTACTGTGTCAGACTTTTGGCCTGTTATTCTGGCAGCTCCACTTTTTGGGCTCTGGCTCCATGTTTGACATTTGAGTTCAAATCAGAGCCTGTGCACACAAAAAGCTTCAAATCAATAAAGTAGTGAATCAATGACATGTCCCAGACGCTGACAGACAGACAGAGAACATTACCCACGGGCTCTTTGTTGATGAAATGATTCCTGTTTTTCTATTTTCTGTCAAATTTAGTGAGCGTTGTGTGCTGAGTGTGAGTGGGACTGAAAGGGTTCAAAACAGAATCACTGATCAGGATTTTCTATTTGTGAAAGGACGAGGGTTAATTCAGAGATTCAAACAGTTTGGATTGAACATGTTGTTAATAAGTGAGGGCTTGTTCCTCTTCTGGGTCAATATTTGGACTCCAGACCCTTTGTATCCTCACATTTGACACAAAATCTGAGCCTGCACAAAAAACAAGATTAAAAATACCATCAAATCAAAAGAGTTGTTCATCAACATGCCTCAGACTGAGAGAGAAAAACTTGAGCCACAGGCTCTTTTATTTCAGGAAATCCTTTATTAGAGGAAAAGATTCTTTTCTTTGTGTCTGTGTGAAAGTTAGAGAGCACTGGGTGCTGTGTGTGAGCGCCATGGAAAGAGTTCAACATCCAAGAATCATCAGGATTTCAGATTTTTGGACAGAACTGAAGGAAGAAAACATGTCAACTATTTTCTTTGAACATGTGTTTTTATTTCAATAAATGGCCTGGTGCTCTAACAAGTCCACTTTATGACCCAGATCTCAGGATCTGCATTTATCAGAGTTTGATCAACTAGACCAGGTCCTCTTCTCTGGTCCAGACTGAAGACCGTGGTGGTTCACTGGTCCATAACTAGACCAGGTCCAGGAAAAACTGAAGGTGGACCATGGAACCACAAACACAGAAATCAAACTGGTTGAGATAGAAAGATGGAGCAGAGTTTGGGGTCAGAGGTCAAACATGGCTGACTCAGCAGGAGGTCAAAGGTCAGACCATCAGAGCTGACTCTGAACCCTCAGCTCAGATGATTGTAGATGATCAGATGATGACCTGCTGCTCTGATGTTTCTCCTTCTCTCCATCAGACGCCTGTGAGCTGGAGGTGGACACAAAGACAGTGAGCAGAAGACTCAGACTGATTGAAGACAACAGGACGGTGACACATGTGGACGAGTGTCAGTCATATCCTGATCATCCAGACAGATTTGATAATTATTTTCAGCTGCTGTGCAGGTCTGCTCTGAGCAGTCGCTGTTACTGGGAGGTCCAGTGGAGAGGAGATGTTCATGTATCAGTGAGTTACAGAAGAATCAGGAGGAAAGGATTCAAAAATGAATGTGTGTTTGGATGTAATGATCATTCCTGGAGTCTGAGGTGCTCTGATTATCATGGTTACTCTGTCCGTCACAATAAGAGAGAAACATCCATCTCCCCCTCCTCCTCCTCCTCCTCCTCCTTTTCATCCTCTGGTAGAGTAGGGGTGTATGTGGACTGTCCTGCTGGATCTCTGTCCTTCTATGAAGTCTCCTCTGATGGACTGATCCACCTCCACACCACAGAGACCACATTCACTGAGCCCCTCTATCCTGGCTTTAGGTTATTTTTAGGTTCCTGGTTGTCTCTGTGTGATCTGTAGTCCAAACCTGCAGGTGATTCAAAGACCTGAGACGTCTTGTCCTCTGCAGCGTCCCCTGAAGAGACGTCTGTTTGTGCTGACAGGAAACAGCTGATCATCAGTCAGCTGATGTCACCTATGAACAGCTGATTGTTCTGAACAAAAACAGGCTGAAAGAATTCAAATCAAATCAAGAAAATCAATGTTTCATGTCTTTATTTACCTGATGATGAACATCTGAACACCAAGAACCAACTGAAGACTGAGCTATATATTTATTACAATAAATATATTTATAACACTGATAAATATGTACAGTGTTTTAATTAAGATCCCTAATTTCTTTCGTCCCCTTGAAGTTGTAGAAACATTTTTATTAGAGATGCACCATATGTGATTTTTGATGATATTTTGATTTGCATATATTTCTGAACTCATTATCACCAATACTCCTAATTATATTTTTGACAGGAGCACAAAGTCTTTACTTCACAAAAACTGACTTGTTGCTTCAATGTGACAATTTTATGTATGAAGTGTATGAACGATTATTTTGTACCCCTGTGCAGCACTTTGGTCAACTGAGGTTGTTTTTAAACGTGCTCTACAAATAAACTTTGACTTGACTTTTTATTTGTGCAAGAAGCTGAAATGACAAGAAAACCAACATTTAACTCTTGGAAAATGAAACTCTTGATGCTAAATGTACCATTGAAGTGATGGTATAGCAATGTGGGACATATTTTGGCCCACATATGACAATGCTGATTGTAAATATCTGCAAATATTTTAAAATTGGTTGATACTAATATTGGAATGGACTAAACGATGAAATAAAGATGTGTAATTCTATGTTAGTTTTTAAGAAGACTTTAAAATCTAAAATGATCAAATTTGATTGAATTCTATTTTTCAGTTTAAGCTCTCACGTGTTTTGGAATAATGTACTCGTACTGATGTTTTATTGTGAATTATTCAGTTAATCCTATGATGGTACAGGAGAGGCAAAAATAAGCCTTGGGGCTTCAGCCTGTTCCTTTTTTGGTTGCTGTCTGTTTTCTTTTCTTTTTTGTAAAAACATGATTTTATTTTTGTTTTTAAACTGAAATAAAGCATTCATTCATTCATTCATTCATTCATTCATTTATTCCAATATCATCTCGATACTGTGGTTTATCCCTAATTTTAACATCACTTAAATTTAAATTTAAGAAGTCATAAAAACTATATATCAACAGTAAACAGTAGAACAAAATTACATTTCACCAAGCTCAAGACTCTTAGAAAGAATAAATAATATTTCCATCCTGTTTTTTAAGTACAGTGAGGTAGTTTAAATGTTCCAGTCGTAGGATGAGCTTTAGTGCAGTGTAGCAGTGCATCATTTAAAGTACAGTGTAAATTACATTGTAGTGCAAAAAGAGAACAGAAATGAAGCCCACAGGTTGTAAAGCCTCTCACAGCCTTAAGGAACAGTTAAAACATACCAAGATCACATTACAAATTAACAAATACATTTCGTCAAGTCTCATGGGGCAGTCTTTAGTGAACTGAAATGTTCCCTGTCCCAGGATTGAGTTCAAGACACACCATGTCACACTGACGGGTCAAAAAGACTTTTTTTTTCTGGTTGTTAAATGCTTTCTCTTTGCTTTGTCCTCTCTGCTCTCCCTGTCATGGCTGTGTTCACATTTTTAGTGTAAATATTGTTCATTGTTAATACTGTGTATTCCTCCACCTCATTCAGAGTCTTATTTCCACCACATTTTTATTGATGTTTTCTTTAGAAGGAAGTTGATATTGCTTCAAGGCTCTGCATGTTGCAACCTGCTCACTTCATTTTCATGCTCTTTTCATTTGTTTTCATTTTAGTTGTATTGATTTTATTTTTATTTTGACTTCATATTAGTTAAATCAGTGCTACTCCTATCTATTCTAATGTCTTCATCTGATATTTCTGACTGCTATACTGTGTAGAAGAGAAACTGAAACAAGCAAATTTCCCCTTGGGAGTTAATAAAGTATTTCTGATTCTTCTTCTGATTCTTTGGACGACTCAGAGGGCTTTTACGCCACCACAGGTCACATGGACTCCTCCTCTGATTGGCTCACTGATCAGGCTGTGTCATTTTAACCCTTTAACTACCAGCTCAACTGTTTGGCACAGGTCAAAATAAACTCAGGGATATTTACTGCTTTATAAAACACAACAAATCAAATCATTGTTTGATTCCCTTAACATTTCAGGGAGCAGAGAAAACTACAAACAAACCAAAAAACAGATATTTTCACTGTGTGGGACTCAAAGGTTTGAAAAGGTCAAAGTTGATTACCTGATGACTTCAAATGCACAAATATTTGGGACAAAATCAATTAGAAAAGGCAGAAATGTTTGCAAATAAAAGAGCAATAAAATAACTTCAAATAGATGATACTGAGATTGACAAACACACCAACAATGTTTTTAAGAATAACTCTATTATCTCATTAAAGTGTTGTATAAAGGACATAAGAACATCTCACATAAGAATAAAACAATCTAATCAAATGTAGATTAAAAATATCTGACAAACAAAATGAAAATGAGATCAGAGCACAGGATGATCTCATGTGTAGCCCAGAGACTGATCCCACTAAACTGGAAACACAATGTTTTTAATCTTATGGGAGATGGAATCAAACATTTGGAACAGAAAAACAGAAGAATTGTTCTGGAAAAATCAAGAAAGGAAATTTGACAGAACTTGTCAACCTTTCATTGACCATTTCAGTTAGATTGTAAAGTAGAAAACAATCTTTCAATAAAAGGTTTCATTTTATCCAAGTAGATTTCATCCACTAAAATGTTGTGAAATGTCATCAACTAAAACTAGACTAAAATTAAAACAGTTTAGATGACTACATTATGACTCAAACTCAAATATTTTGATGCCAAAGACTATACCTAAAGCTGAATTCAGAAGTGCTGTCAGAGTAACACAGGTGTGGAGTTTTTAAAAAGTGAAGAAGAGCTTTCCCAAACACACATCCCTGCACAAACCCTCCAACACTCGACTTTACCAAAGAATGAAGGACTGGATTTGACTGTTTCCTTGTAAAGCAGGGATATTATTGAAATACTGAGATCATATTTACAGACTGGAGTGTACTTTTGAATCTCTATAAACCAGTTTGATGACATTTGATCTCTGATTTGATCTGATTCTTACATTTCTATGAATGGACTTGAGCTTTAAAGTTAATGTTCCTCCATTGAACTAAACAGCACCATCTCCTGGAGCTTCTGTAGGTCATCACTCTCTGCAGGCCGAGTCCAAACTTTAAGTCCAGGTTCATTTAGATGCGTGTAGAACAGGATCAGCATTTACTGAAGAGTCTAAAACTGACAGTGTTGTGAATTTGAGCTGCATATTTAATTTTAGACGAGCTGAAGTGATATCCAAGCAGAGGAGGGGGTGGTGCACAGGTGCTGCAGTGCATTGTGGGATTTGTAGTTTGATATGTAAGACTGCTATTTAACAGAGGACCATTAATGTTGTGTTCCAGTTGATTGTTGAACCTAGATTCTTCAAGTTGTAAATTAGATACATCACAGGGGACGCCCCAGTTTGTAGGAATTTCCTACCCAGACATCTTAAGGTGCCCAAACTTTACCAGCTTGTAACTGCAACGTGTTTAAATCAGATGTAAGAGCATCAGAAGCTTTGTTTCCTACTTTTTTTTATTATAATAAGTTACCAAAATGTCTGAGTTGTGCTGTGTTTGTGTAAATGATTATGTCTACAGACTAAATGATTTCATAGCAGTTGGTCTGCTCCAAAAAAATCCAGCTGTCATTAGTTTGTTGTCACTCTTAAAAGTGTGTTGTAATCAGAATATCAACAGAACACCACCAGCCCTCTGTAACCAAAAAATAAGAATTCAGTGACAAAGTTATGTTAAAAATATGGATAAATATCATTTAATAGACAGATGGATTGCAGTTTAAAGTTTGTTATTCTCAGCACTTTCTTTATTTGCTGTTAATGCGTCTCATTCTGTGTATTTTTATAATTCCTGTATGTAAAGTCAAAAATGTCCAAAGACTGTTGCAGAGAAATGTGAAGCTGAAAATGTCATTGGCGTATTGGAGCAGTTCCATGTTTGTCCAGCAGGGTGCGCAGATGATCCAGAGAGCTGTGGCGGCGCGTGCGCGCAGGAGAGACCGAGAGAGGAAGAGAGACACGAACGGAGAAGAAGCGGAAAATAAGCAGAGACAACAGAGTTTGATTGTTGGCTGTTTTTGGTCTGTCTAAATGTGTCAGCAAGATAACAAGGAGGAGACTGTGAGCCGCACCCACGGGAAGACCTGAGACCGTCTACCGGATGTTGTTTACCGAGTAAACCTCCGTGACGTGAGTTCAGAGCCGTTAGCTTAAATGAGCGGGCTTTAGCCTTTAGCATTAGCCTGGCTAGTTGAGTAAGACTGGTGTGTGTGCAGGTTTAAGCTGCTGTTGATGCTGCTGCCTGGACCACAGGAGGAGAGACGATACCGGTGCTGATGTGAAGCCCAGCAGAGTTTACCGGAGGAGAGGAGAGGCCGCTCCGTCCGTCATTGCCTTACCTGCCTGGACATGGTGCCCCACAGCTGGAGCTCAGAAGGACCGTGAACGCCACACCGGGAGTCAGGTGAGCAGGGTTGCCAGATTTTTGACTGAAATAAGCAGCCAGGGCGATAAAAACAAGACCAAAACAAGGAACAACCAGCTATTTTTATTCTAAAGTGATATTTATATTTAAGAGAAACCTACATAAAGTGTGTTTTGATTTTTATCTATATTACATTTCAATTTCACAGTGACTTTTTTCTTATTTTGTTCAGTATTTAATTATGTAACTTCCTTTTGTTGGAAGTAAACAACCTTTTCTCTATTCAGAAGTGAAGGGATATAACTCTATATAACTAAACAGTCTGTCTAACCTTGGTTTTTATAACCAAACAGACATAGTCAGACTTTTATCTAAGTTTATGTTGATCCTCTACAGCTTTGTTATGGTGAAAACAGTAATAGCTACTAGGGCTGAACAATTAATTGCAAATTAGATTAAATCACAATATGGCTTGTTGGAATTTTCAAATCGCAGACAGTGCAATATTTTTTAACCCAAAATGTGTTGAACATTTTGGCATTGTGATGTAGTTTCTTGCAATTTCAAGACTATTTGAACCTTTTTTTAACCCAGTTTTTACAACTTTATGCCTATCTTGCTCTCATTCTTCTTTTTTTTTGGCCGCTCTAAGAGCATGTTTGGAATTTTTACATTGTTTTTGAAATTTAATCCCAATTTTGCTGCTAAAGTCATTTTTCCTTCGTCAGTTCTGAATTTTTTGGCTTTCATTGTGCAATTTCATACATATTTTGCGCCTGTTGACTTTTTTCTGCTTTCGTACCATGGTTTTTTTTTACCCAGTTTTTACAATTTCATACCTATTTTGCTATTTTCCGTTCTTTACTTGTCTTTCTCCACTTTTTCTCCAATCTTTTATCTTAGATTGATGTACTGTCATATTGGTTATACTATAAAACGATTTACTGTTTGTGTTTATTTTAAAATACATAATATGAGGAACATTAAAACAATCGCAGAGTAAATTGCAATTACAATATTGGGGGAAAAAATCTTATTTAGATTATTTTCTCAAATCATTCAGCTCTAATATCTACCCCAGAAACATACTTAATTCTGACTATAAGTATTTCATTTAGATGAGTATTTCCTTTTTGCCTCTTTTTACTGTAAAATTTACATTTGTGTTTGTGTTGGCCAAAATAGTTTGTGTAACTTCTGAATTGAGTTTATATTGGTAATAGAGTGAGCATCAGATCCCTCCTGGGTTTGGGGGCACAACAAGACCAAATGAGCAACTTCACTGTTGGTACAAGCTCTGAAATAAATGACTCACATCTGGCAATATTTACAAGCAACTTTCCCAAAAGAGAAGCCCAAAGTCAGTTGTAATAACCAGACATGAGAACTCGGCTGTGGAGGTGTTTCCTTTTGTTGTGGATCAGGCCTGCGACTAGTTTATTTGTTTTTATAACACTGGTAATGATATTATTTCCTCTTTTGTACAGAATGTTACAGTGTGGGTCCACAATTTTTCTCCTGTCATGTCAGGAGTCGGTTGTAACTTCCCATCATGACATATTTTATCTGTCTTTTTTTTTAACAGTAAATTCTAACATAAGTCGATGGTCTGTACATGATGTCAGGATCATGAGCACAGACTGACAACATGAATTAGAGGGGAAACAGTCAAACACTTTAATTAAATGGAGAAGTTTGACATGTTTTGTCAATATTATTTGATAATATTCACCAGTTAAGATCCTCAGCTGATGTTATTCAGACATTTGCAGTCATAATATCAGGTTCATAGTGAAGACAAGGCTGTGATGTAACAGCAACTGGTATACTGTTAATTCACAAGATGGATGAAGACTGCAGTGTGAGTATTCAGTGCTATCTCCCAGGTAACCTCCTGATTACAACAGACTTAATTTGATGTCATGTTTGATGTGATGTGAATGTATTTATTCAAAGCTGAAAAAGTAGAGAATTTTTAAAATTAATGAAGTAAAAAGTACAATCTTCATCTTTAAATGTCACCAAATAAAATGTTTTCCCAACAATAATACTCGAAGTACAGACATTTAAACTGTACATATGTGCAGGACTGAAGTTAGTTTATTTGTTATATTGTTTAATTGTTTAATTTTTATCCTAAATTATATCCCTCAAAGCATGTCAGTGTTTCAGTGTCTTTAACCTTCACCACAGAGGTGATACAGATGTGATCTCTGCACTTGGAGATTAGAGAAATTTGATGGAATGATAAGTTTAAAAAACAAATCAATATTTACGTGACCAATACTCAGTATCAGTCAAAAGTTGAAGGGTCCTGAGTCTGCAATCCTAAATCTGCAGTCCTGAGAGTGCAGCCTCCAGCTCTGCAGACACATGCTATTGTACAAAAGAGTATAAGAGCCATGTTAGATGGAGAAAAGAATTTTGGGTAAGTAGAGATTGAAGTTGAAATTTTGAGGTTAAAGTTGAAATGTTGACAAAAAAGTCAAAATATTTTTTTATGTGGACTTTATTCTTGAATGTTGTCGTATTTTCTCGACGTTTAACTTTAATCTCATCATTTTGAACTTTTTCATGAAATTGTGTTTCAACTTTATTGTCGACATTTTAACTTTGATCTCGTCAGTTCATCTTTAATCTCTAAATGTCGACGTTATTCTCCTCATTCTGACTTTAATCTCGACCTGCCCAAAATGATTTTTTCCATCTAAAATGGTCCGCATACTCCTCTGTACTCTCTGACTTTAAGGAAGAGTGTGCATTTTTTTGTCCAGTCAGTGTTGCTCTAGAGAAGCTGAACAAAATGAAAACAGCGGGCTGTTCAGAGGTCGTTGTCCAGGCCTCCTCCTCTCCTCACCTTCCAGCAGAACATGGACATGAAGATGAAAAGAAACATGGACATGACTGCACACAGGATGATGTTCTTCCAGAAGCATGTCCTACAGCGAGGTAAGTTTGCTGAGCACATACTGATAAATATGTTGACTGGTGCGTCATATCTCATCATGTTTCTGTCAAAAGTTGACCTTGATGTCACGAGTGGTTCTTGTGTTCTTTATTGAGCTTTTATACTCGACTGAACAGCTAGTTAGCCAACACTTCCAGAAAAATAAACATCTGATGGTGCTGAGCGATAGAACAGTGACAACACTTAAATCTTAATGATAAACTGCCCGGATTAACAGACGCTGAGCTATAGAGGCCGAGAGGCAGACAAGCTAAATATCAGCTAATAATGCTGCTGTCTGTGTTTTTGTTTTCATGGTGAAGAGGCTGCGTCGAGTTATCTCAGTGATTTTTGTTTAGAGTTACATTTATTTTGATCCACTGTTTCAGCAAATCCACACCTACTCTCTTGTTGACTTGTTTTTGCTAAAGTAAAGTAAAAAAAGTAAAATAAGTTTATGAGTTTCTGATGGTGTAAAGTCAGTGTGACATAACAGACTTAAAACTGAATTCAATCAGCTGATCTATTCACCCTTTTTCTATTCACTACAGGATTTCAGAGCAATTCACCAACTGACGTGGCTGAGGAGGAGACCCTCAGTATAGACAAGTAACTGAGGAGGAGACCCTCAGTATAGACAGGTAACTGAGGAGGAGACCCTCAGTATAGACAGGTTTAAGGGGGCAAAAAAAGAACCTGACTACTAATGAACCCAATTTTAATTTTAAAATAGGATTTTATCATACAGATGGTTTTAATTCCCGACAAACTATCATATCCGAAGGTCTGCACATCATTTCACATTTCAGAAATAAAATTGTCAAGGCATCATAAGTGCTTTGTATTTCTTTCTTGCTTCAGGTGAAATGTATCTTCTTTTTTTTTTTAAATGATTTCATATTATTGTCTTAAATCAGTCGACGGCCCCTGAATCGAGTCAAATAGAAATTGAATCATGACAGACTTTATGAAATCAGAAATATCATTTTATTCCAAAGAATCAAGTTTGTATCGTATCGTCATGAAACTTGTGTTGTACTCTCCTTCTAGGGAATCCAAAAGGGTGGATTCTCTGAACTGCCGTTTGGTGCATGTGCACAAACAACAGTCAGGATCTGTCCCCCACTCAATGGCTGAGGGAGGCTACTCTGTCGTCCACTGGGGTAAACTCCAACAAGCAGGCACTGAGCCTAAGGACAACATATACTGCCACGTCCACCCGACAGCTCTCGCCATCAGCATTTCCAGACTGGAAGAGAGTCCAGCCCCTCTGAAGTGGACTGGTTCCTTAGCCCAAGCTATGTGTCCAGGTGAGTCCAAATACGTCTAATTGGAACCTATCAACCATGTGCACCAACTCAGGCTCCCTCTCCACCAGAGACGTGATTTTCTTTGTCCCTAGAGCTAGCCTCTGCAGCCAAGAATCAGACCGCCAAGGTCCCCGCTTTTGGCTGGAACCCAGCTACACCTGTCCACTTTGACCCTTCCCACGGGTGGTGAGCCTACGGGAAGACAGTTTGCACTATTCTGTATTTACTAAAATTAAAAATGTTTCATATATTTAGGTTAGTAATTTGGAAAATGTGGATTTCATTTAACAAGAAAATAGTCTAGTTGTTACCTATATGTTATGTGTTGTGTTGTATAGGGCTGGGAGACAATTCAAGCTTTTAAGAAATATTGTCATATATTCAAAAAATAAATTAAAACTTTACTTTTTATCAATTAAATTGTCCTTGTGCTACAGAGACAGTGATCCTCTCTGGAATCTTCAGAGATGTTCCGCTTTAAATGCTGTGACTAATAGCTGTTGTTCGTGTCACAATGGTGATGGGACGTCCTTTTGGACTTTTGGATTAAATTTCACTTCCTTCTGTGGCTGCTGTAGAGTGCAGTTGTTTTTCTCAGAGCTGAAGTTTGCGGTAAGTAACATTTATCATGATTTCTTGATATTTTTTGGATATTGAGGAGAAGAAAGAGGTATTCAGCAGGTAAAAAGCATTTTAATGATCTGGAGATGATCAGAGGGTTCACACAGACTGAAGATGTTTATAATCTGGAGATGATCAGAGGGTTCAGACAGAAGATGTTTATAATCTGGAGATGATCAGAGGGTTCACACAGGCCGAAAATGTTTATAATCTGGAGATGATCAGAGGGTTCACACAGACTGAAGATGTTTATAATCTGGAGATGATCAGAGGGTTCAGACAGACTGAAGATGTTTATAATCTGGAGATGATCAGAGGGTTCAGACAGAAGATGTTTATAATCTGGAGATGATCAGAGGGTTCAGACAGACTGAAGATGTTTATAATCTGGAGATGATCAGAGGGTTCACACAGACTGAAGATGTTTATAATCTGGAGATGATCAGAGGGTTCACACAGACTGAAGATGTTTATAATCTGGAGATGATCAGAGGGTTCACAGACTGAAGATGTTTATAATCTGGAAATGATCAGAGGGTTCAGACAGACTGAAGATGTTTATAATCTGGAGATGATCAGAGGGTTCAGACAGACTGAAGATGTTTATAATCTGGAGATGATCAGAGGGTTCAGACAGACTGAAGATGTTTATAATCTGGAGATGATCAGAGGGTTCACACTGAAGATGTTTATAATCTGGAGATGATCAGAGGGTTCAGAATGACTGAAGATGTTTATAATCTGGAGATGATCAGAGGGTTCAGACAGACTGAAGATGTTTATAATCTGGAAATGATCAGAGGGTTCACACAGACTGAAGATGTTTATACTCTGGAGATGACCAGAGGGTTCACACAGACTGAAAATGTTTATAATCTGGAGATGATCAGAGGGTTCAGACTGAAGATGTTTATAATCTGGAGATGATCAGAGGGTTCAGACTGAAGATGTTTATAATCTGGAGATGATCAGAGGGTTCAGACTGAAGATATTTGTAATCTGGAGATGATCAGAGGGTTCAGACTGAAGATATTTATAATCTGGAGATGATCAGAGGGTTCAGACTGAAGATGTTTATAATCTGGAGATGATCAGAGGGTTCAGACCGAAGATGTTTATAATCTGGAGATGATCAGAGGGTTCAGACCGAAGATGTTTATAATCTGGAGATGATCAGAGGGTTCACACAGACTGAAGATGTTTATAATCTGGAGATGATCAGAGGGTTCACACAGACTGAAGATCCTCTGATGGTCCTGTGATCATAGAGCAGCTCTTTAGCCTTTCTTTAGATCCTTTATCTGTTCCTCCTCATCAGTAACCTTAGCTGTGTACGAAATTGCACGCTATCACGTAGGGCTGAATGATTTTAGGAAACGATTGACTTGCGATTTTCTGGCAGATATTGCAATTCATGATTTTTTTTTTTCAAATCAAGCTTCAATGCAAAATTCACTTTGTTTACAGTGCAGACAACAGTAAAGAAATAAATAATGAAAAACACTTGACACATTATTCACCTTCAATTGTGATGATAAATAATCTGTTTTCATTAACTTCTACTCCTAAACAGAGGCTTTGTGTTGCTGACCTGCTTACCAGCACTTTTAACAAAAAGATTGTCTCATGGATTAAAGTTCTCTGTCGCTGCGACGGATTTCCATCAACCGGGCGGAGAAAGTTTGTTTGTGTGTGCGCGCGCGTGGGTGTGTGTGTCTGTGTGAGGGGGCAAGGAGCTGTCACTGTTTGTGATATTTACGGATTTTGATGGAGGACGAAGAGCGGCCTCTTTTACTGTCTAAACTCTGGAGCCGCATGCGGCTCTTAAGCCTACTTGTTGCGGCTCCCTGCAGCCCGCGGTTCCGGAGGCGGATGTGGCTCTTTAGCTCGGTGTCGCTCCATGCCAGTGATGTAGCAGAGGGAGCGCCACGTTGTCTACGTTTTTTTCTTATCCGTGCTTACGGTACGAGCCTGCGGGTGCCTGTTCTTTGCAGCGTAACGGCGCGTAAAGCCCGCTGTGACGATCGGCAGGTGCGTAAATAGCCCCTCTCTGATGTTGGCTCACTCCCCCCGCCTCCGCCTCCCTGAAGTTTACTCGCATCACCCCTGCTGCACCTGCGGCTCCACACGACTTCTCCACGGTGGAATGAAGGGCAAAATGGCTCTTTCCATACAAAAGTTTGCCGACCCCTGATCTAGCAGATTGGAGCAGTTAAGCAATAATCGGCAGCAGTATTGAAGAGAGGCTGAGATTAACCCTGTGATGCACGAATTAATACTTCAAAATGGTAAAAAAAAAATGTTTTGAATACTTTTATTACAAAAATAGCCTAAATAATGGATAAATGACAAAAAAAAATCCTTCAAAAAGTTTAAAGGGGGGGTCTTTGATCAGTTGTTGCCATGTGGCAAGAATATGCAATCATGGAAGGTACCATAAAATCAACATTTTTGAGCAAAAAGGCATTTTATTTCAAACAAGACTCAACATATCTATGTTATACTCTTCCAAAACGAACAAATAGACATTTATACAGTGAAAACATTGTATAATTTCAAGTTATCTAAAATATCTGCTCATAAAAACCCAAAACCTTGAACCTGACTCAATAAAGTACGATTTATCATTCTTTATTTTCATTTCATTCAGTTTTTTTCTGTTTCATTTCATTTGATTTCAAATCATGTCAATTGAATTGATTTGATTTCAACCATTTGATCTGATTTCATTTCATGCCTTATGAAAGTCAACAAAGCAGTTCCTCTCAACGTCTGCAAATAGAAACCAAAAACTTGAACCTGGGTCCATTAAGTTCAATCTATCATCCTTTTTTTCAATTCATTCAGTTGTTTTTTTCTGTTTTATTTCATTGGATTCATTTAATTTCAACTCATTTCAGTTGATTTTGATCTGATTCCTCCTCTAGTTTGACAGTAGTTTCTACCCTGCTCTCTTTCCCTCTCCTGTAGAAGTAGCTGGGATGCATCTTTTATGGAGGAAAGTAGATACTATTTCAAAGATAGCCAGAAAACTACCTTAAATTACAAATACATATATATATATATATACAATGTTATTAGTTTTGAACATAAGCAAAAGGTGTAAACAGTCTCAGGATAGTTTCATGCTATGTAAGTGATAGGAACTCCATTAGGTTGTTTACACTAGGAATTTTCCATATTTGCATATTGTTGCCATGTGGCAACAAATCTGTTTTGGCATATTGCAAAAAATGTATAACAACAAAATTTAATAATGTGAAAAAAAAATAAAGTTTACTTACCCCAGATAGTGATTTAAATTTTTTTTTGTGAAAAATCTCCAAAAATTAAGACAAGCTTGGAGAGCCCCAGACAATATTATCTGGATGTCAAATGTCCATTAGCAAAAAGGACTGGCAAACAAGATATCCTGGTCATGCAGCCTCATAAATTCTATTTCTTTCTAACTAAAAGTCCCCTCTTCACACCTAAATGTAAAAACATACATTGTATTTCACAGGTTTTTAGAAAAATTAAGATAAAGTATTTGCTGCCATATGGCAACACTATGCAAGAGAGGGTTAAATAGTCTGTACGGCCTATTTAACAGGGCGATCTGCAATCACACTTTTTTCTGCTGCACTATTGTTATTAAACTGTTGTTACTGAAATACTAAAAAACAGAAGTTTCGTGATTTATATCCAATTAATGACAATAGTAGGGTCTATTGTTACATTATGAAAACTGATTACAAGTAGGGGCTTAGGAGGTAATGCAGCCCCCGACCCCCTTATACCACCACCAACACAAAAAATAATTTTCAGTCAAATGATTTTTGTTCACTTTAATCCATGTTGTCTACAAATTTGTAAAACAGTATGTGTATAATACTTGACACAACAGATTCTGAGTCAGTCATGAGTGGTGCAAAAAAATTGCTACTTTGGCAATCACAAAATTGCATTGTCTAAAATTCCGATTTCGATCTGAAAACGATAAATCGTTCAGCCCTACTATCACGGCTATTGTGCACTATTTTGTGTTTTCGCCATTTTGTAGTGTTGTTCGAATTCTCAGCAGGTAATTTCATCCACTAAATAGTGCACTACAAAATACCCACAATGCACAGCAACAGTGAGTGTACATGCTATTTGCCCTGTATTGTACTCCCGTATACCACAACGCAATGTGGTCCTGTTTTTCTATTGAAGAAGTAGAGAAGGAAGGCCGTTAGGTGCTGCTTTCATTCATAAACTAAAAAAAAAACCTTAAAGTATTTTAACATGTTCATAGTGCAGCTCTTTAACGTCTTTTAGCAGCTGTAAATAGCTTAAAAATTTGCTACTTATCCTCCAGAGGGCCCAGTTTGTTTACGTGAAATTTGCCGTGTCCACTTCCATTACAGGAATTACCGGCTCAGCAGTTAACGCTATGACATTTAGAAAATTTCAGTGTGGTGTCCGAAATGTTGTTTGGTCATTCCTTATGTCATCCACTATTTCATTTACACTACATAGGGGATAGTGAGTGAGTAAATGAGTGAACAATTTCAAACACAGCTCTTGTATTTGAGTTAAAATCCTGAAGGTCAGAGGTCAGTCAGCATGAGCCTGTGAGCTCACACACAGGAGCTCCTCAGGGGGATCAGAGGTTCATCAGGATCAGTCTGAAGATATTCTTCATGGAAACACAGGAGGAGTGCAGCTCTTTGAAGCTGAAGTGTTATCTGGGTTTTGGGGTCTGAAGTGGTCCCTTCACTGGATCGAAACCGTACGGTGGCTGATGAGGACAGTCGGCCTACGAAGGCTTGATGCAGTTCAATCAGAGGAAAACACCTTCAAGAGCAGAAACAGAAGAGCTGAAGGCCTGCCGAGGGGTCTGGAGCAGGTAGAGGCAGACAAAAGAGACAGAGGTCAAACCAGACGTCCCGTCATTGGAAGTGCTCATGTATTTGAACCTTTACGGTAACTGCTCTGTGCTGAGAGGGGGGTGACAGACTGGCTGCAGGACTTTATCATGCTCCTGGTTTTTTTTGACCATCTAAAGTGAGAAATACAGAAGTCTCTCCTTAACATTGGCTCTCAGACGCCTCTGTTGTTGAACTGATAACTGTGAACAACATGTCTGAGAAAAAAACAACTTCTCCACAGCAGCAGGAAGTGAAAGTTTACAGAGCTGACAGCAGGATTTCAACATGGTAGAAAATCACCACAGTCATTAAAGAGGAACACCTCCAGAGTTTCTGTAAGAGGGTCAGAGTCTCTGAGGAGAAGTGTCCTGTTTTCTGAGGTCGAACCTAAATTTCAAGTGCTCATGTATTTGAATCTTTGTCCTCGTCAGCCACCGTACATCACAGTAGCATGAAGCAGCAGTGAGCAGGGACAGACGGAACATTTTTGCAATCACCATCCAAATGTTGAAATGTTGTATCCTTCTCTCTCCTAATAAGCTGAGCTAAATCTGTGACATTCTTAAAATCATTTAAAACCTACTTTCTTTAGCATGATATCATTATTGCTTATATACATGTTTACCAGCTTTGTTGGTCATTCATTTTACTCTATTTTATGTACTTATTTTTTTTACAATTACAAATCAAAGTATTTTTAATATCTGCTGCTCTAACTTCCCTCACCGGTTTCTTATGTTTTTAGTCCTTTTTTTTTTATCATCTTTTCATGTTTTAATATTCTCCCTTTTTTATCTGTCCTCTGTCCATCCTCTTCTTTTCATTCTCATAATGTGATGGCATCAACATCTTTTTATCTATCTGTCTGTAAATCTATCATTTATTAATTTTCTTACTATCTCCTCCTCATTATACATAAACTGAAATACCATTTTTACTTATGTTCCTCATGTGTTCATGCTGACATATTAACCTGTTCTATTGCGGTATATTCCTGTTGTCCTTCAGTCGTCTCCAGTCGACCATTTTCTTTCCCTTTGTTTTTTATTTTCATGAAGCTCTCTGCCTTCTCCTTGAAGTCTTCTGGTGTCTGTTTGACCTGATTGTTGATTTATTGTCTCCAGAGTTTTGACTTATTCGGCCTTTTTTTTTGTTAGTACACGTCTGTTTGTAAAAGTGATATAGAAATAAATTTGTTCATATTATTATTGTAATTATGATTCATCACAGCTGACAGACAGCAGGGGGCGCTCTGCTATGGACCAGACTAAAGAACCAGAGGAGGGGGTCCCTCCATCTAAAACCTCTCTGAGTGAAGAAGACCAGGGTCTGAGGTGAGATGAAGATCTGCAGCCATCACACTGACACCATCACTACACCATCATCATCCTCATCTTCATCATCAGTCTTTATCACAGTAGTGCCAAACCATGACAGGTGTTACCTCAAGACACTTTACAGAAGGACAATGCCATACTCTTCATCATTTCATCATCATCACTGCCACTTCATCTCTCTCTATGTCTGCATCTCCACCCTGTAATAACAGCTCACTGTTTCTGTTGATGGTGAAGATGATGTTTGTTTTATCAGGATGAAGAGATCAGAGTCTCCAGAGCCCAGCGGTGTGTCCATGAAGAGTGACCGGTCTCACAATCGTATTATTAACTTTAAGAAGGACAGACCTGCTGAGGACAGGTGAGGATTCTTACAAATAACCTTTGACCTCCATGTTTGAGTCCCTCAGAAGTGATGAAGATGATTATAACATATTTTTTATCAGGATGAAGAGATCAGAGTCTCCAGAGCCCAGCGGTGTGTCCATGAAGAGTGACCACTCTAAAGATTTTTATATTCACTTTAAGAAGGACAGACCTGCTGAGGACAGGTGAGGGTTCTTACAAATGACCTTATACCTCCTTTTTTTACTCATGATGGTGATGATGATGTTTGTTGGATGGACCTGCTGAGGTCAGGTCAGCTCCCTTTGCTCTCAGACTGTCTTAACCCTTTACCTCCTGGCTCAGCTGTTTGGTAGACCACTCTCTGAGCCCTCAGTGAGCTGAAGGTGGAGCAGCCTGATGGTTCTTCTCCTCCACGTGTCTGTGCTCCATCACACTGACATGAAACATCATCCACCGTCGGGGGCGTCGGTGGCTCAGTTGGATAGTGCGCTTGGTCAGTAATCAGGAGGTTGCGGGTTCAAGCCCAGCTCCAGGCGACACATGGCGATGTGTCCTTGGGCAAGACACTTAACCCCAAGTTGCTCCCACTGCTGCGTCAGTGATGTGTAAATGGGCATGAAAGGCTGTGAATGTGTTAGAAATACTGATGGATAACTAGCATAGAAATCCTGAGCCATCAGTGAGTGAATGAGAGAGCTAATGGGTGTGAATGGGTCAATGTGACTTTCAGTGTAAAGCAGCTTTGAGTAGTCCAAAACTAGAAAAGCGCTATATAAGCTCAAGTCCATTTACCATTCCATTTACCATCCCTTTGTTTTAGAAAGACTGAGGCCTCACAGTCTCCCTCCAATCAGGAGCTCAGAAATATAGCATGTTTGTGAACATGTGGGCTCTAACCTGCTGACCTTTGAGAGGTGAGATGATGTCCTCAGCAGAGACCCTCTTCAGCGTGGTTCAAGTTCTGAAGGCCAGAAAAAACAGAACTTGGGTTTAGCAACCAGAAGGAAAGCAGCAGAACATCAGAGCCCCCAAAAAACCATCCCAAAACTTTAAAACAGCTCCAGTCATGCTGAGTCATCCTGTTGGTAATTCATGCTGAGTCACTGATCTCTTTAATTCTGTTCTGATCTACAGAGGTCAGATGGAAACATCTGGACTCCCCAGTATCTTCTCCAAACTGACTGGATCAGAGCTGGACTCCATATTTCTGGTGAGAACATCACACTTTAACAGTGAAGTCCATGATCTACACGTCTGCTGCTCCACCATGATCCAGATGTTAATGTCAGTGTTCTGCTCTGTCACATTGAATCTCCACTGTCTTCTGTTCTCCAGCTGCTGGAGGAGAACATCATCAGCTTTGTGAAGAACAGACTGAAAGGAATCCGGAGAGGTTTGGGTCCAGATTACCCAGGACGCTCAGAAGCTCAGAGAGAAGAGGAGATGGTTGGTGAAGATGAGGAGCAGAGGAGCAGCAGAGAGGCATTTCTGAAGATCACAGTGGGCTTCCTGAGGAGGATGAATCAGGACGAGCTGGCTGAGCATATAAGGAACAGTAAGAGCTTTATTCTGAAGGTCAACTCTGATGAAGGGGGGGTTATCATCTATGACAGGGGTCTGCACCCCAGAGCACCGAGGTCTGGTCCCTGGGCCTAAACACTGCTGGTTTACAACGAGTGAGAACCTTTGTCAAGGTACAGTCCCTTAGGTGTTAAATTTTGGACCTAGAAGCTAGAGACAAAGGAAACATCAAAGTAAGCAAGGGTTTATCGGTTAACACGATCCAAAACAACCAGAATTAGTGACAGTCCAGTGCTTATGTGAGAGTCCATGTAAATAAGGTGAGTATATAAAGGTTGTCAGGGTGAGAGCTCCAGGAGACACTGCAGATAGAGAGCAGAAGACAGAGGTAAGTTTCCAAGTGGTGGAGAACAAAAAGTACAATCAAAAAACACTCTTCAATAAATCAAGCTCCAAAGCAGAGATAAAAAAAAGGCTTTGAGCCAAGAGGAAGACAGAGCACAGCAGGAGGTACAGCCAACAAACCATTCTAGATGAGGAAATCCACCAGCGAAGAAGAGATGACTCCAGGCAGCCTTTATACAAGTGGTGATTAGTGATCATGTGCAGGTGTGTGGCAGCAGCAGCAGCTTAAAGGAATATTTCAAGTGTGCACGTACTTCCGCAGTGCTGCACTGTGTGCGCCTTGCCGTCTCTGCTGTAAGCCGCTGGCTTCCGTGGTAATTTGGCTACCCGCTCAGGACACTTGGATTACTTTGTGGACAGCAGTAAGGAAGGAAAATAGGCACATTTTTGTGGACTTTGCGGACCTTTTTTCTTTTTCTCCAGCCTCCGGAGCATATCATTCTTTGGGTGAAATATTCCTTTAAGGAGAGAGGTCGCGATGCCCACTGCAGGCAGAGGAGCAGGAATGGAGGGGGAGAGAGAATGAGAGGGAGGATGAGTCCTTCCAGTTTTTTTTTATTTTGGAAAACTCCTGTTAGCAGCCAGTCACAGCCATCCGCTCATTTTTACCAGCTGCAGTGAACGCATCACGGAACCACACTCCGCCTGAGGTCAGCAGATGCTCGTGGTCTACACAGAATGCAGGTTGAAGGTGGAACCACCGCTTCACCACCGGAGGTTGAGTCCTGAGGACCACAGCCCCTAAAGTTCAACACAGTGGGTGTCAAAGGTCACAGAGTCAGTCAAACAACACCAGTGCACAGGAGCTGCCCCTTTACCTGCAGGACAGTTTGACTGAGGGTCAGGGCTCTGAAGGTCGTTCATGAATCGTCTTTACTCAGTCTGTGGATCAACATCTCTGTGAGCAGATCCTCTCAGACATGAAGAGTGCAGGTCCTCTGAGCTGATCAGAAACTCACCAAACCAGCTCCATCAGATTTTATAACGCCATCACTGTTTTCCTGGAGCCATCGACCATCTGCTGCATTTACTCCCCTCCCTCCCTTACTCTGGCACTGAAGTCGTTCTGCTCATTGCCACCTCCCACAGACGGTCTGAAGCCACCAAGAAGGGTTTTAATTCATTTTTTAACATTTTAAAGGATACAGGAAAGACAGTTTTTGTCTCTGGACCAATCCCCACGCTCAGTCGTGGAGCAGAGTGTTTCAGCAGAATCCTCAGTTTGCACTCCTGGGCCCAGATCAGATTTTGGAGAATGGATTGGATCAAATCCTGGAAATGGGTTGTTTAAAACCAAAATTGGATTCTGGGATTGGATTAGATCTTGTAATCCAATTTTGGTTTTAATCTGGATCAAACTCTCACTTTATAATGTTAAATTTTTTTTAGTAGAATTGGGATAATTTAGATCCAACAAATCAGGATTATTCTGATCCCTGCAGTTTGGTAACCTTGCATAGCAGATGGGTCTGCCTGATTCAGTTCCTGAAATCCTGCAGATCCCGATCTTGTAGCGCACCGTAGACCAATGGATTCACGCGGCTAAAATTTTAATGGCCCAATCAGGGAAAAGAGGCGGGAGCTGCAGGAAGAGCGAAAGTGACGAGAGGCGTGACGTCAGCAGAGGACTACCCGATTTCTACTGCGCATGCACGAAAACTGCGTCACTTCCTCTCGAGCCGTGATGTGTATAAAAAAAAGATATAGATATATACGCGATGGATTCAGACATAGAAATACGTACGGATCGGGTAGTCACTCCTGTCATAGGTACTTTGTAAAACTTGGTGAAATCTGCCCTCCTCAGAAGTTTATATTTAGTATAAGAGGATAGTATAAGGCCGTTAGCTGTTAGGAGCTAAGTTAGCGGCTGACGGCTAACTTTAGCTGCTACGCACATAAGCTACGTCATACCGGAGCTTGATGTGGATTGGCCCGTGGTGAGTGTGTCAATCAGAACGGTCGTCCAATCTTCTTCTTCTTTGGTTCAAACGGTCATCCAATCGCCAGCTACTGATTGTTTTGAAGGTCCCGCCTCTGAAAGCTAATCAGAAGAGCAGCTACCCGGATGGACTTGTGGAATATTTCCGTGGCGGACATATGAAACTGTCCATCTGGCGTGTCAGGTTAGCAGTTGGGTGGATTCAGGGTGGATTTTAGGAACAAAATGTAATTTCTATCAAATCTAACTGGTCAAATAAATAACATCCATCATGCAATATTTGCTCATTCATTTTTTACATTTTTTTCAACTGATTTCCAAACCATACATTTAAAGTTGTAGACTTGTTAAAACTATAGACCAGTAAGGTAGAAATAATACTATCCTCTAAAAAGCTGTCAAAAACAAAGTATTCAATTCTAACTTGTAGCGCCCCTGAAACAATGCCACTCATCACACAGCCCCCACCATCCTGTGCACAGTCATCACGAGTCAGTTACCACACCCACGGGCCTTGGAGCACCACTCCCTCTCACCAATGCCGCTCCGTTCAAACGCTGATCCAGGAAGAGGATAAATGAGCATGTCCAGAGAGGCCGGGGGGGGAGAGTGAAGGAGGAAGAGATCGGCATACGTGTACGTTGTAGCGTCGTGTAAGTCCGCGTCTCATGCGTTGTTCTGGAGGTCTGTGCGTTGATCAAAAGGGCTTCCGCCAAAGAGGGATTTTACCCGGAGCAATGTTTTCTGTGTGGAATATTCGGAGGAGCGCCTCGTCGCTGTCGGGTCCGGGGTCCAACAGGTGGATGGAGAGATCACTGGATGACTGACCGACTGACCTTAACCGACTACAGTTCTGTGAGTGAATCTAGAGTGTGTGCAGATTAATGAATGAGTGTTTCTGATCGGCGTAAAGACACTGAGTATTATTTCCGGGTTCGGGCAAAACAGAAAGTCCGCGGTAAAACCCGGACTGGGTTCAAAATTCCAGGTTGATTTTCATTTGGTTTATACTGGACTGAACTGTGTGGGATATTTATGTTGAAAACCCGAAATGGATTTTGCGTTCTGAACTGAACTATCGAACTGAACTGAGTTTACTTGTGTGCTCACACCAATGTTATTTTGTGATTGGTTCCAACTTGCTTATTGCATTGAATATAATTTGAAAAATCTACTATGCTTGGTTTGTTTTCCCTTTCTGGTTGAATATGCACAGGATAATATCTGGTTTTGTGTTTTTCATGTCTTATTTGGTTTGTGCGGGTATATAAAAGGTTTACTTTATTTAATTGTCAGACGTGACTCTGACTGGCACCCCAGACTAACCCGTTACAAACTCTTATTGAAAACTTGTTATTTACAGACACATCTAAAAATACTTGTCAACAATAGTTTCTAACAGTGGCAACCCTTAGCCTACTGCATTTCAAGCTGCTCTCTCATTCTGAGAGAAAGTTGGAGGCATGTCATGTGCATCATTAACCTCATCGAGAGAAAAATTCTGCTGTGTAGAAACATTGTGTAGGACAATACAAGGAAGAATTGTGTTACACACTGCTTGGGGTTCCACTCACAAGTAGGTGAAACATTGAAAACACCTCTTCAGAACTCAATTTAAACGTTCAACAGTACACCCTGAGATCCCTCTCCAGAGAGCAAAGCTGTTTTATTTCATTTTTAAAGATTGAAATGTGTACTTTTAATTTGAAACACATGGGATGTTTATTTGCTCTTTTTTTTTACTTTTTGTGGGACAGATAAGCTCTGGCTGGTCAAAAGATACTGAAAATGTGATATTTCTTCTTTCTGTGCTTTTTTTGTTTGTTCAAGTAAAGACACTTTGAAAGACCCCATGCTGCTTACTCTACCGGTTTTGACACACCTAGCAGCCTTCAAAGTGATATGCAGTCTTTAGAGCACTCATTATCCAGATTTAGTAATGTTGGAAAGTTTGGATCTGGATCAGACTGATCCAATCCAAATTTGCTTTCAAAAACTGGGATAAAATGGGCCCTGGCTCCAATCATCCTGCTCCTCCCAACTTTCACTTCATTGATAATTTTAATCAATCCTGGGGTGAGCCTCACTCTTCATGCATGATTAGATCCATCCCAACAGAATCTACATGCTGCCCCTCAACCAAATAATTCAGCACCACCAAGTCTCATTCCTCTGCTACAAAGATGACACACAGATATACCTTCCTCAAAGACCTGAGGACTCCGAGTGACATCAGCTTTTGGATGGAAGGAAACTTCCTTAACTCAGTAACTCAAAGGGTGAATCCAAAATCTGCCACTTAGCCTTTCCCCTTCCTCCTCTGTTATGAGGGCCAAGGTGAAGGGGTGTAAACACACAGCTTACAAACGAGATGCCATTCCTGCTATGTCATCACCCAGAGCTGCTCGCGGGTTGTGACAAAAGCAGATACGACAATAACCGTATCCATGGTCATGTGAAATAGCTTGTTATAAATTTTAAAATGCAACCAACAACTAAAAACATGAATATTTACTTGATGAATTAACAATTACTTCAAGTTAAGAAATTCCTTTGGTCTCCTCTTTCACTCAACATTAAACCCACAGACAGAACTTTCAGAGTTCTGTTTGATTCTGACCTCACCTTCTCCATCCACATCAGCAAAATCATCTAGTCCTGTTTCTTTCATTTAAGAACAATTTAAAAAGTTAAAGACGTGCTCTCCCCACCAGACATGGGAAAACTCATCCTTACCCTCACCCTGCAACTCTTTCCTTCTGCTTTACATCAAAAATCTCTTTCTCTCTTCCAAATGGTCCAGAATACAGCAGCTCAGCTTTTGACAGGTTTAAACTGACGACATCACATCACCCAACTTCAGCTCCTTTCACTGGCTCCAATCAGTATAGAATCCATT
The DNA here is from genome assembly GCA_036419115.1 of Scarus forsteni. NCBI lineage: Eukaryota > Metazoa > Chordata > Actinopteri > Labriformes > Labridae > Scarus > Scarus forsteni. The sequence continues at coordinate 525,925 of JAZDUH010000377.1, read as the reverse complement.
TTGAGATTGAACTAATATCTTTTAATGATTTCCTGGGCCTCGCTCCTGGCTATATTTTAGAGCGACTCATCAGTTATGATCCAGCTCACAGCCTCAGATGGGGGCCTTCTGTATTTTTTTTTTTACTTTTTCTTGGACTACCCCCAACAAGAAAATAAGAGAAGAGCGACTAGCGGGAGAAAAGTAAAAAAGCGCTGTTTTCCCCGTTCAGAGAGAGAGAGAGGGAGTGGCAGATAGAGGGAGGGGGGGTGGGGTTGAGAACAGCATGGCTTTCACTTCCTTGTTGTTTTTCTCACTCACTCACACACACAGAAACACGACAGTCTGTCAATCTCCTCTGTGCTCTCCTCTCGTCAGATCACCTCAGTTCATTCCTCTCTCTGTTTCTGTACATTTCCTCTATCCTCTCATCTTGTGCATATCCCTCTCGTTCTTTAGTGTATTTCCTATCTCTCTTGTCTTATATCTTGTCTTATATTATATTATTAAGCTAAATAGCTCATTTTTACACTGTGGGGGGGGGAACAAAACCTCAAAATTTTGCAGGAGTCCCCCCCTACGCACCGCCTGAGGATGTGTGTTTGATTTGCTGGAAAAAAAATAATAAAATCTGGCGACTTCTAGCTACTTTTGGGCGGGCCTATAGCTATTTCTGATGCTGAGGAGTTGGCAACACTGGTCAAGACTCTAAACTAAAGGTGATGGAGCTTTCCCCCCGCCTCCGCCTCCCTGAAGTTTACTTGCATCACCCCTGCATCTGCGGCTCCACACGCCTTCTCCACGGTGGAATGGAGGGCAAAATGGCTATTTCCATACAAAAGTTTGCCGACCCCTGGTCTAGCAGATTGGAGCAGTTAAGCAATAATCGGCAGCAGTATTGAAGAGAGGCTGAGATTAATCCTGTGATGCACAAATTAATACTTAAAAATGGTAAAAAAAAATGTTTTGAATACTTTTATTACAAAAATAGCCTAAATAATGGATAAATGACAAAAAAAATCCTTCAAAAAGTTTAAAGGGGGGTCTTTGATCAATTGTTGCCATATGGCAAGAATATGCAATCATGGAAGGTACCATAAAATCAACATTTTTGAGCAAAAAGGCATTTTATTTCAAACAAGACTCAACATATCTATGTTATACTCTTCCAAAATGAACAAATAGACATTTATACAGTGAAAACATGTATAATTTCAAGTTATCTAAAATATCTGCTCATAAAAACCCAAAATCTTGAACCCTACTCAATAAAGTACGATTTGTCATTCTTTATTTTCATTTCATTCAGTTTTTTTCTGTTTCATTTCATTTGATTTCAAATCATGTCAGTTGAATAGATTTGATTTCAACCATTTGATCTGATTTCATTTCATGCCTTATGAAAGTCAACAAAGCAGTTCCTCTCAACGTCTGCAAATAGAAACCAAAAACTTGAACCTGGATCCATTAAATTCAATCTATCATCCTTTTTTCAATTCCTTCAGTTGTTTTTTTTCTGTTTTATTTCATTAGTTTGACAGTAGTTTCTACCCTGCTCTCTTTCCGTCTCCTGAAAGTAGCTGGGATGCATTTTTTATGTTGAGTGTATATATATATATATATATATATATATATATATATATATATATATATATATATGTATATGTATATATATATAATGTTATTAGTTTTGAACATAAGCAAAAGGTGTAAACAGTCTCAGGATAGTTTCATGCTATGTAAGTGAATGGAACTCCATTAGGTTGTTTACACTAGGAATTTTCCATATTTGCAAATTGTTGCCATGTGGCAACAAATCTGTTTTGGCATATTGCAAAAATGTATAACAAAATTTAATAATGTGAAAAAAAAAAATAAAGTTTACTTACCCCAGACAGTGATTTTAATTTTTTTTTTCTGAAAAATCTCCAAAAATTAAGACAAGCTTGGAGAGCCCCAGACAATATTGTTTGGATGTCAAATGTCCAATGTGCCATATGGCAACACCATGCAAGAGAGGGTTAAATAGTCTGTAGGGCCTATTTTACAGGGCGATCTGCAATCACACTTTTTTCTGCTGCACTATTGTAATTAAACTGTTGTTCCTGAAATACTAAAAAACAGAAGTTTTGTGATTTATATCCAATTAATGACAATAGTAAGGTCTATTGTTACATTATGAAAACTGATTACAAGTAGGGGCTTAGAAGGTAATGCAGCCCCCGACCCCTTTTTTCCACCACCAACACAAAAAATAATTTTCAGTCAAATGATTTGTTTTCACTTTAATCCATGTATATGTTCCTGGCTGTTTGTCAAAGCACTTTGTAAACCTCTGTTTTAAATAGTACTTTATTAATTAAGCTGTAAGTATCACTATTAATATTTTCATGAATATGATATTCATAACCACAAAGGTTTAAATAAAAACACTTTTTGGTAAGATTAAAAGATGTGAGCAGTCCCTCTATGATGTCAGGACTTTGTCCAGGATCCAGACTTCAATGTCATGTGTTGGTTTTTTCCTTCAGGGTCTGACGCCTCAGTGTGCCGAGAAAAACTCAAGTCCAACCTGAAGCAGAAGTTCCAGACCATGTTTGAGGGGATCGCTAAAGCAGGAACTCAGACCCTGCTGAACCAGATCTACACAGACCTCTACATCACAGAGGGAGAGGCTGGAGGGGTCAATGAGGAACATGAGGTCCGACAGATCGAGACCACATCCAGGAGATCACACAGACCAGAGAAGACCATCAGAGGAGAAGACATCTTTAGAGGAACGCCTGCAGAAGATGGACCAATCAGAACAGTGATGACAAAGGGTGTGGCTGGCATTGGTAAAACAGTCCTCACTCAGAAGTTCACCCTGGACTGGGCTGAAGGCAAAGCCCACCAGGACATACAGTTCATGTTTCCATTCACCTTCAGAGAGTTAAATCTGCTGAAGGAGCAGAAGTTCAGCTTGGTGGAGCTTGTTCATCACTTCTTCAGAGAAACCAAAGAAGCAGGAATCTGCAGGTTTGAGGAGTTCCAGGTCTTGTTCATCTTTGATGGTCTGGATGAGTGTCGGCTTCCTCTGGACTTCCACCGAACCAGAATCCTGACTGATTTGACAGAGTCCACCTCAGTGGATGTCCTGCTGACCAACCTCATCAGGAGGAACCTGCTCCCATCTGCTCACCTCTGGATCACCACACGTCCTGCAGCAGCCAATCAGATCCCTCCTGGATGTGTCGACACGGTGACAGAGGTCAGAGGGTTCACTGACCAGCAGAAGGAGGAGTACTTCAGGAAACGGTTCAGTAACAAGGACCAGGTCAAAAGAATCATCTCCCACATTAAGAAGTCCAGAAGCCTTCACATCATGTGCCACATCCCGGTCTTCTGTTGGATCACTGCCACAGTCCTGGACCATGTGCAGGAGACCAGAGAGGAAGGAGAGCTGCCCAAGACCCTGACTGAGATGTACATCCACTTCCTGGTGGTTCAGTCCAAAGTGAAGAGCATCAAGTATGATGGAGGAGCAGAGACTGATCCTCACTGGAGTCCAGAGAGCAGGGAGATGATCCGGTCTCTGGGTAAACTGGCTTTTGAGCAGCTGCAGAGAGGAAACCTGATCTTCTATGAACCAGATCTGACAGATTGTGGCATCAACATCAAAGCAGCCTCAGTGTGCTCTGGAGTGTTCACACAGATCTTTAAAGAGGAGAGGGGACTGTACCAGGACAAGGTGTTCTGCTTCATCCACCTGAGCGTTCAGGAGTTCCTGGCCGCTCTTCATGTCTATCTGACCTTCATCAAGTCTGGAGTCAATCTGATGGCAGAAGAACAGAGACCATCCAAGGTTCTTAAAATCTTTACTCTGAAACCTGTTCTGAAACACGTCCACCAGAGAGCTGTGGACCAGGCCTTACAGAGTCCAAACGGACACCTGGACCTGTTCCTGCGCTTCCTCCTGGGTCTTTCTCTGCAGACCAATCAAAACCTTCTACAAGGTCTGATGAAAAAAACAGGAAGTAGATCACAGACCAATCAGGCAACAATTAAGTACATTAAGTCAAAGATCAGTGAGGACCTGTCTGCAGAGAAGAGCATCAATCTGTTCCACTGTCTGAATGAACTGAATGATCGTTCTCTGGTGGAGGAGATCCAACAGGCCCTGACATCAGGACGTCTCTCCACAGATAGACTGTCTCCTGCTCAGTGGTCTGCTCTGGTCTTCATCTTACTGACCTCAAAGAAGGACCTGGATGAGTTTGACCTGAAGAAATACTCTGCTTCAGAGGAGGCACTTCTGAGGCTGCTGCCAGTGGTCAAAGCCTCCAGCAAAGCTCTGTAGGTGCACCTGCCTGCACAAGTTACATCAGATTTCTGTGTTTTTACAGTAACGATCATTCGCTGTTTGCTCTTTATGGTCTTCTGATACTTTTTTCAGGCTGAGTGGATGTGGACTGTCAGAGAGAAGCTGTGGAGCTCTGTCCTCAGTCCTCAGATCACAGTCCTCTGGTCTGAGAGTCCTGGACCTGAGTAACAACGACCTGCAGGATTCAGGAGTGAAGCTGCTGTCTGGTGGACTGAAGAGTCCAAACTGCAGACTGGAGACTCTCAGGTAAACATAAAAATGTTGAAATTCAAATCAAAGCTGTGACCATCATCTGAGCTCCTGAACACCTTCAACATGAAGGAGCTCGAAATGTTCTGACTGACAGACTGAGGGCCTTAGTCATGAAACAGAAGACATTCAGGAAGGAGACTCTCATGATTCTCACAGTCTCCCTGAAGGTCAAAGATCAGAGGAGAGATGGCTAACCTCAGGGTGGATCAGGTTCTTCTAAAAACTCTGCAGAAATAGAGGAGGTTTTCAGCCTGCTCTCAGAGAGGGGGTCTCCATCCTGGACCTGGACTATAGAGGACTTTAAAGGTCCCGATGATTAAAGGCTCTTCCTCACAGACTAATTTAGAGATTGAAGGTACTGGAGACAGGCCTTCATTCTGGACCTGATACTGTGATGTCAAACTGTTGATTCACCCGTATGTCTGTCTGTCTGCAGTCTGTCCGGCTGTCTGGTCTCAGAGGAGGGCTGTGTGTCTCTGGACTTTGCTCTAAGCTCATCCTCTCTGACAGAGCTGGACCTGAGCTACAATCATCCAGGAGAACGAGGAGAGAAGCTGCTGTCTGCTCGACGGGAGGATCCACGCTGCAGCCTGAACATCCTGAGGTACATTGACACCATAGAAGAAGAAAGAATCACATGTTGAAGTTCAGCAGCCTGAAAAGTGAGATGACTGAGAGTCAGAGACGTCAGGGCTGCAGAGAGAGACTGGAGACTGGTCTGAGTTTGGAGACTCTGTTGATGCTTCTGTCTTTGTCATGTCCCAGTTTTAGCTCATGAAGTACTTCTTCAGAGCATGTATTGATTGGTCAGTGTGTTGTCTCCTGTGCTCTGTTTGTGTCTGGTAGATCAGCCTTGTAGTTGTTGTCATATTTGGTAAGGACAGTCAATGATCCCTGATGTCACTCAGTAATAGTCCACTGCCTGTTTAGTCTTTAATGTCAGTTTCCTGTCAGACTTGATCAGTTTGTAGTTTCTCTGCTCAGATCTCCACAGTCCTGCACAGACTGAAGTGTTTTATAAAGTTGATGATGACTGAAAGAAGCCTCTCTGATGGTTCAAATAAAGAGCTCTCTTTTATTAAATCTGAATGAACTGATCAGCTGACAGCTCTTCAGCCTTATTTCAACAGCTCATTAGTCCACAGGGATGTCAGAGGTGTTTATTAAATCCATTTAGACATCATATTTAATGTGAGTGTTGAGCTGTGAAGTCTACAGAGACACAGTCAGGATGATGTGATGGTCCTCCTTCACAGATTTGGGCTGCAGTGAGAGTCCACACTGACTGAGTCTAACCAGCTCAGACCCTGACGTGGGACACCAGCGTCCCCCCACGCCACACACTGATAAACGCAGGTCTGTGCGTGGAAATGAGCGCACACTCATGTACTAAGAGGAGAAGTAAACACATAGATCCTGTTTGTGATGCAGAAGTGTGAAAATATAGAGCCATCCATGGGCCTGTCCCACTGAAACCACGGTGTGACCTGGTTAAGAGGATCCACTCAGAGCTCTGAGCCCAGACAGACCCTGGATGGAGACAGAGGGGAAGGTTTTCTGTAGAAACCTCCTGATTGGTGTGGGCTGGAGAGGGAGGCTATCTCAGGACCCTGATGAATGAAGAACTGATCCCAGCTTTGGTTTCTGTCTGCAGGTTGGACCATGGTGGAGCGCACAGACTGAGACCTGGTCTGAAGAAGTGTGAGTGTTTTTAATCTTTGATTTAATGATGATTATTCAACTTTTTACTCTCATCAACTTTTCATCTGAAGGATTGTGTCAGAGCTCCAGAGATAAAACAGCATCAGGAGGATAAAGCATGGAGACATGAAGGTCAGAGGTCATTAGTCTGAGGAACAGGTCACATGATCAAAGTGAAGATGAGGAAGAAAAATCAGCAGAGATGGTGTGTTGGTGTGATCAGAGAAATGCTCCATCACACCATGAGCTGAACGTGAGCTGTACATGAGAGCCTCAGGCCAACCCAGGGGATTATGGGTAATATCTATTTGTCCCTTTGGCTCCAGGATTTTCACATTGAGAGGAGCTCAAAGGGTTCAGTGTGTGATCATTGATTTGAACATGGAGAATAATCAGCAGGACAGAAGTCACTGACAGACTGAAGTCATTTGGATGAAAACTGCTCTCTACTGTGTCAGACTTTGGCCTGTTATTCTGGCAGCTCCACTTTTTGGGCTCTGGCTCCATGTTTGACATTTGAGTTCAAATCAGAGCCTGTGCACACAAAAAGCTTCAAATCAATAAAGTAGTGAATCAATGACATGTCCCAGACGCTGACAGACAGACAGAGAGAACATTACCCACGGGCTCTTTGTTGATGAAATGATTCCTGTTTTTCTATTTTCTGTCAAATTTAGTGAGCGTTGTGTGCTGAGTGTGAGTGGGACTGAAAGGGTTCAAAACAGAATCACTGATCAGGATTTTCTATTTGTGAAAGGACGAGGGTTCATTCAGAGATTCAAACAGTTTGGATTGAACATGTTGTTAATAAGTGAGGGCTTGTTCCTCTTCTGGGTCAATATTTGGACACCAGACCCTTTGTGTCCTCACATTTGACACAAAATCTGAGCCTGCACAAAAAACAAGATAAAAGGAACACTACACCCAGAACCCGTAGAACAAGAAATCCCACATTCTGCTGTGAGCAACAGAGCCGTGGACAGACACAAGAGGGGTCAGCAGAATGTGGGATTTCTTGTGTTCTTGTTTCTTGTTCTACGCTCCTAGTTATTGCAGAGTGCGCATTCGCTTTGTTTGGTCAGCCGTGGCTCCTGTAGGCACCCGTAAGTGTATCATAGAAATGCGAAGTAGTACCAGTGTTTCCCCTACGTTCATTGCCTTGGGAGGGGGGGGGGGACTGGTGATGGAGGGAGCATGGTCTGTCAAAAATGCTCCGTAATGTCATAGTTACAGAGCATTTAGATCTGAATAAATAGTGAACACTGATTTTTGTTCACTTTTTTTGGCAATGGAGCACTTTTTCATAGAACTACAAACAATCTCAAAAAACATAAAAATACACTACATAAAGTATAAAAGTATTAAAAACAGGAAGAATGTAAGCTGAATCACCGCTACATCTCGTTGGCAGCAGCCGCTTGAAAAAAGACTGCATGTCGGGGGCACTCCGCCTGCAGAGAGACGGTTTGGTTGCCGCGCGGCTTATCGGTGTTGTGTGAGAGGAGCGGAGGAGGAGGCATTTGTCAGAGCGGAGATGAAACATGCATTTTATTGAATGTAAGCTAACCATAGCGAAACAACATTAGACTCTAGATTAGACTCTAGTGGGATAAGTGTTTTTTATTTGATAAGAATCTCCGTCATAAGAACTTTGATCAAAATAAATATGATTTTTTTAATGTTCGTCGCTCTGAATCCTGTAAGCAGGGCGGGTGCGTCTGTTGGGGGGGCGGGGCGCCCTCCCAAATACACTATAGAGGAAACACTGAGTACTGTTCAGGCTATAAACGTGCTAAATGATGTCGTTTCGAGTAAATGGTGGACGTTACCCGCTCAGGACACTTGGATTACAGCGCACGAGCAGCATGGAGGAATATTGCCGACTTTTTGTGGACTTTTAAGGACACTGTTCGTTCGGGCTCTTATCTAAGTCATGATATCAATGTCAGTGGACAGGGAGGAACCCCCCAGATCTTTGGCTGCGTCCTAGATGTTCCAAAACTACTCCACAGTGTTGTTCAGCATGAGGGTGAGTAGAAAATGAGGCCAAATCGTTGTTTGGGTGTAATATTCCTTTAAAAATACCATCAAATCAAAAGAGTTGTTCATCAACATGCCTCAGACTGAGAGAGAAAAACTTGAGCCACAGGCTCTTTTATTTCAGGAAATCCTTTATTAGAGGAAAAGATTCTTTTCTTTGTGTCTGTGTGAAAGTTAGAGAGCACTGGGTGCTGTGTGTGGCGCCATGGAAAGAGTACAACATCCAAGAATCATCAGGATTTCAGATTTTGGACAGAACTGAAGGAAGAAAACATGTCAACTATTTTCTTTGAGCATCTGTTTTTATTTCAATAAATGGCCTGGTGCTCTAACGAGTCCACTTTATGACCCAGATCTCAGGATCTGCATTTATCAGAGTCTGATCAACTAGACCAGGTCCTCTTCTCTGTACCAGACTGAAGACTGTGGTGGTTCACTGGTCCATAACTAGACCAGGTCCAGGAAAAACTGAAGGTGGACCATAGACCCATAAACACAGAAATCAAACTGGTTCAGATAGAAAGATGGAGCACAGGTTGGGGTCAGAGGTCAAACATGGCCGACTCAACAGGAGGTCAAAGGTCAGACCATCCAACTGACTCTGACGCCGCGCTCACACTGGCTCCAGGACGGTTTATTAGAGGAAAAGATTCTCTTTTTTCTGCAAGCTGTGAAAGCTTAGATAGAGCACTGGGTGCTGTGTGTGGCGCCATGGAAAGAGTTCAACATCCAAGAATCATCAGGATTTCAGATTTGTCTGGACAGAACAAGCCCTATATGAATGAATGAATGAATGTAGATGCTGTGCTGCTCACTTTTGACCTCGTGTCACCAGGTGTGATTTATGTTCATTTAAATGGCCTGTGCGGTCAAAGAACAGTCCACTTACATTGTTTGACCCATTTTATTTTGAAAACAACGATCTTCATGCCATCCGCACTTCACTTCCTGTATAGACCAGGTCACATTGCATTCAGGTCCAGACTGAAGACTGTGGTGGTTCACTGGTCCATAACTAGACCAGGTCCTCTTCTCTGTACGGATTGTGGTGGTTCACTGGTCCATAACTAGACTCAGGTCCAGGAAAACGGGGACCAATGTGAGCCCATAAACACAGTGATTTTCAGATAGAAAGATGGAGCACAGTTTGGGGTCAGAGGTCAAACATGGCCAACTCAACAGGAGGTCAGGTCAGACCATCCGAGCTGACTCTGAACCCTCAGCTCAGATGATTGTAGATGATCAGATGATGACCTGCTGCTCTGATGTTTCTCCTTCTCTCCATCAGACGCCTGTGAGCTGGAGGTGGACACAAACACAGTGAACAGAGAACTCAGACTGTCTGAAGACAACAGGACGGTGACATGTGGGAAAGAGCTTCAGTCATATCCTGATCATCCAGACAGATTTGAGTATCGTCCTCAGCTGCTGTGCAGTAATGCTCTGAGCGGTCGCTGTTACTGGGAGGTCCAGTGGAGAGGAGGTTTTTGTGTATCAGTGAGTTACAGAAGAATCAGGAGGAAAGGAGCTGAATGTTTGTTTGGATGGAATGATCATTCCTGGAGTCTGAACTGCTCTCCTCTTGGTTACTCTGTCCTTCACAATAACAGACAAACATCCATCCCCTCCTCCTCCTCCTCAACCTCTGGTAGAGTAGGGGTGTATGTGGACTGTTCTGCTGGATCTCTGTCCTTCTATGAAGTCTCCTCTGATGGACTGATCCACCTCCACACCACAGAGACCACATTCACTGAGCCCCTCTATCCTGGGTTTGGGTTTGGGTCTTGTGGTTCCTGGTTGTCTCTGTGTGATCTGTAGTCCAAACCTGCAGGTGATTCAAAGACCTGAGACGTCTTGTCCTCTGCAGCGTCCCCTGAAGAGACGTCTGTTTGTGCTGACAGGAAACAGCTGATCATCAGTCAGCTGATGTCACCTATGAACAGCTGATTGTTCTGAACAAAAACAGGCTGAAAGAATTCAAATCAAATCACGAAAATAAATGTTTCATGTCTTTATTTACCTGATGATGAACATCTGAACACCAACAACCAGCTGAAGACTGATCTATATATTTATTAAAATAAATATATTTATAAGACTGATAAATATGTATAGTGTTTTAATTAAGATCCCTAATTTCTTTCCTCCCCTTGAAGTTGTAGAAACATTTTTATTAGGGACGCACCATATGTGATTTTTGACGATATTTTGATTTGCAGATATTTCTGAACTCATTATCACCAATACTCCTAATTATATTTTTGACAGGAGAACAAAGTCTTTACTTCACAAAAACTGACTTGTTGCTTCAATGTGACAATTTTATGTATGAAGTGTATGAACGATTATTTTGTACCCCTGTGCAGCACTTTGGTCAACTGAGGTTGTTTTTAAACGTGCTCTACAAATAAACTTTGACTTGACTTTTTATTTGTGCAAGAAGCTGAAATGACAAGAAAACCAACATTTAACTCTTGGAAAATGAAACTCTTGATGCTAAATGTACCATTGAAGTGATGGTATAGCAATGTGGGACATATTTTGGCCCACATATGACAATGTTGATTGTAAATATCTGCAAATATTTTAAAACTGGTTGATACTAATATTGGAATGGACTAAACAATGAAATAAAGATGTGTAATTCTATGTTAGTTTTTAAGAAGACTTTAAAATCTAAAATGATCAAATTTGATTGAATTCTATTTTTCAGTTTAAGCTATCAGGTGTTTTGGAATAATGTACTCGTACTGATGTTTTATTGTGAATTATTCAGTTAATCCTATGATGGGACAGGAGAGGCAAAAATAAGCCTTGGGGCTTCAGCCTGTAACTTTTTCATTTGCTGTCTGTTTTATGTTCTTTTTTTTGTAAAAGTATGATTTTATTTTTGTTTTTAAACTGAAATTAAACATTCATTCATTCATTCATTCATTCCAATCTCATCTCAATACTGTGGTTTATCCCTAATTTTAACATCATTTAAATTTAAATGTAAGAAGTCATAAAAACTATATATCAACAGCAAACAGTAGAACAAAATTACATTTCACCAAGCTCAAGACACTTAGAAAGAATAAATAATATTTCCATCATGTTTTTTAAGTACAGTGAGGTAGTTTAAATGTTCCAGTCGTAGGATGAGCTTTAGTGCAGTGTAGCAGTGCATCATTTAAAGTACAGTGTAAATTACATTGTAGTGCAAAAAGAGAACAGAAATGAAGCCCACGGGTTGTAAAGCCTCTCACAGCCTTAAGGAACAGTTAAAACATACCAAGATCACATGAAAAAATGACAAATCCATTTAAAAAAGTCCCATGGGGCAGTCTTTAGTGAACTGAAATGGTCCCTGTCCCAGGATTGAGTTCAAGACACACCATGTCACACTGACGGGTCAAAAAAGACATTTTTTTTTTCTGGTTGTTAAATGCTTTCTCTTCTCTGCTTTGTCCTCTCTGCTCTCCCTGTCATGGCTGTGTTCACATTTTTAGTGTAAATATAGTTCATTGTTAATACTGTGTATTCCTCCACCTCATTCAGAGTCTTATTTCCACCACATTTTTATTGATGTTTTCTTTAGAAGGAAGTTGATATTGCTTCAAGGCTCTGCATGTTGCAACCTGCTCACTTCATTTTCATGCTCTTTTCATTTGTTTTCATTTTAGTTGTATTGATTTTATTTTTATTTTGACTTCATATTAGTTAAATCAGTGCTACTCCTATCTATTCTAATGTCTTCATCTGATATTTCTGACTGCTATACTGTGTAGAAGAGAAACTGAAACAAGCAAATTTCCCCTTGGGAGTTAATAAAGTATTTCTGATTCTTCTTCTGATTCTTTGGACGACTCAGAGGGCTTTTACGCCACCACAGGTCACATGGACTCCTCCTCTGATTGGCTCACTGATCAGGCTGTGTCATTTTAACCCTTTAACTACCAGCTCAACTGTTTGGCACAGCTCAAAATAAACTCAGGGATATTTACTGCTTTATAAAACACAACACATCAAATCATTGTTTGATTCCCTTAACATTTCAGGGAGCAGAGAAAACTACAAACAAACCAAAAAACAGATATTTTCACTGTGTGGGACTCAAAGGTTTGAAAAGGTCAAAGTTGATTACCTGATGACTTCAAATGCACAAATATTTGGGACAAAATCAATTAGAAAAGGCAGAAATGTTTGCAAATAAAAGAGCAATAAAATCACTTCAAATAGATGATACTGAGTTTGACAAACACACCAACAATGTTTTTAAGAATAACTCTATTATCTCATTAAAGTGAAGTATTTGTAATAATAATGAGGGTGATAATAATAAAAGCTTTTCACTTTTTAAACCTTTAAATCCCACATAAAGGAAATATCAGTTCTTTTGTTTGCAGTTTCTTCTGTATCCTAAAACATTGACAAAAACAAACAATGATGTGTTCCTTTTTTTGACACATGAAATATTTGTGAATTTCTTGACCTCTGCCAAACAGCTGAGCTGGAAGTTAAAGGGTGGAGAACAAGGAGCTTGAAAAGGTTGAACAGGATAAAGTGGAGATAAAGGTGAAGAAAGAGAAATGTGAAGGAGCAGTCCAGTTTCTCTCCAGTTTCCAGCCTCCTGCTGTTTTCCTCCCAACAACGGGAGCAGATAAATCAGGAGAAGATTGAGGATTATTAACACTCTGATAAGACTGAAGCTCTGAATCAGGACAATCACTCTGACCTTCAGGGGATCAGCAGCTCACTGAGCTCTTAAATAACAGAGCAGGGCAGTGATGAGGCCTTCAAACAAAGAAGCACTTCCTCCTCCATGGCATCACGGCCTGAAAACAGAAGCCTCACAAACGGGAGATACCAACACAAAAGAGGAGCACAAGCATCACAGTGCAAGTCCCAACTCATCTGGAGCTCTGTTGGTTTGTTGACTCATTATTTTCATCAGAGTTTCATCAACAACCTTTTTTCCCCCTGATGAAAACTAGACAGTAACTAATAAAAACAAGAGCACATGGACAAAAACTCAAATTAAACTAACTGACATTTTCATCAACTAATAAAAACTCCACTAAAATGTCTGACAGACTTAATCCAATCAGACCTAATATGGTCATGTAGGAAGTAGAGACAAGTGATGAATCTATCCAATCACAGCTACTTTGGTTGTGTTAAAGGTTGGATGAGTTCAGAGGGACATCCAATCACAGCTGCCTTAGCTTGGTGGTGGTGGGATAAGTTGTGGAGCCATCCAATCAGAGCTGTTCTCTTTATGAATTGATATATTCATGTAGAGCAGGTTCACTGTTTGTTGTCACTTCTGGTATTGTAACTGAGATGCTCTGCCAGGTAGCCTAAATAAAGGTGACTGCATTTCACACAAAGGAACATTTGTTTCTGTTCATTTAGACATTCAGACTTTACTAACATTCAATAAAGGCTTAGTAGATGTTTGATTTTATCACAGAGGAAAACAGGACATAAAAAATGTCTTACCCTTTACACTTCAGATTTTAGTCGACTAAATTTACAGCAGATTTCATCGACTAAACTAGACTAAAATTAAACAATTTAGACACTAAATTATGACTAAAACTAAAATGTCTTAACGTGCACTGTGCTTATTTAAACTCAGTTAAAATGATAAAGGACATAAGAACATCTGACATAAGAATAAAACAATCTAAACAAATGTAGATTAAAAATATCTGACAAACAAAATGAAAATGAGATCAGAGCACAGGATGATCTCATGTGTAGCCCAGAGACTGATCCCACTAAACTGGAAACACAATGTTTTTAATCTTATGGGAGATGGAATCAAACATTTGGAACAGAAAAACAGAAGAATTGTTCTGGAAAAATCAAGAAAGGAAATTTTACAGAACTTGTCAACCTTTCATTGACCATTTCAGTTCGATTGTAAAGTAGAAAACAATCTTTCAATAAAAGGTTTCATTTTATCCAAGTAGATTTCATCCACTAAAATGTTGTGAAATGTCATCAACTAAAACTAGACTAAAATTAAAACAGTTTAGATGACTACATTATGACTCAAACTCAAATATTTTGATGCCAAAGACTATACCTAAAGCTGAATTCAGAAGTGCTGTCAGAGTAACACAGGTGTGGAGTTTTTCAAAACTGAAGAAGAGCTTTCCCAAACACACATCCCTGCACAAACCCTCCAACACTCGACTTTACCAAAGAATGAAGGACTGGATTTGACTGTTTCCTTGTAAAGCAGGGATATTATTGAAATACTGAGATCATATTTACAGACTGGAGTGTACTTTTGAATCTCTATAAACCAGTTTGATGACATTTGATCTCTGATTTGATCTGATTCTTACATTTCTATGAATGGATTTGAGCTTTAAACTTAATGTTCCTCCATTGAACTAAACAGCACCATCTCCTGGAGCTTCTGTAGGTCATCACTCTCTGCAGGCCGAGTCCAAACTTTAAGTCCAGGTTCATTTAGATGCGTGTAGAACAGGATCAGCATTTACTGAAGAGTCTAAAACTGACAGTGTTGTGAATTTGAGCTGCATATTTAATTTTAGACGAGCTGAAGTGATATCCAAGCAGAGGAGGGGGTGGTGCACAGGTGCTGCAGTGCATTGTGGGATTTGTAGTTTGATCTGTAAGATTGTTATTTAACAGAGGACCATTAATGTTGTGTTCCAGTTGATTGTTGAACCTAGATTCTTCAAGTTGTAAATTAGATACATCACAGGGGACGCCCCAGTTTGTAGGAATTTCCTACCCAGACATCTTAAGGTGCCCAAACTTTACCAGCTTGTAACTGCAACGGGTTTAAATCAGATGTAAGAGCCTCAGAAGCTTTGTTTCCTACTTTTTTTAAATATAACAAGTAACCAAAATGTCTGAGTTGTGCTGTGTTTGTGTAAATGATTATGTCTACAGACTAAATGATTACAGAGCAGTTGGTCTGCTCAAAAAAATTCAGATGTCATTAGTTTGTTGTCACTCTTAAAAGTGTGTTGTAATCAGAATATCAACAGAACACCACCAGCCCTCTGGAACCAAAAAATAATAATTCAGTGACAGAGTTCTGTTAAAAATATGGATAAATATCATTTAATAGACAGATGGATTGCAGTTTAAAGTTTGTTATTCTCAGCACTTTCTTTATTTGCTGTTAATGCGTCTCATTCTGTGTATTTTTATAATTCCTGTATGTAAAGTCAAAAATGTCCAAAGACTGTTGCAGAGAAATGTGAAGCTGAAAATGTCATTGGCGTATTGGAGCAGTTCCATGTTTGTCCAGCAGGGTGCGCAGATGATCCAGAGAGCTGTGGCGCGTGCGCGCAGGAGAGAGACCGAGAGAGGAAGAGAGACACGAACGGAGAAGAAGCGGGAAAATAAGCAGAGACAACAGAGTTTGATTGTTGGCTGTTTTTGGTCTGTCTAAATGTGTCAGCAAGATAACAAGGAGGAGACTGTGAGCCGCACCCACGGGGAAGACCTGAGACCGTCTACCGGATGTTGTTTACCGAGTAAACCTCCGTGAGCGCGTGAGTTCAGAGCCCTTAGCTTAAATGAGCGGGCTTTAGCCTTTAGCATTAGCCTGGCTAGTTGAGTAAGACTGGTGTGTGTGCAGGTTTAAGCTGCTGTTGATGCTGCTGCCTGGACCACAGGAGGAGAGACGATACCGGTGCTGATGTGAAGCCCAGCAGAGTTTACCGGAGGAGAGGAGAGGCCGCTCCGTCCCTCATTGCCTTACCTGCCTGGACATGGTGCCCCACAGCTGGAGCTCAGAAGGACCGTGAACGCCACACCGGGAGTCAGGTGAGCAGGGTTGCCAGATTTTTGACTGAAATAAGCAGCCAGGTGGATAAAAACAAAACCAAAACAAGCAACATCCAGCTATTTTTATTCTAAAGTGATATTTATATTTAAGAGAAACCTACATAAAGTGTGTTTTGATTTTTATCTATATTACATTTCAATTTCACATTGACTTTTTTCTTATTTTGCTCAGTATTTACTTATTTAACATCCTTTTGTTGGAAGTAAACAACCTTTTCTTTATACAGAAGTGAAGGGAGGGACTATTGTTATTTATAACTCTATTATAACTAAACAGTCTGTCTAACCTTGGTTTTTATAACCAAACAGACATAGTCAGGCTTTTATCTAAGTTTATGTTGATCCTCTACAGCTTTATGATGATGAAAACAGTAATAGCTACTAGGGCTGAACAATTAATTGCAAATTAGATTAAATCACAATATGGCTTGTTGCAATTTTCAAATCACAGACAGTGCAATATTTTTTAACCCAAAATGTGTTGAACATTTTGACATTGTGATGTAGTTTCTTGCAATTTCAAGACTATTTGAACCTTTTTTAACCCAGTTTTTACAACTTTATGCCTATATTGCTTCCATTCAGTCTTTTTTTGGCCACTGTCAGACCATGTTTGGAATTTTTACATGGTTTATAAAATTTAATCCCAATTTTGCTCCTAAAATCAATTTTCCTTCGTCACTTCCGAATTTTTCGGCTTTTCTTGTGCAATTTTATACCTTTTTTGCTCCTATTAACTTTTTTGCCCTTTCGTACCATTTTTTTACCCAGTTTTTACAATTTCATACCTATTTTGCTTCTGTTCTCCAATTTTTCTCAAATGTTTTATCCCTAGATTAATTTAATGTCATATTGGTTTTACTTTAAAACAATCTACTGCTTATGTTTGTTTAAAGAATACATAAGATGAGGAACATTAAAACAATCGCAGAGTAACTGGCAATATTGGGGAAAAATATCTCAATTAGATTATTTTCTCAAATTGTTCAGCCCTAATATCTACACCAGAAATATACTTTATTCTGACTATAAGTACTTCATTTTGGTGGAAATATAATTTTTGCCTCTTTTTATGCAGTAAAATTTACATTTGTATTTGTGTTGGCCAAAATAGTTTGTGTAACTTCTGAATTGAGTTTATATTGGTAGTAGAGTGAGCATCAGATCCCTCCTGGGTTTGGGGGCACAACAAGACCAAATGAGCAACTTCACTGTTGGTACAAGCTCTAAAATAAACAACCTGCAACTGGCAATATTTACAAGCAACTTTTCAAAAGAGAAGCCCAAAGTCAGTTGTAATAACCAGACATGAGAACTCGGCTGTGGAGGTGTTTCCTTTTGTTGTGGATCAGACCTGCAACTAGTTTATTTGTTTTTATAACACTGGTAATGATATTATTTCTGTCTTTGTACAGAATGTTTCAGTGTGGGTCCACAATTTTTCACATGTCATGTCAGGAGTCTGTTGTCACTTCCTGTCATGACATCTTTTATCTGTCATTTTGGGTTTTTTTTTCTAATAATAAATTCTAACATAAATGGATGGTCTGCACATGATGTCAGGATCATGAGCACAGACTGACAACATGAATTAGAGGGGAAACAGTCAAACACTTTAATTAAATGGAGAAGTTTGGCATGTTTTGTCAATATTATTTGATAATGTTCACCAGTTAAGATCCTCAGCTGATGTTATTCAGACATTTGCAGTCATAATATCAGGTTCATAGTGAAGACAAGGCTGTGATGTAACAGCAACTGGTATACTGTTAATTCACAAGATGGATGAAGACTGCAGTGTGAGTATTCAGTGCTATCTCCCAGGTAACCTCCTGATTACAACATACTTAATTTGGTGTCATGTTTAATGTGATGTGACTGTATTTATTCAGCTGAAAAAGTAGAGAATTTTTAAATCAATGAAGTAAAAAGTACAATCTTCATCTTTAAATGTCGCCAAATAAAATGTTCTCCCAACAATAATTCTCAAAGTACAGACATTTAAACTGTACATATGTGCAGGACTTAAGTTACTTTATTTGTTATATTGTTTAATTTTTATAAAACAATTTATTTAATGTTGTCATATATTCAAAAAATAAATTAAAACTTTACTTTTTATCAGTTAAGTTGTCCTTGTGTCACAGTGAAACACTGACCGTCAGAGACAGTGATCCTCTGGGAACTTCAGAGATGTTCCTCTTTAAATGCTGTGACTAATGGCTGTTGTTCGTGTTACCATGGTGATGAGACGTCCTTTTGGACTTTTGGATGAAATTTCACTTCCTTCTGTCGCTGCTGTAGAGTGCAGTTGTTTTTCTCAGAGCTGAGGTTTGAGGTGAGTAATATTTATCATATTATCTTGAAATTTCTAGGACATTCAGGGGAAGGAAGAGGTATTCAGCAGGTAAAAAAAAGCATTTTAGTGATCTGGAGATGATCAGAGGGTTCACACAGACTGAAGATGTTTATAATCTGGAGATGATCAGAGGGTTCACACAGACTGAAGATGTTTATAATCTGGAGATGATCAGAGGGTTCACACAGACTGAAGATGTTTATAATCTGGAGATGATCAGAGGGTTCACACAGACTGAAGATGTTTATAATCTGGAGATGATCAGAGGGTTCAGACAGACTGAAGATGTTTATAATCTGGAGATGATCAGAGGGTTCAGACAGACTGAAAATGTTTATAATCTGGAAATGATGAGAGGGTTCAGACAGACTGAAGATGTTTATAATCTGGAGATGATCAGAGGGTTCACACAGACTAAAGATGTTTATAATCTGGAGATGATCAGAGGGTTCAGACTGAAGATGTTTATAATCTGGAGATGATCAGAGGGTTCAGTCTGAAGATGTTTATAATCTGGAGATGATCAGAGGGTTCAGACTGAAGATGTTTATAATCTGGAGATGATCAGAGGGTTCAGACTGAAGATGTTTATAATCTGGAGATGATCAGAGGGTTCAGACTGAAGATGTTTATAATCTGGAGATGATCAGAGGGTTCAGACTGAAGATGTTTATAATCTGGAGATGATCAGAGGGTTCACACAGACTGAAGATGTTTATAATCTGGAGATGATCAGAGGGTTCACACAGACTGAAGATGTTTATAATCTGGAGATGATCAGAGGGTTCAGTCTGAAGATGTTTATAATCTGGAGATGATCAGAGGGTTCAGACTGAAGATGTTTATAATCTGGAGATGATCAGAGGGTTCAGACTGAAGATGTTTATAATCTGGAGATGATCAGAGGGTTCACACAGACTGAAGATGTTTATAATCTGGAGATGATCAGATGGTTCACTCAGACTGAAGATGTTTATAATCTGGAGATGATCAGAGGGTTAACACAGACTGAAGATGTTTATAATCTGGAGATGATCAGAGGGTTCAGACTGAAGATGTTTTTAATCTGGAGATGATCAGAGGGTTCAGACTGAAGATGTTTATAATCTGGAGATGATCAGAGGGTTCAGACAGACAGAAGATGTTTATAATCTGGAGATGATCAGAGGGTTCAGACTGAAGATGTTTTTAATCTGGAGATGATCAGAGGGTTCACACAGACTGAAGATGTTTATAATCTGGAGATGATCAGAGGGTTCAGTCTGAAGATGTTTATAATCTGGAGATGATCAGAGGGTTCACACAGACTGAAGATGTTTATAATCTGGAGATGATCAGAGGGTTCAGACTGAAGATGTTTATAATCTGGAGATGATCAGAGGGTTCAGACTGAAGATGTTTATAATCTGGAGATGATCAGAGGGTTCACACAGACTGAAGATGTTTATAATCTGGAGATGATCAGAGGGTTCAGACAGACAGAAGATGTTTATAATCTGGAGATGATCAGAGGGTTCAGTCTGAAGATGTTTATAATCTGGAGATGATCAGAGGGTTCACACAGACTGAAGATGCTTATAATCTGGAGATGATCAGAGGGTTCAGACAGACTGAAGATGTTTATAATCTGGAGATGATCAGAGGGTTCAGACAGACTGAAGATGTTTATAATCTGGAGATGATCAGAGGGTTCACACAGACTGAAGATGTTTATAATCTGGAGATGATCAGAGGGTTCAGACTGAAGATGTTTATAATCTGGAGATGATCAGAGGGTTCAGACAGACTGAAGATGTTTATAATCTGGAGATGATCAGAGGGTTCAGACTGAAGATGTTTATAATCTGGAGATGATCAGAGGGTTCAGACTGAAGATGTTTATAATCTGGAGATGATCAGAGGGTTCACACAGACTGAAGATGTTTATAATCTGGACATGATCAGAGGGTTCAGACTGAAGATGTTTATATTCTGGAGATGATCAGAGGGTTCAGACTGAAGATGTATTTGTACCAACATAACATTTTTGTTGCCTGTGATCCAGAAAACAAGTCCCTCATCTCTTTCTCTCAAATCTAAAGTTTAGAAGTTGAGAGAGCACATCTCAATATACCTACCAACGTAATATAGCCTATTAATGTACATGACATGAACATTTGATCAACTATTGACAATGTGTGATGCTGTATAAGTGTGTTGACGTGATCGAAATAAATCAATCAATCAATCAATGTTGACAAAAGTGACTGCGATGGCAGAAAATCTGCCTAAAACTGACACACCGCACACACAGCCCTCAGTAGTCATCCAATCAGCTGTCAGTATGCAAAAGAGCCCAGACTCTGTGGTGTCAGGCTACAGCAGGGATTGAAAGAGACTGTCAGAGACTGTCAGATAATTCATAATTAAATACAATTACAAGTAAAACAAAGTAAAGTTTCATATAACATCTATATTTGTTCAGTCCTTTCTCCTGTTAAGGGGAAAGTTACTTAGTCACACAGGCACAGAGGTGAGTGCTCACACTCACTGAGGACAAATGAGCCGGCTGACAGCTCCTGACTGAACATTAAGCTGGGCTGTAAATTAAAAAAAAAAGCCAAAACAGGAGAAAAAAATAAAGATAAAAAGTAATAAATGCTCTTGCCCTTAAAGTCGTTTTCATAAATTAGTTTGATAATTGTTTTTTATTATTAACTTTAGTTTCAGTTTTGTAAATATTGACTATAATGTGTGAAGTCTTATTCTGGGTTCAAATTTATTGGAGAATAAGACCATCCAGTTAAATGTTATGTTGTTGGTTGTTAAGATATGGGTATTTATTTCATTTTCAGCTCAGTATAGCACATTAGCTCTTATTATTTTGAAATATTTTATTTAATTTGAGATGTTTGAAATATTAAATTTCAGTTCAGCAAAGCACTTCAAGCACTTTTATTTGGAGATGTTTTATTCTGCTTGATGTTTTAGCTTGAATTTGTAAATTTTATTCAGTGAAGCACTTTAAACACTCTGTTTTTCTCCTAATGTAAAATTTTGCTTCAAATAAAGACAAGCATGATATTAAAGTTATGGACCCTATGGTGTTAAAGGCGACACTGAAAAATTTGGGTGCACCTACTTTTTGTTTTGGTGCACCCTAAAAAAATGTTTTAGGTGCACCATTGCAACCAACTCAAAAAGTTAGTTGAGAAGCCTGAATCTGGAGATGATCAGAGGGTTCAGACTGAAGATCCTCTGATGGTCCTGTGATCATAGAGCAGCTCCTTAGCCTATCTTTAGATCCTCTATCTGTTCCTCCTCATCAGTAACCTTAGCTGTGTACGAAATTGCTCACTATCACATAGGGCTGAACGATTTTAGGAAAAGATTGACTTGCGATTTCAATTCGATTAACGATTTTCTTCAAATTAAGCCTTGGGATATTCACATGTGGGGCTGAATGATTTTAGGAAAAGATGTAATTTCAATTTTTCTGGGAGATGTTGCAATTCACATTTTTTTTTTTTTTTCAAATCAAGCTTCAGTGCAAAATTCACTTTGTTTGCAGTACAGACAACAGTAAGGAAGTAAATGATGAAAAACACTTAACATATTATTCACCTTCAATAGTGATGATAAATAATCTGTTTTCATTAACTTCTACTCCTAAACAGAGGCTTTGTGTTGTTTACCTGATTACCAGCACTTTTAACAAATAGATTGTCTACAAATTTGTAAAACAGTATGTGTATAATACTTGACACAACAGATCCTGAGTCAGTCAGGAGCGCTGCAAAAAATTGCTGCTTTGGCGATCACAAAATTGCATTGTCTAAAATTGCAATTTCGATCTGAAAAGGATAAATCGTTCAGCCCTACTATCACGGCTATTGTGCACTATATTGTGTTTTCGCCATTTTGTAGTGTTGTTCGAATTCTCAGCAGTTAATTTCATCTCAGCAGTTAATTTCGTGCACTATACTATATAGTGCACAAAATACCCACAATGCACTGCAAAAGTGAGTGTACATACTTTTGTACTCCCATATACCACAATGAATGCGTTCCTGTTTTTCTCTACAAGAAGTAGAGAAGGAAGGCCGTTAGGCACTGCTTTCATTCATAAATTAAAAAAACAAATCTTAAAGTATTTTAACATGTTTGTAGCGTAGCTCTTTAACATCTTTTAGCAGCTGTAAACAAAAATTTGCTACTTATCCTCCAGAGTTCCCGGTTTGTTAACGTGAATTTTGCCGCGTCCAATTCCGTCACAGGAATTTCTGGGTCATCAGTTGACGCTATGACGTTTAGAAAATTACAGTGTAGTGTCCAAAATGTCGTTTGGTCTAGGGATGCACGATAAGAAAAATTTAAACCGATACCGATAACCGATATTTAACTGCTTCTCATGGCTGATACCGATACCGATAACCGATAAGTTACTAATTTTATATTTAATATAATCCTTATATAGTCTGCAGTTTTTGCACATATGAAAATAAATGTAAGAGTGATGAAATGACATTTTAGTAGCTCTGGCCTAAACATTACAGCAGACAACAGTCCTGGCTCTTCAAACTTGAATTTATTTTTTGTGTGATTAGGGCAACACAACAATTCATAAACAATAATACATTTTGAGTACCCATGGGATGTGTCATATTACACACATAGGCAAGTAGTTCAAACACAAGTAAAATTAAAGTAGAATCTGTGATTGCACAGTGAATTTACTTGCATCTTAGTATAGGCTTTTCAAAACTTTAGGCCTTTGGTCAGCTGCTATAGATTGAAAAAGAACAGCAGAAAAATACATTGCACATATTAATTCATTAAGTAAAAAGCACTGACATGTCAAAACACACAACTAAAACAAAGTGTATCCCTCAAGAAAGGGGTGTAACAGAACTGACTCATTTGTATGCATCATATTCAAGTTTTTTTGGCATTACAAAGGAACACATCTCTTTAACGTAAAGTGCATGAGGATGAGGTAAGTGTTTGTGTACCGCTTGAAGTTTTTAAAATATGTAATAAATTAAATGCATTGACATATGTCAACCTCAACTACAAAAAACAAAAATAAAGTGCATCCTCAACAAAAGGTGTTTACAGAAATTATAAGCTCTAACTGCATAGGGCATCATAGAGATTTCTCTGAAATGTTGTTTAGAATAAAACTTAAATTGATTTTCAATTTCCAATACTCAACATCTCTTACCCTCCTCCAAAGTTCATAGCTTTTCAGTTGTCACTCTGTCTCATGTATCTTTTCTATTTGTGAAGTGAGGGCATCAGTGGGAGATTTTTTTTTATAAAAAGAAGCATCTCTGCTTTCTCACACCCAATTCTGTTTCTTTTTTCATCAATAACATTTGCAGCAGCAGAAAAAAGACGTTCACTGTCTATGCTGGTACATGGGGCTGATAGGTATTTCCTTGCGAGCGAAGCAAGGTCTGGGAACCTGGATTTGTTGCTTTGCCAGTACTCCAAGGGGCTCTCAGATCTGGGAATCGGGGGTTCTGATAGGTACCCTTTTATCTACAGTAGAACAAGAGCAAAAAACAAAAATATGTTTTTAATATTACTGTTTTGGTCTATTTTGTAAGAGACATTCAAAACTTTATTTAAACAACAAATTAATTACCTGTCCTTCTGTTTGGCTTTGGGTCAGCTCTTTTGTGATATCGAAGTTCTCCTGAAGAATTTCTTCATACATGTCCAGTAAGGAAACGTTGTTGTTGCTATCTGCCTTGCTCTTCTTCACTTTTGGCTCGTCCACATTCGCTGCTGGTGCACTGCTCACCTTGGCCCGCAGGATTTCTGTTGCTTCCCTTTTTGTTGCCTGGTCAAAATAGCAATCCTTATACCTTGGGTCCAAGATTGTGGCAAGAAAAACTACCTGTTGTGATGTGACTGAATCGTTGCTCTATGGCTTGCAATAAGGTGCTCTTTGAAGTTTTAACTCCATGATCTGTTGTAACAGTCTTGTTTAACAGTCGTTTTAAAGCCTCAGTGGATGGGATCACATCAGCTGCTGTGGCTGTAGCTGAGCTAATGTTTTTTGTCAGCTGCTCACATGGGTTAAGTAAAGTCAACATATTTTCAATTTAAGTCCATTGATGTGGGTTCAGAAAAGCAGGTAATTCAAAATCTACTGCATATGCTGCAAGGACTCGCCTCTGCTCTAACAAACATCTCAGCATGTAGAATGTACTGTTCCATCTAGTGGCTACGTCCTGTTGAAGTCTCATCTCTTTCATGCCTAGTTGTTTCTGCAAGTCTCTAAGACGGGAGTTGGCAAGTTGGGAGTGTTTGAAGTGACCAACTATCTTCCTGCTGATGGAAACACAGTCTATAATGCTTCTTTGGCTCAGCACAGCCTCGTTTACTGCGAGCTGTAAAGTGTGTGCCATACAGCCCAAGCTGAAGAGCCCACAGTCCACCATGGCCTTCGTCATGTTATGCACATTATCTCTTAGCACAACATGCACCTTTTGCTGATATACCCCACCGTCAAGCATGGTTTCAAATAGCCTGGCATATCATTGCTGCTGTATGCACCGAGCACTCCTGTGCATGCAGCAAGGCTTTTTGCATCTGAAAGTCTTCGCTAACCACTGAGCAGTTGTTAAGCATACTGACCGGACTAACATCAGAAGTCCATATGTCCGTGGTGAAACTAATGTGCAGTCCACTCTTGTCGATGAGGTTATGAATGTGTGGCTTAAATCATACAAGGCAGGGAGGGACACGTCCGAGAAGAAGCGGCGACTTGGGAGGGTGTAACGTGGCTCCAAATGTGCTACCAGCTCGTGAAAACCGGTGTCCTCCACCACGGAAAAAGGCTGGTCGTCAAGCGCTATGAATCTCATTACTTTGTTGTTTATGGCTGTAGCCTTTTCGCTGTCTCGAGAAAACTTTTTACAGTTCTCAAATGCCTGCTGAATGGGGACTTCCACGGCCCGTGTTGTTGTTGTTGCTGCTTTAGCTTTAGCGCTCGTAGCTGCTAGCGCGGCTGCTTCATAGTCTTTTAATACCGCTTCGCCACAATGACGACCTTTCAGGTGAGATTTGTTGTGTTGAAGCTTGCTGTTTTCTTTCCTCCTCTCGGAATCCTCGCTGCACATGTTTTGCAAATAGCAGTGGTGTTGTCATCTTCTGCCACGGAGAAAAACAGCCAAACAGGCGACGACATGCTGCTAACTCCACTGTACTTGTTCTGTTAGCCTAGCAGCAGGCACGCAGACACAGGCCAGGGGTCCTGCTAGTAAGGCCGGTAGATGACGTCAGTGGCGCGTCACGAACTGCTTTCAAAGGCGTAAAGTGTCAAGCGAGCATTTTCACCAATTCCTTTATTTATCGGATGTATTTATCGGATGTAATTTATTTATCGGAGCAATAAAAATGACGTAATTTTTCCCAATATCGACCGATAATTTATCTGTCAGATAATTATCGTGCATCCCTAGTTTGGTCATTCCTTATGTAGTCCACTATTTCATTTACACTACATAGGGGATAGTGAGTGAGTAAATGAGTGGACGATTTCAAACACAGCTCATGTATTTGAGTTAAAATCCTAAAGGTCAGAGGTCAGTTAGCATGAGCCTGTGAGCTCACACACAGGAGCTCCTCAGGAGGATCAGAGTTTCATCAGGATCAGTCTGAAGATATTCTTCATGGAAACACAGGAAGAGTGCAGCTCTTTGAAGCTTAAGTGTTATCTGGGTTTTGGGGTCTGAAGTGGTCCCTTCACTGGATCCAGATCGTACAGTGGCTGATGAGGACAAACAGCCTACAACAGCTGAATGCAGTTCAATCAGAGGAAAACATCTTCAAGAGCAGGAACAGAAGAGCTGAAGGCCTGCAGAGGGGTCTGGAGCAGGGAGAGGCAGATGAGAGACAGAGGTCAAACCAGATGCTCCATAATTTGAAGTGCTCGTGTATTTGAACCTTTACGGTAACTGCTCTGTGCTGAGAGGGGGATGACAGGCAGGCTGCAGGACTTTATCATGCTCCTGTTTTCCTTTGACCATCTAAAGTGAGAAATACAGAAGTCTCTCCTTAACATTGGCTCTCAGACGCCTGTTGTTGAACTGATAACTGTGAACGACATTTCTGAGAAAAGACAACTTCTCCACAGCAGCAGGAAGTGAAAGTTTAAAGAGCTGACAGCAGGATTTCAACATGGTAAAAAATTACCACAGTCACTAGTCACAGCATTTAAAGAGGAACTCCTCTAGAGTTTCTGTAGGAGGGTCAGAGTCTCTGAGGAGAAGTGTCCTGTTTTCTGAGGTCAAACCTAAATTTGAAGAGCTCATGTATTTTAACCTTTGTCCTCGTCAGCCACTGTACATCACAGTAGCATGAAGCAGCAGTGAGCAGGGACGGACAGAACATTTGTGCAATCACCATCCAAATCTTGAAATGTTGTATCCTTCTCTCTCCTAATAAGCTGAGCTAAATCTATGACATTCTTAAAATCATTTAAAACCTACTTTCTTTAGCATGGTGTTATCATTATTGCTTACATACATGTTGATCAGCTTTGTTGGTCATTCATTTTACTCCATTTTATGGACTTATTTATTTTACAATTACAAATCATTTTTAATCTCTGCTGTTCTAACTTCCCTCACCAGTTTCTTATGTTTTTAGTCCTGTTTTATCATCTTTTCATGTTTTAATATTCTCTCATTTTTATCTGTCCTCTGTCCATCCTCTTCTTTTCATTCTCATAATGTGATGGCATCAACATCTTTTTATCTATCTGTCTGTAAATCTATCATTTATTAATTTTCTTACTATCTCCTTTTCATTATACATAAACTGAAATACCATTTTTACTTATGTTCCTCATGTGTTCATGCTGACATATTAACCTGTTCTAATGCGGTATATTCCTGTTGTCCTTCAGTCGTCTCCAGTTGACCATTTTCTTTCCCTTTGTTTTTTATTTTCATGAAGCTCTGTGCCTTCTCCTTGAAGTCTTCTGGTGTCTGTTTGACCTGATGGTTGATTTATTGTCTCCAGAGTTTTGACTTATTCGGCCTTTTTTTGGTCTGTTAGTACACGTCTGTTTGTAAAAGTGATATAGAAATAAATTTGTTCATATTATTATTGTAATTATCATTCATCACAACTGACAGACAGCAGGGGGCGCTCTGCTATGGACCAGACTGAAGAACCAGAGGAGGGGGTCCCTCCATCTAAAACCTCTCTGAGTGAAGAAGACCAGGGTCTGAGGTGAGATGAAGATCTGCAGCTGTCACACTGACACCATCACTACACCATCATCATCCTCATCTTCATCATCAGTCTTTATCACAGTAGTGCCAAACCATGACAGGTGTTACCTCAAGACACTTTTCAGAAGGACAATGCCATACTCTTCATCATTTCATCATCATCACTGCATCTTCATCTCTCTATGTCAGCATCTCCACCCTGTAATAACAGCTCACTGTTTCTGTTGATGGTGAAGATGATGTTTGTTTTATCAGGATGAAGAGATCAGAGTCTCCTGAGCCCAGCGGTGTGTCCATGAAGAGTGACCGGTCTCACAATCGTATTATTAACTTTAAGAAGGACAGACCTGCTGAGGACAGGTGAGGATTCTTACAAATAACCTTTCACCTCCATGTTTGAGTCCCTCAGAAGTGATGAAGATGATTATAACATATTTTTTATCAGGAGGAAGAGATCAGAGTCTCCAGAGCCCAGCGGTGTGTCCATGAAGAGTGACCACTCTAAAGATTTTTATGTTGACTTTAAGAAGGACAGACCTGCTGAGGACAGGTGAGGGTTCTTACAAATGACCTTATACCTCCATGTTTTACTCATGATGGTGATGATGGTGTTTGTTGGATGGACCTGCTGTGGTCAGGTCAGCTCCCTTTGCCCTCAGACTGTCTTAACCCTTTACCTCCTGGCTCAGCTGTTTGGTAGACCACTCTCTGAGCCCTCAGTGAGCTGAAGGTGGAGCAGCCTGATGGTTCTTCTCCTCCACGTGTCTGTGCTCCATCATGCTGAGATGAACCATCATCCATCGTCGGGGGCGTCGGTGGCTCAGTTGGATAGTGCGCTTGGTCAGTAATCAGGAGGTTGCCGGTTCAAGCCCAGCTCCAGGCGACACATGGCGATGTCCTTGGGCAAGACACTTAACCCCAAGTTGCTCCCACTGCAAGGCCAGTGATTTGTAAATGGGTGTGAATGTGTTAGAAATACTGATGGATAACTAACATAGAAATCCTGAGCCATCAGTGAGTGAATGAGAGAAAAAATGGGTGTGAATGGGTAAATGTGACTTTCAGTGTAAAGCATCTTTGAGTAGTCCAAAACTAGAAAAGCGCTATATAAGCTCAAGTCCATTTACCATTCCATTTACTAGGGCTGAAAGATTTATCGTTTTCAGATCGAAATCGCAATTTCAGACAATGCAATTTTGTGATCCCCAAAGCTGCAATTTTTTTGCAGCGCTCCTGACTGACTCAGGATCTGTTGTGTCAAGTATTATACACATACTGTTTTACAAATTTGTAGATAATCTATATGTTTAAAGTGCTGGTAAGCAGGTCAACAACACAAATCCTCTGTTTAGGAGTAGAAGTTAATGAAAACAGATTATTTATCATCACTACTGAAGGTGAATAATGTGTTAAGTGTATTTCATCATTTATTTCCTTACTGTTGTCTGTACTGTAAACAAAGTGAATTTTGCACTGAAATTTGGTTTGAAAAAAAAAAATTGTGAATTGCAATATCTACCAGAAAAATCAAAATTAGATCTTTTCCTAAAATCTTCAGCCCTTCATGTGAATATCCCAAAGCTTGATTTGAAGAAAATCGTGAATCGAATTGAAATCGCAATATCTGCCAGAAAAATCGCAATTCAATCTTTTCCTAAAATCGTTCAGCCCTGCCATTTACCATCCCTTTGTTTTAGAAAGACTGAGGCCTCACAGTCTCCCTCCAATCAGGAGCTCAGAAATGTAGCATGTTTGTGAACATGTGGGCTCTAACCTGCTGACCTTTGAGAGGTGAGATGATGTCCTCAGCAGAGACCCTCTTCAGCGTGGTTCAAGTTCTGAAGGCCAGAAAAAACAGGACTTTAGCAACCAAAAAGGGGCAGCAGAACATCAGAGCCCCCAAAAAAACATCCCAAAACTTTAAAACAGCTCCAGTCATGCTGAGTCACTGATCTCTTTAATTCTGTTCTGATCCACAGAGGTCAGATGGAAACATCTGGACTCCCCAGTATCTTCTCCAAACTGACTGGATCAGAGCTGGACTCCATATTTCTGGTGAGAACATCACACTTTAACAGTGAAGTCCATGATCTACAAGCCTGCTGCTCCACCATGATCCAGATGTTAATGTCAGTGTTCTGCTCTGTCACATTGAATCTCCACTGTCTTCTGTTCTCCAGCTGCTGGAGGAGAACATCATCAGCTTTGTCAAGAACAGACTGAAGGGAATCCGGAGAGGTTTAGGTCCAGATTACCCAGGATGCTCAGAAGCTCAGAGAGAAGAGGAGATGGTTGGTGAAGATGAGGAGCAGAGGAGCATCAGAGAGGCATTTCTGAAGATCACAGTGGGCTTCCTGAGGAGGATGAATCAGGACAAGCTGGCTGAGCATATAAGGAACAGTAAGAGCTTTATTCTGAAGGTCAACTCTGATGAAGGGGGGGTTATCATCTATGACAGAGGTCTGCAGCCCAGAGCACCGAGGTCTGGTCCCTGGGCCTAAACGCTACTGGTTTACAACGAGTGAGAACCTTTGTCAAGGTAAAGTCCCTTAGGTGTTAAATTTTGGACCTAGAAGCTAGAGACAAAGGAAACATCAGAGTAAGCAAGGGTTTATCGGTTAACACGATCCACAACAACCAGGATTAGTGACAGTCCAGTGCTTATGTGAGAGTCCATGTAAATAAGGTGAGTATATAAAGGTTGTCAGGGTGAGAGCTCCAGGAGACAGTGCAGATAGAGAGCAGAAGACAGAGGTAAGTTTTCAAGTGGTGGAGAACAAAAAGCACAATCAAAAAACACTCTTCAATAAATCAAGCTCCAAAGCAGAGATTAAAAAAAGGCTTAGAGCCAAGAGGAAGACAGAGTAGAGCAGGAGGTACAGCCAACAAACCACTCGAGATGAGTAAATCCACCGGCGAAGAAGAGATGACTCCAGGCAGCCTTTATACAAGTAGTGATTAGTGATCATGTGCAGGTGTGTGGCAGCAGCAGCAGCTTAAAGGAATATTTCACCCAAAGAATGATATGCCTTCATTTTCTACTCACCCTCATGCTGAGCAACACTCTGGAGCACTTTTTTGATGTCTCAAATGCAGCTGGAGGTCCGGGGGGATTTTCGATTTTCAACAAACATCCATGTAACAGGGGACGACGGAGCCCGAAGAAAAAGGTCCATAAAAGTCCACAAAAACATGCCTATTTTCCTTCATACTGCTCGTCCGCTGTAATCCAAGTGTCCTGAGCGGGTAACGTCCATAATTAATTTGAAACGAGGTCATGTAGTACATTTTACGAGCCTAAACAGTGCTATACCGTACTTCCGCAGTGCACGTCTACGGGTGCTCTTTGCACTACGTAAGCCTTCTGGATTGGCGGCGAGTAGGAGAGTAGAGTAGAAAATTAAGGCATATCATTCTTTGGGTGAAATATTCCTTTAAGGAGAGAGGTCGCCACGCCCACTGCAGGCAGAGGAGCAGGAATGGAGGGGGAGAGAGACTGAGAGAGAGAATGAGTACTTCCAGTTTTTTTTTATTTTGAAAAACTCCCGTTAGCAGCCAGTCACAGCCATCCGCTCATTTTTACCAGCTGCAGTGAACGCATCACGGAACCACACTCTACCTGAGGTCAGCAGATGCTCGTGGTCTACATAGAGTGCAGGTGGAGGTAGGGACCACCGCTTCACCACCGGAGGTTGAGTCCTGAGGACCACAGCCTCTAAAGTTCAACACAGTGGGGGTCAAAGGTCACAGAGTCAGTCAAATAACACCAGTGCACAGGAGCTGCCCCTTTACCTGCAGGACAGTTTGACTGAGGGTCAGGGCTCTGAAGGCCGTTCATGAATCGTCTTTACTGAGTCTGTGGATCAAGATCTCTGTGAGCAGATCCTCTCACACATGAAGAGTGCAGGTCCTCTGAGCTGATCAGAAACTCACCAAACCAGCTCCATCAGATTTTATAACGCCATCACTGTTTTCCTGGAGCCATCGACCATCTGCTGCATTTACTCCCCTCCCTCCCTTACTCTGGCACTGAAATCGTTCTGCTCATTGCCACCTCCCACAGACGGTCTGAAGCCACCAAGAAGGGTTTTAATTCATTTTTTAACATTTTAAAGGATACAGGAAAGACAGTTTTTGTCTCTGGACCAATCCCCACGCTCAGTCGTGGAGCAGAGTGTTTCAGCAGAATCCTCAGTTTGCACTCCTGGGCCCAGATCAGATTTTGGAGAATGGATTGGATCAAATCTTGGAAATGGGTTGTTTAAATCCAAAATTGGATTCTGGGATTGGATTAGATCTTGTAATCCAATTTTGGTTTTAATCTGGATCAAACTCTCACTTTATAATGTTAATTTTTTTTTTAGTAGAATTGGGATAATTTAGATCCAACAAATCAGGATTATTCTGATCCCTTCAGTTTGGTAACCTTGCATAGCAGATGGGGATCTGCCTGATTCAGTTCCTGAAATCCTGCAGATCCCGATCTTGTAGCGCACCGTAGACCAATGGATTCACGTGGCTAAAATTTTAACGGCCCAATTAGGGAAAAGAGGCGGGAGCTGCAAGAAGAGCGAAAGTGACGAGGCGTGACGTCAGCAGAGGACTACCCGATTTCTGGCAAGATGCCGCGAAAAATGCGCTACTTCCTCTCGAGCCACGATGTGTATAAAAAAAAGATATAGATATATACACGATGGATTCAGACATAGAAATACGTACGGATCGGGTAGTCACTCCTGTCATAGGTACTTAGTAAAACTTGGTGAAATCTGCCCTCCTCAGAAGTTTATTTTTAGTATAAGAAGATAGTATAAGGCCGTTAGCTGTTAGGAGCTAAGTTAGCGGCTAACGGCTAACTTTAGCCGCTACGCACATAAGCTACGTCATACCGGAGCTTGATGTGGATTGGCCCGTGGTGAGAGTGTCAATCAGAACAGTCGTCCAATCTTCTTCTTCTTTGGTTCAAACGGTCATCCAATCGCCAGCTACTGATTGTTTTGAAGGTCCCGCCTCTGAAAGCTAATCAGAAGAGCAGCTACCCGGATGGACTTGTGGAATATTTCCGTGGCGGACATATGAAACTATCCATCTGACGTGTCAGGTTAGCAGTTTGGTGGATTCAGGGTGGATTTTAGGAACAAAATGTAATTTCTATCAAATCTAACTGGTCAAATAAATAACATCCATCATGCAATATTTGCTCATTCATTTTTTACATTTTTTTCAACTAATTTCCAAACCATACATTTAAAGTTGTAGGCTTGTTAAAACTATAGACCAGTAAGGTAGAAATAATACTATCCTCTAAAAAGCTGTCAAAAACAAAGTATTCAATTCTAACTTGTAGCGCCCCTGAAACAATGCCACTCATCACACAGCCCCCACCATCCTGTGCACAGTCATCACGAGTCAGTTACCACACCCACGGGCCTTGCAGGACCACTCCCTCTCACCAATGCCGCTCCGTTCAAACGCTGATCCAGGAAGAGGATAAGTGAGCATGTCCAGAGAGGCCAGGGGGGGGAGAGTGAAGGAGGAAGAGATCGGCATACGTGTACGCTAGAAGCGCCGTAAGTCCGCATCTCTGGCGCGTTGTTCTGGAGGTCTGTGCGTTGATCAAAAGGGCTTCCGCCAAAGAGGATTTTACCCGGAGCAGTGTTTTCTGTGTGGAATATCCGGAGGAGCGCCTCGTCGCTGTCGGGTCCGGGGTCCAACAGGTGGATGGAGAGATCACTGGATGACTGACCGACTGACCTTAACCGACTACGGTTCTGTGAGTGAATCTTGAGTGTGTGCAGATTAATGAATGAGTGTTTCTGATCGGCGTAAAGACACTGAGTATTATTTCCGGTTCAAGTAAAACAGAAAGTCCGCGGTAAAACCCGGACTGGGTTCAAAATTCCAGGTTGATTTTCATTTGGTTTATACTGGACTGAACTGTGTGGGATATTTATGTTGAAAACCCGAAATGGATTTTGCGTTCTGAACTGAACTATCGAACTGAACTGAGTTTACTTGTGTGCTCACACCAATGTTATTTTGTGATTGGTTCCAACTTGCTTATTGCATTGAATATCTGCTAATAGAAACCAAAAACTTGAACCTGGATCCATTAAATTCAATCTATCATCCTTTTTTCAATTCATTCAGTTGTTTTTTCTGTTTTATTTCATTTGATTCATTTAATTTCAACTCATTTCAGTTGACTTTGATCTGATTCCTCCTCTAGTTTGACAGTTATTTCTACCCTGCTCTCTTTCCGTCCTGTAGAAGTAGCTATGCATCTTTTATTCTTTTATGGAGGAAAGTAGATACTATTTCAAAGATAGCCAGAAAACTACCTCAAATTACAAATACATATATATATATATATAAATGTATATATATATATATATATATATATATATATATATATATAAAATGTTATTAGTTTTGTACATAAGCAAAAGGAGTAAACAGTCTCAGGATAGTTTCATGCTATGTAAGTGAATGGAACTCCATTAGGTGGTTTACACTAGGAATTTCCCATATTTGCATGTTGTTGCCATGTGGCAACAAATCTGTTTTGGCATATTACAAAAAATGTATAACAACAAAATTTAATAATGTGAAAAAAAATAAAGTTTACTTACCCCAGATAGTGATTTTAATTTTTTTTTTGTGAAAAATCTCCAAAAATTAAGACAAGCTTGGAGAGCCCCAGACAATATTGTTTGGATGTCAAATGTCCATTAGCAAGGACTGGCAAACAAGATATCCTGATCATGCGGCCTCATAAATTCTATTTCTTTCAAACTAAAAGTCCCCTCTTCACACCTTAATGTAAAAACATACATTTTATTTCACAGCTTTTTAGATAAATTAAGATAAAGTATTTGCTGCCATATGGCAACACTATGCAAGAGAGGGTTAAATAGTCTGTAGGGCTTATTTTACAGGGCGATCTGCAGTCACACTTTTTTCTGCTGCACTATTGTAATTAAACTATTGTTACTGAAATACTAAAAAAACAGAAGTTTTGTGATTTATATCCAATTAATGACAATAGTAAGGTCTATTGTTACATTATGAAAACTGATTACAAGTAGGGGCTTAGAAGGTAATGCAGCCCCTGACCCACTTTCTTGTTATACCACTCACCAACACAAAAATAATTTTCAGTCAAATCTCCTCTGTGCTCTCACTTTAGATCCACCTCAGTATCATGTCCTCTCTCTGTTTGTCAAAGCACTTTGTAAACCTCTCATCTTTAAATAGTACTTTATCTTAAGCTGTAAGTATCACTATTAATATCTTGTCTTCAATATGATATTCATAACCACAAGGTTTAAATAAAAACACTTTTTGGTAAGATTAAAAGATGTGAGCAGCCCCTCTATGATGTCAGGACTTTGTCCAGGATCCAGACTTTAATGTCATTTGTTGGTTTTTCCTTCAGGATCTGACGCCTCTGTGTGCCGAGAAAAACTCAAGTCCAACCTGAAGCAGAAGTTCCAGACCGTGTTTGAGGGGATCGCTAAAGCAGGAACCCTGACCCTGCTGAACCAGATCTACACAGAGCTCTACATCACAGAGGGAGAGGCTGGAGGGGTCAATGAGGAACATGAGGTCCGACAGATCGAGACCACATCCAGGAGACCACACAGACCAGAGAAGACCATCAGAGGAGAAGACATCTTTAGAGGAACACCTGAAGAAGATGGACCAATCAGAACAGTGATGACGAAGGGCGTGGCTGGCATTGGTAAAACAGTCCTCACTCAGAAGTTCACCCTGGACTGGGCTGAAGACAAAGCCCACCAGGACATACAGTTCATGTTTCCATTCACCTTCAGAGAGCTGAATCTGCTGAAGGAGCAGAAGTTCAGCTTGGTGGAGCTTGTTCATCACTTCTTCAGAGAAACCAAAGAAGCAGGAATCTGCAGGTTTGAGGAGTTCCAGGTCTTGTTCATCTTTGATGGTCTGGATGAGTGTCGGCTTCCTCTGGACTTCCACCAAACCAGAATCCTGACTGATGTCACAGAGTCCACCTCAGTGGATGTGCTGCTGACCAACCTCATCAGGGGGAACCTGCTCCCATCTGCTCACATCTGGATCACCACACGCCCTGCAGCAGCCAATCAGATCCCTCCTGGATGTGTTGACATGGTGACAGAGGTCAGAGGGTTCACTGACCAGCAGAAGGAGGAGTACTTCAGGAAACGGTTCAGAGATGAGGAGCAGGCCAAAAGAATCATCTCCCACATTAAGAAGTCCAGAAGCCTTCACATCATGTGCCACATCCCGGTCTTCTGCTGGATCACTGCCACAGTCCTGGACCATGTGCAGGAGACCAGAGAGGAAGGAGAGCTGCCCAAGACCCTGACTGAGATGTACATCCACTTCCTGGTGGTTCAGTCCAAAGTGAAGAGCATCAAGTATGATGGAGGAGCAGAGACTGATCCTCACTGGAGTCCAGAGAGCAGGGAGATGATCCAGTCTCTGGGTAAACTGGCTTTTGAGCAGCTGCAGAGAGGAAACCTGATCTTCTATGAACCAGACCTGACAGAGTGTGGCATGGACATCAGAGCAGCCTCAGTGTACTCTGGAGTGTTCACACAGATCTTTAAAGAGGAGAGGGGACTGTACCAGGACAAGGTGTTCTGCTTCATCCATCTGAGCGTTCAGGAGTTCCTGGCTGCTCTTCATGTCCATCTGACCTTCATCAACTCTGGAGTCAATCTGATGGCAGAAGAACAGAGTTTGTTCACAACCCTTAAAATCTATTTGAAACCTGATCTGAAACACGTCCACCAGAGAGCTGTGGACCAGGCCTTACTGAGTCCAAACGGACACCTGGACCTATTCCTGCGCTTCCTCCTGGGTCTTTCTCTGCAGACCAATCAAAACCTTCTACGAGGGCTGATGAAACGAGCAGGAAGTAGATCACAGACCAATCAGGGAACAATTAAGTACATTAAGTCAAAGATCAGTGAGGACATGTCTGCAGAGAAGAGCATCAATCTGTTCCACTGTCTGAATGAACTGAATGATCGTTCTCTGGTGGAGGAGATCCAACAGGCCCTGACATCAGGACGTCTCTCCACAGATAGACTGTCTCCTGCTCAGTGGTCTGCTCTGGTCTTCATCTTACTGTCCTCTGAGAAAGACCTGGATGAGTTTGACCTGAAGAAATACTCTGCTTCAGAGGAGGCTCTTCTGAGGCTGCTGCCAGTGGTCAAAGCCTCCAGCAAAGCTCTGTAGGTGCACCTACCTGCACAGATCACATCAGATTTCAGTGTTTTTACAAGAATGATCATTTACTGTTTGCTCTTTATGTTTTTCTGATTCTTTTCTCAGGCTGAGTGGATGTGGACTGTCAGAGAGAAGCTGTGGAGCTCTGTCCTCAGTCCTCAGCTCACAGTCCTCTGGTCTGAGAGACCTGGACCTGAGTAACAACGATCTGCAGGATTCAGGAGTGGCGCTGCTGTCTGATGGACTGAAGAGTCCACACTGCAGACTGGAGACTCTCAGGTAAACCTAAAAATGTTGAAATTCAAATCAAAGCTGTGACCATCATCTGAGCTCCTGAACACCTTCAACATGAAGGAGCTCCAAATGTTCTCTAAACAGACTGAGGGCCTCAGTCATGAAACAGAAGACATTTGGGAAGGAGACTCTCATGATCCTCACGGTCTCCCTGAAGGTTAAAGGCCAGAGGAGAGACAGCTAACCTCAGGCTGGACCAGGTTCCTCTAAAAAATCTGCAGGGTAAGACCAACAGCTCTGAGGCCTTTCTGGAAGGTCAAAGCTTTTCGAGCAGAACATGTCTGAGTCTTTGAAATGATGGACCCATCAATCAGCAGCACATCCAAACCATTCATCATTTTATAGAAAACCAAACTAGGACAGAGTCCTTCAATCTGTGGTCTTCAGCCCATTCCCAGAGGACCCTGACTTGTTCTAAGCTATATCAGAAAAAGAGGAGGTTTTCAGCCTGCTCTCAGAGAGGGGGTGTCCCTCCTGGACCTGGACTATAGAAGACTTTAAAGGTCCTGATGGTGAAAGGCTCTTCCTCCCAGACTACTTTAGAGACTGAAGACACCACAGACAGGTCTTCATTCTGGACCTGATCCTGTGATGTTAAACTGTATCGTCACCTACCTGTCTGTCTGTCTGCAGTCTGTCCGGCTGTCTGGTCTCAGAGGAGGGCTGTGTGTCTCTGGACTCTGCTCTAAGCTCGTCCTCTCTGACAGAGCTGGACCTGAGCTACAATCATCCAGGAGAACGAGGAGAGAAGCTGCTGTCTGCTCGACGGGAGGATCCACGCTGCAGTCTGAACATCCTGAGGTACACTGACACCACAGAAGAAGAAATAATCACATGTTGATGTTCAGCAGCCTGAAAAGTGAGATGACTGAGAGTCAGAGACGTCAGGGCTGCAGAGAGAGACAGGAGACTGGTTTGAGTTTGGACAGGAAGTCAGACTGTGGCTGCAAACTCTGATTTATTCTTTTAGTTTTTACTGGCATTAAGTTTAACAACGGCACATTTATGATTTCAAACACAGGAGGTAGAGAGGGGTCAAAGGCTAAACACCGTCAGAGTGGGAAGGTCACAGAGATTGATTGTTAATTTGATCTCTGAATCCAGCCTTATGTTTGACATGGATTGCCCTTTTCCAAGGCTAATCTTTAAATTTTGGTTCCTGCTTATTCTTTTTCAGAGGACATTTTTGTCCTTTAATTGTGAAAATAATTCTAAAAACCTGTTGTCCACTCTGTGTGTGATTCTGTCTTTGTTTATTGTGTCCCAGTTTTGACCCATGAAGTTGTAACTCTCACACTTTTTTCAAGTTGGAGTCACTCAATCAAGAGGTTCTTGATTCTCATATTTTAACAAAACAAAATTAAACAAAAAACCTGCTCATATTCCAAGATCCCCTGTCAAAGTAGGAGATTGAGAAAATCTGAATTTCTTTTAAAGTTTCATAACTTTCTTTGCCTTCGTACCCCTTTCCTGACAATGAACATTTAACCATTTCCCAAAAATAAAATATTACGCAAAGATCATAGGTTTAAATCAACCACTTATAATTTCTAAATTAACTTGACGTCTTAACCTAACTAAATATAATGTGTTCGATCAGGTAGTCCACTCCTAATATTGTTTTAAATTGTTTTTTCACAGCAAGTCCTCATGTCAGCAGCTTTTCTCTGTTAGCAAGAAGCAAAACACTAATCCAACTCAAAAAGGGAAAGTAAAGCAAACAACAACAAACAGAGCAATTGAGTGATATCAAATTTAATGTGGGTGTTGAGCCGTGAAGTCTACAGAGACACAGTCAGGATGATGTGATGGTCCTCCTTCACAGATTTGGGCTGCAGTGAGAGTCCACACTGACTGAGTCTAACCAGCTCAGACCCTGACGTGGGACACCAGTGTCTCCCCTGCCCACGCTCACACTGATGAACGCAGGTCTGTGCGTGGAAATGAGCGCACACTCATGTACTAAGAGGAGAAGTAAACACATAGATCCTGTTTGTGATGCAGAAGTGTGAAAATAAAGAGCCATCCACGGGCCTGTCCCACTGAAACCACGGTGTGACCTGGTTAAGAGGATCCACTCAGAGCTCTGAGCCCAGACAGACCCTGGATGGAGACAGAGGGGAAGGTTTTCTGTAGAAACCTCCTGATTGGTGTGGGCTGGAGAGGGAGGCTATCTCAGGACCCTGATGAATGAAGAACTGATCCCAGCTTTGGTTTCTGTCTCCAGGTTGGACCATGGTGGAGCGCACAGACTGAGACCTGGTCTGAAGAAGTGTGAGTGTTTTTAATCTTTGATTTAATGATGATTATTCAACTTTTTACTCTCATCAACTTTTCATCTGAAGGATTGTGTCAGAGCTCCAGAGATAAAACAGCATCAGGAGGATAAAGCATGGAGACATGAAGGTCAGAGGTCATTAGTCTGAGGAACAGGTCACATGATCAAAGTGAAGATGAAGAAAAATCAGCAGAGATGGTGTGTTGGTGTGATCAGAGAAATGCTCCATCACACCATGAGCTGAACGTGAGCTGTACATGAGAGCCTCAGGCCAACCCAGGGGATTATGGGTAATATCTATTTGTCCCTTTGGCTCCAGGATGTTCACATTGAGAGGAGCTCAAAGGGTTCAGTGTGTGATCATTGATTTGAACATGGAGAATAATCAGCAGGACAGAAGTCACTGACAGACTGAAGTCATTTGGATGAAAACTGCTCTCTACTGTGTCAGACTTTTTGGCCTGTTATTCTGGCAGCTCCACTTTTTGGACTCTGGCTCCATGTTTGACATTTGAGTTCAAATCAGAGCCTGTGCACACAAAAAGCTTCAAATCAATAAAGTAGTGAATCAATGACATGTCCCAGACGCTGACAGACAGACAGATAACATTACCCACAGGCTCTTTGTTGATGAAATGATTCCTGTTTTTCTATTTTCTGTCAAATTTAGTGAGCGTTGTGTGTTGAGTGTGAGTGGGACTGAAAGGGTTCAAACAGAATCACTGATCAGGATTTTCTATTTGTGAAAGGACGAGGGTTAATTCAGAGATTCAAACAATTTGGATCGAACATGTTGTTAATAAGTGAGGGCTTGTTCCTCTTCTGAGTCAATATTTGGACACCAGACCCTTTGTGTCCTCACATTTGACACAAAATCTGAGCCTGCACAAAAAACAAGATTAAAAATAACATCAAATCAAAAGAGTTGTTCATCAAAATGCCTCAGACTGAGAGAGAAAAACTTGAGCCACAGGCTCTTTTATTTCAGGAAATCCTTTATTAGAGGAAAAGATTCTTTTCTTTGTCTGTGTGAAAGTTAGAGAGCACTGGGTGCTGTGTGTGAGCGCCATGGAAAGAGTTCAA
The DNA here is from genome assembly GCA_036419115.1 of Scarus forsteni. NCBI lineage: Eukaryota > Metazoa > Chordata > Actinopteri > Labriformes > Labridae > Scarus > Scarus forsteni. The sequence goes on along the minus strand of JAZDUH010000377.1, from coordinate 485,285 downwards.
CATCCAAGAATCATCAGGATTTCAGATTTTTGGACAGAACTGAAGGAAGAAAACATGTCAACTATTTTCTTTGAACATCTGTTTTTATTTCAATAAATGGCCTGGTGCTCTAACGAGTCCACTTTATGACCCAGATCTCAGGATCTGCATTTATCAGAGTCTGATCAACTAGACCGGGTCCTCTTCTCTGGTCCAGACTGAAGACCGTGGTGGTTCACTGGTCCATAACTAGACCAGGTCCTCTTCTCTGGTCCAGACTGAAGACCGTGGTGGTTCACTGGTCCATAACTAGACCAGGTCCAGGAAAAACTGAAGGTGGACCATGGAACCACAAACACAGAAATCAAACTGGTTCAGATAGAAAAATGGAGCAGAGTTTGGGGTCAGAGGTCAAACATGGCCAACTCAGCAGGAGGTCAAAGGTCAGACCATCAGAGCTGACTCTGAACCCTCAGCTCAGATGATTGTAGATGATCAGATGATGACCTGGTGTTCTGATGTTTCTCCTCTCCATCAGGGGCCTGTGAGCTGGAGGTGGACACAAACACAATGAGCAGAGAACTCAGACTGTCTAAAGACAACAGGACGGTGACATGGGTGGGAAAGAGTCAGTCGTATCCTGATCATCCAGACAGATTTGATATTTCTCAGCTGCTGTGCAGGTCTGCTCTGAGTGGTCGCTGTTACTGGGAGGTCCAGTGGAGTGGAAAAGTTTATGTATCAGTGAGTTACAGCAGAATCAGGAGGAAAGGACATGGAGATGAATGTTGGTTTGGATTTAATGGTCATTCCTGGAGTCTGAGCTGTTCTGATCGTGGTTACTCTGTCCTTCACAATAACAGAGAAAAATCCATCTCTTCCTCCTCGTCCTCCTCTTCATCCTCTTCATCCTCTGGTAGAGTAGGGGTGTATGTGGACTGTCCTGCTGGATCTCTGTCCTTCTATGAAGTCTCCTCTGATGGACTGATCCACCTCCACACCACAGAGACCACATTCACCGAGCCCCTCTATCCTGGGTTTGGGTTTTGGTCTTATGGTTCAGTGTCTCTGTGTGATCTGTAGTCCAAACCTGCAGGTGATTCAAAGACCTGAGATGTCTTGTCCTCTGCAGCGTCCCCTGAAGAGACGTCTGTTTGTGCTGACAGGAAACAGCTGATCATCAGTCAGCTGATGTCACCTATGAACAGCTGATTGTTCTGAACAAAAACAGGCTGAAAGAATTCAAATCAAATCAAGAAAATAAATGTTTCATGTCTTTATTTACCTGATGATGAACATCTGAACACCAACAACCAGCTGATTTCGGTTTCATGTTTTTTTGTTTTTTCCATGTTTGTCTGCTTGCTGATCTTCAGTTTTTTTCTTTTGTTTCTGGACACTTGTTCTTCTTAGCCAGTGCATCACTTGTTGCCTTTGCTCTTTGACATGGCTTCCTTCACTTAGCTCTTTTCTCTTAGCAGAACTAGGCCTCATTGTTAAACTGAATGCTGTAACTGCACACATGATCAGCTTAGGTGTATGATGAGTTTTTTGTAGAGGAGCTGCTGTTAACTGATGACTAGTGAACATCATAGAATAAAGAAATGTACATACATCAGGTTGGATACCTTACACATAATATTTTAGTGATTAGTCACAATATAAAAACATGTCCATAATGAGTTAAATGATTTCTAAAATTTAGTGTAAATAGATCTTTAAAAAAGACATTACTGAATATAAACATGTCATTAACATATGTATTCTAAACTGTACAAAATAAATATCAAAATAAAAGACAGTAAAAATGATCTATCAAGACAATAAGGACTCCTAAAAATCAAAGAAATAAATCCGTACTGTCTACTGACTCCTAAGCTCCTTAGTATAATAAAAAACACATTGATAGTGGTCTCAGGTTCAATGAAAATCCAAAACCGACAGCTTGAAAGACTCAGGAAAACCTCATCATTGTACTTCTCAAGACTCCATGAAATCTCCTCAGCCAACAACTCCAGGACTTTCTCCGTTATAACAGGATCATCCAACCCCGGACTCCCTGAAACATGTACTCCTCTGATACCTGTGACTTTTTTCAATGACAAGATCAACACTATTCACCTGCACTTGGGCTCCACTTCCTCACCACTCATTTTTTCCCCTCCTCAATTTCTCCACCTTTGAACTCCCTCATCCTCAGTAATCTCAGACCTTATAGCTAAATCCAAACCATCAACCTGCCAGCTAGACCCCCTCCCACTCCTCTGGTCAAATCCTGCCTTCTCTGCTTTCATCTCCACCATTATCCACTCTCACTAACCACTGGAACTGTTCCCACCCCTTCAAAACCGCAGTTGTCAGCCCCATCCTGAGAAAAACCTGGATCAGACCCCAACAATTTCAATAACCTCCACATTTCTCACCTCCTTCATCTCCAAAGTCCTTGAAAAACTGTCGCCTCAACTCCACTCTCTCACCCATAACAGCCTCTATGAACAGTTCCAGTCTGGTTTCCGCCCCTCCATAGCACAGAAATGGCCTCATCAAGATCACCAAGACCTCCTCATTGCAGCTGTTTTTAATCTCCATCCTCCTCCTCCTCAATTTCTCACCCCATATCCTTAGACTCTCTCCAGGCATCACCCACACCCCTCTTCACTGGTTCCAAAATCAGTTCATCAACTCAAATCCTTCACCTCACCGCCTCTCCCAGTCACTTCAGGTGTGTGTATTTTACTTCAGGCAATATATCAGAATTTGTATACACTTTCACTGCTTTTGGATGACACCCAGCTCTACCTATCCAGTAAACCCGACGCCTCTCTTCCACCTTCTCCCCACTCACTGCCTCAAGAGAAATCAACGCTGGTTCACCTCCAACTTTCTCAAACTCTGAGACAAATATCTGAACAAAATCCAATTTATCCAAAGTTGACAGTTTCTCCTCATCATAGACAACTCCACAGTGTCCCTCCCCTCAGGTTAAAAAACACGACAGCACTCTGTCTTTTCACTCTCATATCAATAACATCACCGGTCTGCATACTTCCATCTAGAAAATTACATCTCCGCCCTCCCTCACCCTCACACCATATCTGTTCACCTCCCGGATAGACTATTGCAACTCACTCCTCTGGTGCCCCCACAAATTCCATAAACTTCAAATGGTTCAAAACTCTGCAGCCGGATCATCACCAGAACCCCTCCTTCCATCACATCACCCCGCCTCCAGCAGCTTATAATTCAGTTCAGAATTCATTCCTAAAAATCCTGCTGTACACTTTCAAGGCCATCCAACCACCTGTCTGACTCCACTTTATCCAAATTCCCTCCATCTCGTCTGCCTGCCAGAATTCAGCAGCTCTTGTAGCTTCTGATCTCATCCTAAAAAAACACAGCTGAGAAAAACTCCATAAATCCCCATTTAAAATCAAATATTCTAATATTTAACTGCCTATTTTTAATTTTCCATATGTCAGGTAAAGAACTGTTCCTTGTCCAAATGCAGCTGCTGATCCCTGTGGTGGTTTATTGATTATCTATCAGGAATAAATCAGTGATCAGCACTCACCCTGACGGCTGCTTCCTGAGTCCAAAGCTGCAGGTTTTTATACTCCCAGTTTTCTGAACCATAAACGAGACTGTAAACCTGCACTCAGGATCTCAGAGGGTAGACAGAAGCACAGATCTGCTTTGTATCACTGGACTGAGGCTGATTTCTGACACTCTGCATAATCAATTTTTAAATGAAAACAATTAATTCAGATTTACAGTCTATCAGAGCACACAGACATTTGAGCAGCAGTCAGAGAGAGAGACACAAACAAAAAGTTGGCACCATCCTGTGGCTCTTTATCACATTCAACATTTTTTATTGTCACAAACCATCACAATAAAATGCTGCTTTTATCAACTTGACTGGCACATTTTATCAACAAGGACAAAAGTAAACATTTAAATCAATCAAGATGCACAACACAATGACTTTACCAACAGTCCAATAGATAAATATGATTAAAAGAAGAAGAGCTGTCTTTACTGTTTGATAAGTGTTTCAATTAAGATCTAATTTCTTTCATCCCTTGAAGTTGTAGAAACATTTTATTAGGGATGCACCATATGTGATTTTTGATGATATTTTGATTTGCAGATATTTCTGAACTCATTATCACCAATACTCCTAATTATATTTTTGACAGGAGCACAAAGTCTTTACTTCACAAAAACTGACTTGTTGCTTCAATGTGATTTTATGTATGAAGTTTTAATGAACGATTATTTTTATGATGTATTTGTAAAGTGTCCTTGAGTGCTTAAACGGCGCTTTTAAATAAAATGTATTGACTTATTATTATGTAAGAAGCTGAAATGACAAGAAAATCAACATTTAACTCTTGGAAAATGAAACTCTTGATCAAATGTACCATGGAAGTGATGGTATAGCAATGTACATATTTTGGACATATGACAATGTTGATTGTAAATATCTGCAAATATTTTAAAATTGGTTGATGCTAATATTGGAATGGACTAAACAATGAAATAAAGATGTGTAATTCTATGTTAGTTTTTAAGAAGACTTTAAAATCTAAAATAATCAAATTTAATTGAATTCTATTTTTCAGTTTAAGCACATGTTTTGGAATAATGTACACTGATGTTTTATTGTAATTATTCAGTTAATCCTATGATGGTACAGGAGAGGAAAAATAAGCCTTGGGGCTTCAGCCTGTTCCTTTGGTTGCTGTCTGAAAAAAAACATTTGATTTTGTTTTTTAAACTGAAATAAAATATTCATTCATTCATTCATTCATCAGAAAATTCATTAATATCATCTCAATACTGTGGTTTATTAATTTTAACATCATTAAATTTAAATGTAAGAAGTCATAAAAACTATATATCAACAGCAAACAGTAGAACAAAATTACATTTCACCAAGCTCAAGACTCTTAGAAAGAATAAATAATATTTCCATCATGTTTTTTAAGTACAGTGAGGTAGTTTAAATGTTCCAGTCGTAGGATGAGCTTTAGTGCAGTGTAGCAGTGCATCATTTAAAGTACAGTGTAAATTACATTGTAGTGCAAAAAGAGAACAGAAATGAAGCCCACAGGTTGTAAAGCCTCTCACAGCCTTAAGGAACAGTTAAAACATACCAAGGTCACATTAAAAATTGACAAATACATTTAAAAAAGTCCCATGGGGCAGTCTTTAGTGAACTGAAATGGTCCCTGTCCCAGGATTGAGTTCAAGACACACCATGTCGCACTGACGGGTCAAAAAAGACATTTTTTTTTTCTGGTTGTTAAATGCTTTCTTCTCTGCTTTGTCCTCTGCTCTCCCTGTCATGGCTAAATGTTCACATTTTTAGTGTAAATATTGTTCATTGTTAATACTGTGTATTCCTCCACATTCAGAGTCTTATTTCCACCAATTTTTATTGATGTTTTCTTTAGAAGGAAGTTGATATTGCTTCAAGGCTCTGCATGTTGCAACCTGCTCACTTCATTTTCATGCTCTTTTCATTTGTTTTCAAATTTTAGATTGTATTTATTTTATTTTGTATTTTAAGCTTCATATTAGTTAAATAATGCTACTCCTATCTATTCTAATGTCTTCATCTGATATTCAGTTAATACTGATGGTACAGGAGAAACTGAAACAACCACATTTCTTGGGAGTTAATAAAGTATTTCTGATTCTTCTTCTGATTCTTTGGACGACTCAGAGGGCTTTTACGACCACATCACATGGACTCTCCTCTGATTGGCTCACTGATCAGGCTGTGTCATTTTAACCCTTTAACTACCAGCTCAACTGTTTGGCACATCAAAATAAACTCAGGGATATTTACTGCTTTATAAACACAACAAATCAAATCATTGTTTGATTCCCTTAACATTTCAAGCAGAGAAAACTACAAACAAACCAAAAAACACATATTTTCACTGTACAGTACTAGGTTTAAAAAGTTAAAAGTTGATTACCTGATGACCTAAAATGTGCAAATATTTGGGCCAAAATCAATTAGAATCGGCATAAATGTTTGCAAATAAAAGAGCATTAAAATGACTCCTAATACTGAGTTTGACAAACACACCAACAATGTTAAGAATAACTCTATTATCTCATTAAAGTGAAGTATTTGTAATAATAATGAGGGTGATAATAATAAAAAGCTTTTCACTTTTTAAACCTTTAAATCCCACATAAAGGAAATATCAGTTCTTTTGTTTGCAGTTTCTTCTGTATTCAAACACACTGACAAAAACAAGACATTTTTTTTTTTTCTGGTTGTTAAATATTTGTGAATTTCTTTGACCTCTCTGCCAAACAGCTGAGCTGGAAGTTCACATTGAGAACAAGGAGCTTGAAAAGGTTGAACAGGATAAAGTGGAGATAAAGGTGAAGAAAGAGAAATGTGAATACTCCAGTTTGTCTCCATTTCCAGCCTCCTGCTGTTTTCCACCACATTTTTATTGCAGATAAATCAGGAGAAGATTGATATTGCTTAACAAGGCTCTGCATGTTGCAACCTGCTCACTTCATTTTCATGCTCTTTTCATTTGTTTTCATTTTAGCTCACTGTATTTATTTTATTTTTTATTTTGACTTCATATTAGTTAAATCAATGCTACTTCCTCCTATTCTAATGGCATCATCTGATATTTCAGAAGCCTCACAAACGGGAGATACCAACACAAAAGAGGAGCACAAGCATCACAGTGCAAGTCCCAACTCATCTGGATTCTTCTGTTGGTTTGTTGACGACTCATTATTTTCATCAGAGTTTCATCAACAACCTTTTTCCTCTGATTGGCTCAGTAACTGATCAGGCTGTGTCATTTTAACCCTTTAACTACCAGCTCAACTGTTTGGCACAGGTCAAAATAAACTGAATAAACTAAAAATGTCTGACAGACTTAATCCAATCAGACCTAATATGGTCATGTAGGAAGTAGAGACAAGTGATGAATCTATCCAATCACAGCTACTTTGGTTGTGTTAAAGGTTGGATGAGTTCAGAGGGACATCCAATCACAGCTGCCTTAGCTTGGTGGTGGTGGGATAAGTTGTGGAGCCATCCAATCAGAGCTGCTCTCTTTATGAATTGATATATTCATGTAGAGCAGGTTCACTGTTTGTGGTCACTTCTGGTATTGTAACTGAGATGCTCTGCCAGGTAGCCTAAATAAAGGTGACTGCATTTCACACAAAGGAACATTTGTTTCTGTTCATTTAGACATTCAGACTTTACTAACATTCAATAAAGGCTTAGTAGATGTTTGATTTTATCACAGAGGAAAACAGGACATAAAAAATGTCTTACCCTTTACACTTCAGATTTTAGTCGACTAAATTTACAGCAGATTTCATCGACTAAACTAGACTAAAATTAAAACAATTTAGACAGTAAGTTATGACAAACTATTTTTTAACTTGCACTTTTCTTATTTATACTCAGTTAAAATGATAAAGGACATAAGAACATCTGACATAAGAATAAAACAATCTAAACAAATGTAGATTAAAAATATCTGACAAACAAAATGAAAATGAGATCAGAGCACAGGATGATCTCATGTGTAGCCCAGAGACTGATCCCACTAAACTGGAAACACAATGTTTTTAATCTTATGGGAGATGGAATCAAACATTTGGAACAGAAAAACAGAAGAATTGTTCTGGAAAAATCAAGAAAGGAAATTTGACAGAACTTGTCAACCTTTCATTGACCATTTCAGTTAGATTGTAAAGTAGAAAACAATCTTTCAATAAAAGGTTTCATTTTATCCAAGTAGATTTCATCCACTAAAATGTTGTGAAATGTCATCAACTAAAACTAGACTAAAATTAAAACAGTTTAGATGACTACATTATGACTCAAACTCAAATATTTTGATGCCAAAGACTATACCTAAAGCTGAATTCAGAAGTGCTGTCAGAGTAACACAGGTGTGGAGTTTTTAAAAAGTGAAGAAGAGCTTTCCCAAACACACATCCCTGCACAAACCCTCCAACACTCGACTTTACCAAAGAATGAAGGACTGGATTTGACTGTTTCCTTGTAAAGCAGGGATATTATTGAAATACTGAGATCATATTTACAGACTGGAGTGTACTTTTGAATCTCTATAAACCAGTTTGATGACATTTGATCTCTGATTTGATCTGATTCTTACATTTCTATGAATGGATTTGAGCTTTAAACTTAATGTTCCTCCATTGAACTAAACAGCACCATCTCCTGGAGCTTCTGTAGGTCATCACTCTCTGCAGGCCGAGTCCAAACTTTAAGTCCAGGTTCATTTAGATGCGTGTAGAACAGGATCAGCATTTACTGAAGAGTCTAAAACTGACAGTGTTGTGAATTTGAGCTGCATATTTAATTTTAGATGAGCTGAAGTGATATCCAAGCAGAGGAGGGGGTGGTGCACAGGTGCTGCAGTGCATTGTGGGATTTGTAGTTTGATCTGTAAGATTGCTAATTAACAGAGGACCATTAATGTTGTGTTCCAGTTGATTGTTGAACCTAGATTCTTCAAGTTGTAAATTAGATAGATCACAGGGGGGCGCCCCAGTTTGTAGGAATTTCCTACCCAGACATCTTAAGGTCCCCAAACTTTACCAGCTTGTAACTGCAACTGGTTTAAAGCAGATGTAAGAGCCTCAGAAGCTTTGTTTCCTACTTTTTTAAATAAAACAAGTTACCAAAATGTCTGAGTTGTGCTGTGTTTGTGTAAATGATTATGTCTACAGACTAAATGATTTCATAGCAGTTGGTCTGCTCCAAAAAAATCCAGCTGTCATTAGTTTGTTGTCACTCTTAAAAGTGTGTTGTAATCAGAATATCAACAGAACACCACCAGCCCTCTGTAACCAAAAAATAATAATTCAGTGACAGAGTTATGTTAAAAATATGGATAAATATCATTTAATAGACAGATGGATTGCAGTTTAAAGTTTGTTATTCTCAGCACTTTCTTTATTTGCTGTTAATGCGTCTCATTCTGTGTATTTTTATAATTCCTGTATGTAAAGTCAAAAATGTCCAAAGACTGTTGCAGAGAAATGTGAAGCTGAAAATGTCATTGGCGTATTGGAGCAGTTCCATGTTTGTCCAGCAGGGTGCGCAGATGATCCAGAGAGCTGTGGCGTCTTAGGAGAGACGAGAGAAGAAGAGACGAAGCGGAGAAAGAAGCGGGAAAATAAGCAGAGACAACAGAGTTTGATTGTTGGCTGTTTTGGTCTGTCTAAATGTGTCAGCAAGATAACAAGGAGGAGACTGTGAGCCGCACCCACGGGAAGACCTGAGACCGTCTACGGATGTTGTTTACCGAGTAAACCTCCGTGAGCGCGTGAGTTCAGAGCCGTTAGCTTAAATGAGCGGGCTTTAGCCTTTAGCATTAGCCTGGCTAGTTGAGTAAGACTGGTGTGTGTGCAGGTTTAAGCTGCTGTTGATGCTGCTGCCTGGACCACAGGAGGAGAGACGATACCGGTGCTGATGTGAAGCCCAGCAGAGTTTACCGGAGGAGAGGAGAGGCCGCTCCGTCCGTCATTGCCTTACCTGCCTGGACATGGTGCCCCACAGCTGGAGCTCAGAAGGACCGTGAACGCCACACCGGGAGTCAGGTGAGCAGGGTTGCCAGATTTTTGACTGAAATAAGCAGCCAGGTCGATAAAAACAAGACCAAAACAAGCAACAACCAGCTATTTTTATTCTAAAGTGATATTTATATTTAAGAGAAACCTACATAAAGTGTGTTTTGATTTTTATCTATATTACATTTCAATTTCACAGTGATTTTTTTCTTATTCTGCTCAGTATTTACTTATTTAACATCCTTTTGTTGGACGTAAACAACCTTTTCTTAATACAGAAGTGAAGGGAGGGTCTATTGTTATTTATAACTATTATAACTAAACAGTTTGTCTAACCTTGGTTTTTATAACCAAACAGACATAGTCAGACTTTTATCTAAGTTTATGTTGATCCTCTACAGCTTTATTATGGTGAAAACAGTAATAGCTACTAGGGCTGAACAATTAATTGCAAATTAGATTAAATCACAATATGGCTTGTTTCAATTTTAAAATCGCAGACAGTGCAATATTTTTTAACCCAAAATGTGTTGAACATTTTGACATTGTGATGTAGTTTCTGACAATTTTAAGCCTATTTGAACCTTTTTTAACCCAGTATTTACAACTTTATGCCTATCTTGCTCCCATTCATCATTTTTTTGGCCACTGTCAGACCATGTTTGGAATTTTTACATGGTTTTTGAATTTTAATCTCAATTATGCTGTTAAGATCAATTTTCCTTAGGCACTTCTGAATTTTTTTTTGGCTTTATTGTGCAATTACATACCTATTTTGCAACTTTTTTTCTGCTTTCATTCCGTTTTTTTTACCCAGTTTTTACAATTTCATTCCTATTTTGCTTCTGTTCTTCACTTCTCCACTTTTTCTCCAATCTTTTATCCTTAGATTGATTTAATGTCATATTGGTTTTACTATTAAACGATCTTCTGCATATGTTTGTTTAAGAATACATAAGATGAGGAACATTAAAACAATCGCAGTGTAAATTGCAATAAAAAAATATTGCCACTAGATTATTTTCTCAAATCATTCAACCCTAATATCTACACCAGAAATATACTTAATTCTGACTATAAGTATTTCATTTTGTTGGAAACATAGTTTTTGCCTCTTTTTTACTGTAAAATTTACATTTGTGTTTGTGTTGGCCAAAATAGTTTGTGTAACTTCTGAATTGAGTTTATAGTGGTAGTAGAGTGAGCATCAGATCCCTCCTGGGTTTGGGGGCACAACAAGACCAAATGAGCAACTTCACTGTTGGTACAAGCTCTAAAATAAATAACCTGCAACTGGCAATATTAACAAGCAACTTTTCTAAAAGAGAAGCCCAAAGTCACTTGTAATAACCAGACATGAGAACTCGGCTGTGGAGGTTTTTCCTTTTGTTGTGGATCAGGCCTGCAACTAGTTTATTTGTTTTTATAACACTGGTAATGATATTATTTCCTCTTTTGTACAGAATGTTACAGTGTGGGTCCACAATTTTTCTCATGTCATGTCAGGAGTCGGTTGTCACTTCCTGTCATGACATTTTTTATCTGTAATTTTTTTTTTTCTAACAATAAATTATAACATAAATTGATGGTCTGCACATGATGTCAGGATCATGAGCACAGACTGACAACATGAATTAGAGGGGAAACAGTCAAACACTTTAATTAAATGGAGAAGTTTGGCATGTTTTGTCAATATTATTTGATAATGTTCACCAGTTAAGATCCTCAGCTGATGTTATTCAAACATTTGCAGTCATAATATCAGGTTCATAGTGAAGACAAGGCTGTGATGTAACAGCAACTGGTATACTGTTAATTCACAAGATGGATGAAGACTGCAGTGTGAGTATTCAGTGCTATCTCCCAGGTAACCTCCTGATTACAACATACTTCATTTGGTGTCATGTTTAATGTGATGTGACTGTATTTATTCATCACTGAAAAAGTAGAGAATTTTTAAAATTAATGAAGTAAAAAGTACAATCTTCATCTTTAAGTGTTGCCAAATAAAATGTTCTCCCAACAATAATACTCAAAGTACAGACATTTAAACTGTACATATGTGCAGGACTTAAGTTAGTTTATTTGTTATATTGTTTAATTGTTTAATTTTTATGATAAATTATATCCCTCAAAATATGTCAGTGTTTCAGTGTCTTTAACCTTCACCACAGAGGTGATACAGATGTGATCTCTGCACATGGAGATCAGAGAAAAAGTGCTAAATTTGATGGAATGATAAGTTTAAAAACCAAATCAATATTTAGGTGATCAATACTCAGTATCACTCAACATTTGAAGGGTCCTGAGTCTGCAATCCTAAATCTGCAGTCCTGAGAGTGCAGCCTCCAGCTCTGCAGACACATGCTATTGTACAAAAGAGTATAAAAGCCATGTTAGATGGAGAAAAGAATTTTGGGGAAGTCGAGATTGAAGTCGAAATTTTGATGTTAAAGTTAAAATTACGAGAATAAAGTTGAAATAGTTTTTATGTGGACTTAATTCTTGAGTTTTGACTGATTTTCTCGACATTTAACTTTAATCTCAACATTCTTAACTTTTTCATGAAAATTGTGTGTCGACTTTATTCTCCTTATTTTGACTTTAATCTGGACCTGCCCAAAATGATTTTTTCCATCTAAAATGGTCCTCATCCTCCTCTGTACTCTCTGACTTTCAGGAAGAGTGTGCATTTTTTTGTCCAGTCAGTGTTGCTCTAGAGAAGCTGAACAAAATGAAAACAGCGGGCTGTTCAGAGGTCGTTGTCCAGGCCTCCTCCTCTCCTCACCTTCCAGCAGAACATGGACATGAAGATGAAAAGAAACATGGACATGACTGCACACAGGATGATGTTCTTCCAGAAGCATGTCCTACAGCGAGGTAAGTTTGCTGAGCACATACTGATAAATATGTTGACTGGTGCGTCATATCTCATATGCATGTTTGTCAAAAGTTGACCTTGATGTTTGTTTGGTTTTGTGAGCTTTTTTATACTGACTGAACAGCTAGTTAGCCAACACTTCCAGAAAAATATACATCTGATGGTGCTGAGCGATAGAACAGTGACAAAACTTAAATCTTAACCATAATCTGCCTGGATTAACAGGCGCTGAGCTATAGAGGCCGAGGCAGACAAGCTAAATATCAGCTAATAATGCTGCTGTCTGTGTTTTTGTTTTCATGGTGAAGAGGCTGTTATAGAGTTATTCAGTGATTTATGATTTAGAGTTACTTTTCTGATCCACTGTCTGAAAAGTAGTGATGTGTAATCAGACTTAAAAAACTGAAAACAATCTATTCAGTGATTTTTATTCTACAGGATTGTGAGAAAGGAGTCAGTATTGAGGAGAGACCCTCAGTATAGACAGGACTGAGAGGAGACCCTCGTAGTATAGACAGGTGACTGAGAGGAGACCCTCAGTATATAGACAGGTAACTGAGGAGGAGACCCTCAGTATAGACAGGTAACTGAGGAGGAGACCCTCAGTATAGACAGGTAACTGACTGAGGAGACCCTCAGTATAGACAGAGTGACTGAGGAGGAGACTCGAGACACCTGAGTATAGACAGAGTGAAGAGACCCAGAGGGAGTAGACAGGTGGCTGAGGAGGGAGACCCTCAGTATAGACAGGTAACTGAGGAGGGAGCCCTCAGGTATAGAGAGGTGAGAGGAGAGGGAGACCTCAGTATAGACAGGTGACTGAGGAGGAGACCTCAGTATAGACAGGTGACTGAGGAGGAGACCTCAGCATAGACAGGTGACTGAGGAGAGTACCTCAGTATAGACAGGTGACTGGAGAAGACCAGTATATACACCCTTGGGAGGGAGGAGGACCTAAGGATAGGTATATGAGGAGTATTGTACCATATATATATAGTACTGTATAGAGGAGTCAGAGACACTGATCCTTTCTGAATGCTGTGATTTTTGTGTTAGCATGGAGACAGGATTTCCTGTCAGGCGGGCTTTTCCTTTTGAGTTCCTGCTTTTGTGTCGCAGTTTTTATCTGAGCTGAAGTTTCCAGCTCAGATTTCTCATATTATTAGGACATTTAGGAGAAGAAGGACGACTTGAGCAGGTAAGAGCCTGTTTTTAGATCCTCTATCTGGTCCTCCGCTTCAGTGACCGTGTATCTGAGTTTAAGACCTGAAGGTCAAAGTTCAGTTGAATTTGGATTTTCTTGATAGAACACAGAGAGAGCAGAACTGTGAAGCTGCAGTTTGGAGAACACACCAGTAGTTTGTTTCTTAAATCAGCGTTATTGAAGCTTTAAGCAATAACAGAACTCCAGACATTTAATTATGTTCAAAGCCAGAAACAGTTTTACCAGAAAATCTACAAAAGCTGTTTGTGTTTACTTCAGAAGATCAAAATCATAGAAGGAAATTTGATTTAAGAACCAAGTCGCTCAAACTACTTTAAAACAAATGTGTACTTCAGTTATATGGACTTCCCAATTTCAGGTCTTAAAAGGTTGTACAGAGACTCATCAATTAAAAAAAAGTAAAAATGCAAAAAAAATGTGTCAATACACACTTGAAACTTAAATTGGCTGTTATGAATGTTTTGAGATGTTAATTTGTATATTTATGGGTTCTTTATTCAAAGAATGGTAAGTGTAGGCTGTAGAAAATCAACTTTATGTGACATCAGACCATCTGCTCTTCTTTTTTAAACTGTTTAAGTAGGGGCAGACAAATCCATCCATTACTTTTTGAGTTAATTTGTTCACAGACAGACGGAGAGACAGACAAACAAACTCTCCCGAAAACATGACCTCCTTAGAGGAGGTAATAAGTGTTATCTGGGTTTAGGGCCTGATGTGGTCCCTTCATTGGATGGTCTTGATCCAGATCGGGCCTGGAGACATGGGCTATGTTCGAAATGGCGTACTGCCTACTATCTACTTACCTACTCAATCAGTACATACTGCATGCTGAATACTCAAAGATAATCTGGGTATGCTGTGGCTGACCGAGCGTTTACACACAGATGCATACTTAATACCCCAGAATGCATTTCGTGCCGGCCGGGAAACAGCACCGGGAAAATTAAAATAGTCCGACCACAAGCAACACAAAAGGACTGCATTCTGGAAAAACTACAAATTCATTCAATAATAATATTATTTCTAGTGAGAAAGTAAGTATTTACATCACGATTATGAGCCCAGTTGTTTGAAATAGTGACTGTTTTTAATTTGTCCCGCCGTTTTCGGAGACCGAAGCGTCCGCTTGGTGGGTGTTTCCATCTACGTACCGTAAACATCGGCAGCAGCAGCCCCCTCTTCACATTTCCAAGTTATTGTGAAGTGTTTTCTTTATCAACAGCTGCATGACACAAACCGAGCGGCAGTGGATGAATAGAATTAACACAAACACCTGTGTATCCATGATGATCTGTCTCCATTTTGTATTTCGTCTTCCCACGTCAGAGGTGCGCAATGCACTGTGGGGCAGAAGCAGCACATGAAGCAAGCTCCGCTCCATACTTAGTATGAGTAGTACGAGTAGTATGCCATTTTGAAAACAGCCCTAGTCTCTGCACACGACACGAGGCATACCGACAAAATGGCGTGTGTCCAGACTTGTTCTGTTGCTTCAGGAAGCGACCCGTCTTCCAACATGAATTAAAGGAAAAGTTTGGTTCCTGCAGCTTTCCCATTGTTTATAGAATGAAGTAGAACAATAACCTCACCCAGAAGGCTTTCCTGATCCAAACAGTGCTTCAGGAGATATTTAGATCATAAATCAAGCAGCGGACATCCGTATAATGGTAGCACATGGTTTCTGTTCTTGAAGGTGTTTTCCTCTGATTGGACTGCATCCAGCCGTTGTTGGCCATTTGTCCTCGTCAGCCACCGTACATCACAGAAGCAAGAACCAGCAGTGAGCAAGGACAAACAAAACATTTTTGTATTCACCATCCAAATCATGGAGACACTCCTGCAGAAAGAGTTTGTAGTTAACTCTCTGCTCTCTGACTCCTTCTCTCTCCTTCGAGGAGATAAGCTGAGCTGAATCAGTGACATTTTTTAAACACTTCTTTAAACTCACTTTTTAAAATTGATTTTACATGATGCTATCTTTATTGCTTACATTCTTGTTATCAGCTTTGTTATTCATTTATTCTGTTTTATCTACTTATTTATTTTACAATTATTTATTTTAACAAGGGCCGGTAATTTTGGGAAACTAGCATGAATTTATATGTAGCATCTCCTCAGGTCTTCAGCTAGCTCCTCCCACTCCTCCAAACTGGCGCCCCCCGCTCACATGCACGAGCGCTGCATATTCACAACCAGAAGACTGATTCAACTCCAAACCCTCAGCACAACATTTATGTTTTACACTACACCAAGTCATGTCTCGGTCAGCAGTAAGAAAACACCAAAACATTATCATAGTAAAGTAAAAACAAAAAAAACATGTAAAGTTAGTTAGTGCTCACAGCCCGATGTTGATCAGGGTATAGGTAGTTCCTCTGTCATTCTCAACATAGCTGTCAGGTCTCCCATTTTGACCATGAAACTACCATATTTTCTGTATTTTTTTCTCTTTCCCGACGTCCTCCTGTATTAGTATTCTCCTGTAGGTCTTCCGTGTGATGATATAATAATAAAAACATTCCTCTGCCTCTCCAAAATGAACTCTGTCTCTAGCTTGAATGAGGCAGTAATGCTCCAACATGATGGATGCCAACCACCATGAAATTGAAGAAGAAGAAGCAGAAACGTCCACCTGCAGTAGCCTGGGTGGCAGCTGTCACAAGATTAGAGCAAACAGAACGAACTAAGGGTGTTTTCACACCAACCATATTTAGTGCGCACCAAAGAAGTTCTGGCCCAGGTTTTGGTATGTTAGTATCAATGTGAATGCAACTACAGCACTTCAGTGTGCACCAAATCAGCCGGTCCGAGACCTCCATGAAGGGGTGGTCTCCATCGCTCCATCTCCCTACAGTTGATGCGGCACTGGTGTGAAACAAAGTGGTCCGAACTGATCTACTTTTGATGCATTACTTCCTATTAATCCCGGGGTTGAACCTTTTGCTTGATCAATTTGTTTTGTTTGTTGTTTGTTTTCTTTCCCTTTGTCTTTATTTTTCATGAAGCTCTCTGCCTTCTCCTTTGAGTCTTCTGGTATCTTTTTGACCGGGTTGTTGATTTATTGTCTCCAGAGTTTTGCCTTTTTCTGCCTTTGTTTGGTCTGTTCAAGCACTTTGTAAATATGTGTTTCTAAAGCTGATATAGAAATAAAGTTATTATTGTTATTGTAATTATGATTTATCACAGCTGACAGACAGCAGGGGGCGCTCTGCTATGGACCAGACTGAAGAACCAGAGGAGGGGGTCCCTCCATCTAAAACCTCTCTGAGTGAAGAAGACCAGGGTCTGAGGTGAGACGAAGATCTGCAGCCATCACACTGACACCATCACTACACCATCATCATCCTCATCTTCATCATCAGTCTTTATCACAGTAGTGCCAAACCATGACAGGTGTTACCTCAAGACACTTTACAGAAGGACAATGCCATACTCTTCATCATTTCATCATCATCACTGCATCTTCATCTCTCCCTCCATTTGTCTGCATCTTCATCCTGAAATAACAGCTCAAGTATCTGATGATGATGATGATGATGTTTGTTTTATCAGGATGAAGAGATCAGAGCCTCCTGAGCCCAGCGGTGTGTCCATGAAGAGTGACTGGTCTAAAGATTTTTTTGTTAACTTTAAGAAAGACAGACCTGCTGAGGACAGGTGAGGATTGGCAAATATGACCTTTGACCTCCATGTTTTAATCATGATGATGATGATGATGATGTTTGTTTTATCAGGATGAAGAGATCAGAGTCTCCTGAGCCCAGTGGTGTGTCCATAAAGAGTGACTGGTCTAAAGATTTTTTTGTTAACTTTAAGAAGGACAGACCTGCTGAGGACAGGTGAGGATTGGTAAATTTGACCTTTGACCTCCATGTTTGAGTCCCTCAGAGGTGATGAGGACATTTATTTGATGGGCATGCTGAGGTCAGGTCAGCCCCCTCAGAATGTCTTTTTTTCCAAACTTTATTTTTGATTTTTCAAACAAGTAAATGAACAGACTTAGATCATCAGGCCTTTAATAAAACTTCCCCCACCCTAAGGTTCTGAAAACAAGCACTCTTGACACTCTCGTGTTATGCTCAGGTCATCATGATGTACAAAAAAAAGAAATCCATGTAATCTATAAAGGGACTCCAGGTCAGGATAAAGCTCTGGTGTTTATTTTTTTTTTTTTATTTTAGGCCTTAATTTTTCTAAAGGTAAAAAGGAAAGCACCTCCTTCACCCAGTGTGAGAAAGACGGAGCATTTTAGGCCCTCCTACCGAAAGAATAAGTCTGGGGGCCAACAAAGAGACATAAGAAAGACCATTTGCTTTTGAGTTTTCAATTTGGAAATGGTATGCCAGAAATAAATAGTATGTGTACGGGTTAGACTTTTCTGCCAGACATCCTCCGATAGCCCTTCTTTCAAATCTGCAGCCTTTATTCTGTCCCAAGGTATTTTATTTAATCCCTGTCGCACTTTGTAAACTAGAGACCAATTTTCTGTAATAGGGATCGAGTTGTAGAATAAAATCTGACAGATTCATTGTCACAATCTATTAATGCTTTGACAGGAGAGAAATTGTCTTCTGAGAAAAGGTCACTGAGAATAAAAAGCCCATGTCTCTGTACAGACTGAAATGCACTATCTAGTATAGAATGTGTAAAGAAATGATTATTTGCAATCAGGAGAAATCCACTAACCTGTTTTAAACCCAAATGTCTCCTTAACTTAAACCAAATGTTAAGCTACCATTGAGTGGTTTAACATTTGGTTAAGTCCTGAGAGTGGGTAATGGGTAAGAAAGAAGCTCATAAAAACCCAGTTTCTGCCCAGTTCTGCCCATAAAAACCCAGTTTCAATAACTAGGAGCGTAGAACAAGAAATCCCACATTCTGCTGTGAGCAACGGAGCCGTGGACAGACACAAGAGGGGTCAGCAGAACGTGGGATTTCTTGGGTTCTTGTTTCTTGTTCTACGCTCCTAGTTATTGCAGAGCGCGCGTTCGTTTGGTTTGGTCAGCCGCGGCTCCCGTAGGCACCCGTAAGTGTATCATAGAAATGCCAAGTAGTAAGTTTAGGCTATAAACATGTGCTAAATGATGTTGTTTCGAGTAAATGGTGGACGTTACCCGCTCAGGACACTTGGATTACAGCGCACGAGCAGTATGGAGGAATATTGCCGACTTTTTGTGGACTTTTAAGGACACTGTTCGTTCGGGCTCTGATCTAAGTCATGATATCAATGGCAGTGGACAGCGAGTATCCCCCCAGATCTCCGGCTGCATCCTAGATGTTCCAAAACTACTCCACAGTGTTGTTCAGCATGAGGGTGAGTAGAAAATGAGGCCAAATCGTTGTTTGGGTGTAGCATTCCTTTAAAGCGAAAGTGAGAAATATCCTACCATACATCATTAAAAGGAAAAAGCAGAGTCTATGATTAGTAGATCTTATGACCCAAATTCCTTGAGAATGCATAATAGTTTTGGTATGGATTCCTGAGGGCTGGATATATTTACATATGACATCATCAGCGTAGAGTGACACTTTATGCAGTTTACTGCCCCAAAAGATACCTTTAATACCATGTTCCACCCTGAAAGCTATAACAAGTGGCTCGATTGCCAAATTAAACAGGTGAGGAGAGAGACTACAGCCTTGTTGGCAGCCTCTACGGAACTTTAAATAGAGATTATAGTGTTTGTCCATACTGCAGCCAGAGGAGAGCAATACAAAATTTTAATCCATGTTAAAGGTGATGGACCAAAGCCAAATCTTTCTCAAGAATGTGAACAAATACCTCCACTCAACCCAGTCAAACGCCTTCTCCGTATCTAATGAAATCACCACCTCCGATCCACAGTTGATGGTAATTCATGCTGAGTCACTGATCTCTTTAATTCTGTTCTGATCTACAGAGGTCAGATGGAAACATCTGGACTCCCCAGTATCTTCTCCAAACTGCCTGAATCAGAGCTGGACTCCATATTTCTGGTGAGAACATCACACTTTAACAGTGAAGTCCATGATCTACACGTCTGCTGCTCCACCATGATCCAGATGTTAATGTCAGTGTTCTGCTCTGTCACATTGAATCTCCACTGTCTTCTGTTCTCCAGCTGCTGGAGGAGAACATCATCAGCTTTGTGAAGAACAGGCTGAAGAGAATCCGGAGAGGTTTGGGTCCAGATTACCCAGGATGCTCAGAAGCTCAGAGAGAAGAGGTGATGGTTGGTGAAGAAGAGGAGCAGAGGAGCTGCAGAGAGGCATTTCTGAAGATCACAGTGGGCTTCCTGAAGAGGATGAATCAGGACGAGCTGGCTGAGCATATAAGGAACAGTAAGAGCTTTACTCTGATGGAGGGGGGGGGTTATCATCTGTCAATCAATCTATGACAGGGGTCTGCAGCCCAGAGCAACAACGCCTGATCCCTGGGCCTGAATGCTGACTGGTTTACATTGAGTGGGAACTTTTATCAAGGTACAGTCCCTTTAGTGTTAAATTTTGGACCCAAAAGCTAGAGATGGAGAAAATCATAAAGCAGGCGTTTATTAGCCAACACAATTCCAGTCACTCTCTCATTCTGAGAGAAAGCTGAAGGCATGTCATCATAGAGAAGGACGTGCAGGACAAAAAAAGCAAGAATTGTGTTGCACACTGCTGGGGGCTTCCACTCACAAGTAGATAAGACATGCAAAGAACCTCTTCAGAATTCCATTTGATCGCTCAAGAGCACACCCTGAGATCCCTCTCCAAAGAGCAAAGCTGTTTTTTTTAATGTTTAAGGATTGAAAGATTTAGTGTGAATTTAAAACACAAGATGTTTATTTGCTTTTTTCTTTACTTTTTGTGGAACAGATAAGCTCTGGCTGGTCAGAAGATATTGAGAGACCCCATTCTGCCTGTTCTACCAGTTTTAACACACCTAGCAGCCTTCAGAGTGATGTGCAGTCTTTAGAGCACTCATTATCCTAATTTAGTAATATTGAAAAGTTTGAATTTGGATCAGACTGATCCAATCTGACTTTGCTTTGACCAACTGGGATAAAACTAAGATGGATTACATGTTTGTGCATAGCCAAAAAAGGGATTTCAAAATCTGGATAATGCTGATCCAGATTGCACCTTTTGAACAGCTGGCTCCAATCATCCTGCCCTTCCAAACTTTCACTTCATTGACAGTTTTAATCTGTGCTGGGACTGAGCCTCACTTTGCATGCATGGCTGAATCCATCCCAACAGAATCTACATGGTGCCCCTTGGCCAAATAATTCAGTACCACCATATCTCTTTTCTCTGCTATGCAGATGACAATAGATATACCTTTCTAAAGACCTGAGGACTCTTGTCAGGTCTCAAGAGTTTGTGACATCAGCTGTTGAATGGAAGGAAATTTCCTTCAGCTCAGTTATTCATTGGGTGAATTCTACTCCTGAGCACTTCCCCTTTGTCTTACTCCTTCGTCTTACCCCTTCCCTTTAAGACTCTTGTGCCTTGTCTTCTATATGTTCCTGGCTGTTTGTCAAAGCACTTTATAAACCTTTGTTTGTAATAGTACTTCACAAATTAAGCTATAAGTATGACTATTAATATCTGCTTCGATATGATACCACAAGGTTTAAATAAAAACACTTTGTTGTACAATGAGAAGATGTGAGCAGCCCCTCTGTGATGTCAGGACTTTGTCCAGGATCCAGACTTTTATGTCATTTGTTGGTTTTTCCTTCAGGATCTGACGCCTCAGTGTGCCAACAAAAACTCAAGTCCAACCTGAAGCAGAAGTTCCACACCGTGTTTGAGGGGATCACTAAAGCAGGATCCCTGACCCTGCTGAACCAGATCTACACAGAGCTCTACATCACAGAGGGAGAGGTTGGAGGGGTCAATGAGGAACATGAGGTCCAACAAATCGAGACCACATCCAGGAGACCACACAGACCAGAGAAGACCATCAGAGGAGAAGACATCTTTAAGGAATCAGCTGGAGAAGATGGACCAATCAGAACAGTGATGACGAAGGGCGTGGCTGGCATTGGTAAAACAGTCCTCACTCAGAAGTTCACCCTGGACTGGGCTGAAGACAAAGCCCACCAGGACATACAGTTCATGTTTCCATTCACCTTCAGAGAGCTGAATCTGCTGAAGGAGCAGAAGTTCAGCTTGGTGGAGCTTGTTCATCACTTCTTCAGAGAAACCAAAGAAGCAGGAATCTGCAGGTTTGAGGAGTTCCAGGTCTTGTTCATCTTTGATGGTCTGGATGAGTGTCGGCTTCCTCTGGACTTCCACCAAACCAGAATCCTGACTGATGTAACAAAGTCCACCTCAGTGGATGTGCTGCTGACCAACCTCATCAGGGGGAACCTGCTCCCATCTGCTCACCTCTGGATCACCACACGCCCTGCAGCAGCCAATCAGATCCCTCCTGGATGTGTTGACATGGTGACAGAGGTCAGAGGGTTCACTGACCAGCAGAAGGAGGAGTACTTCAGGAAACAGTTCAGAGATGAGGAGCAGGCCAACAGAATCATCTCCCACATCAAGAAGTCCAGAAGCCTTCACATCATGTGCCACATCCCGGTCTTCTGCTGGATCACTGCCACAGTCCTGGACCATGTGCGGGAGACCAGAGAGGAAAGAGAGCTGCCCAAGACCCTGACTGAGATGTACATCCACTTCCTGGTGGTTCAGTCCAAAGTGAAGATCATCAAGTATGATGGAGGAGCAGAGACTGATCCTCACTGGAGTCCAGAGAGCAGGGAGATGATCCAGACTCTGGGTAAACTGGCTTTTGAGCATCTGCAGAAAGGAAACCTGATCTTCTATGAAGCAGACCTGACAGAGTGTGGCATGGACATCAGAGCAGCCTCAGTGTACTCTGGAGTGTTCACACAGATCTTTAAAGAGGAGAGGGGACTGTACCAGGACAAGGTGTTCTGCTTCATCCATCTGAGCGTTCAGGAGTTCCTGGCTGCTCTTCATGTCCATCTGACCTTCATTGACTCTGGAGTCAATCTGATGGCAGAAAAACAGAGACCATCCAGGGTCCTTAAAATCTTTACTGTCAAACCTGATCTGAAACACGTCCACCAGAGAGCTGTGGACCAGGCCTTACTGAGTCCAAATGGACACCTGGACCTGTTCCTGCGCTTCCTCCTGGGTCTTTCACTGCAGATCAATCAAAACCTTCTACGTGGTCTGATGCCACAAACAGGAAGTAGCTCACAGACCAATCAGGGAACAGTTGAGTACATTAAGTCAAAGGTCAGTGAGGACATGTCTGCAGAGAAGAGCATCAATCTGTTCCACTGTCTGAATGAACTGAATGATCGTTCTCTGGTGGAGGAGATCCAACATGCCCTGACATCAGGACGTCTCTCCACAGATAGACTGTCTCCTGCTCAGTGGTCTGCTCTGGTCTTCATTTTACTGTCCTCAGAGAAGGACCTGGACAAGTTTGACCTGAAGAAATACTCTGCTTCAGAGGAGGCTCTTCTGAGGCTGCTGCCAGTGGTCAAAGCCTCCAGCAAAGCTCTGTAGGTGCACGTACCTGCACAGGTCACATCAGATTTCTGGGATTTTACAAGAATGATCATTAACTGTTTTGTCTTTATGTTTTTCTGATTCTTTTTTCAGGCTGAGTGGATGTGGACTGTCAGAGAAGAGCCGCGAAGCTCTTTCCTCAGTCCTCAGCTCACAGTCCTCTGTCCTGAGAGACCTGGACCTGAGTAACAATGACCTGCAGGATTCAGGAGTGATGCTGCTGTCTGATGGACTGAAGAGTCCACACTGCAGACTGGAGACTCTCAGGTAAACATTCAAAACACCCTTTACATTGAAAACTTCATTCAGAGTCGTACCAAAGTTCTAGAGTGTTTACTTTTGTTCATTTTATTTTTGTTCAACTTACTTTTTGATGAGTGAAACAACCAATGAGAAATTAAGGCTCCACCTGCAGGAGATAATTGTAGCCTATTTAGATCAGAGATAAACTTCTTGAATGTTTGTGAAACTTGACTGAAGATGTTTTTCAGGCTGAGTGGATGTAGACTGTCAGAGGAAACCTGTGGAGCTCTGTCCTCAGTCCTCAGCTCACAGTCCTCTGGTCTGAGACACCTGGACCTGAGTAACAACGACCTGCAGGATTCAGGAGTGACGCTGCTGTCTGATGGACTGAAGAGTCCACACTGCAGACTGGAGACTCTCAGGTTAGATTAAAACAGATCTTGAACACAAGGATTTGTAATAAGGACTATGACAGAGATTAAAGCTGTTCAAAGTCTAATGGCAAAACTTTATTTGGTCCACAAATTTATGAGGTTGTTGTGAATCTTTCTCAGGCTGAGTGGATGTGGACTATCAGAGAGAAGCTGTGGAGCTCTGTCCTCAGTCCTCAGCTCACAGTCCTCTGTCCTGAGAGACCTGGACCTGAGTAACAATGATCTGCAGGATTCAGGAGTGACGCTGCTGTCTGAGGGACTGAAGAATCCACACTGCAGACTGGAGACTCTCAGGTAAACATAAAAATGTTGAAATTCAAATCAAAGCTGTGACCATCATCTGAGCTCCTGAACACCTTCAACAGGAAGGAGTTTCAAATGTTCTGTAAACAGACTGAGGGCCTTAGTCATGAAACAGAAGACATTCAGGAAGGAGACTGTCATGATCCTCACAGTCTCCCTGAAGGTTAAAGGTCAGAGGAGAGACGGCTTACCTCAGGGTGGATCAGGTTCCTCTAAAAACTCTGCAGGGAAAGACCAACAGCTCTGAGGTCTTTCAGGAGGGTCAAAGCTGTTCAAGCAGAACATGTCTGAGTCTTTGAAATGATGGACCCATGAATCAGCAGCACATCCAAACATTCATCATTTTATAGAAACCAAACTAGGACAGAGTCCTTCAATCTGTGGTCTTCAGCCCAGTCCCAGAGCAGCCGGACTTGTTCTGAGATTTATTAGAAAAAGAGGAGGTTTTTAGCTTGCCTACAGAGAGGGGGTGTCCCTCCTGGACCTGGACTATGGAGGCCTTTAAAGATCCTGATGGTTCAAGGCTCCTCCCATACTGCTTTAGAGACTGAAGGTATCGAAGACTGACCTTCATTCTGGACGTGATACTGTGATGTTAAACTGTGGATTCGCCTGTCTGTCTGTCTGTCTGCAGTCTGTCCTTCTGTCTGGTCTCAGAGAAGGGCTGTGTGTCTCTGGACTCTGCTCTAAGCTCGTCCTCTCTGACAGAGCTGGACCTGAGCTACAATCATCCAGGAGAACGAGGAGAGAAGCTGCTGTCTGCTCGACGGGAGGATCCACGCTGCAGCCTGAACATCCTGAGGTACATTGACACCATAGAAGAAGAAAGAATCACATGTTGATGTTCAGCAGGCTGAAAATAGAATAAAGTAGGACTTCATTTGTCATTGCAACAAGTTTAACAAATTTGCAAAGGCCCTTCAGTCAGTGCAAAACAGTGTGAGACAAGATGATTAAGTACGATGCAAGTGTAAGTGAAGTAAAATAAGATAAGAAATAAAATAAAGTAAGATAGAAAATATATAATAAAATAATAAAGGTATAGTCTGGTCTAGAGGTAAAAAGGTATGGACTAGCTTTTCAGCAATGCACTGGGACAGGATAGGCCTGATATTAGTGATTTAAAATAAATTTATGGAAAGATTACAGGTTTAAATTAATTACTTATAATTTCTAAATGAACTTAAAATCTTAACCTAACTCTGTATAATTTGTTGGATCAGTTAGTTCACTACTGATATTATTTTAAATTGTTTTATCTCAGGAAGTCATGATTTTCTCCTGTCTGTTAGCAACAAGCAAAACAGTAATCAGACCCAAAAAGGGAAAGTAAAGCAAATGGAAAAAGGGAGAGGTAGGCTATCTCAGGACCCTGATGAATGAAGAACTGATCCCAGCTTTGGTTTCTGTCTCCAGGTTGGACCATGGTGGAGCGCACAGACTGAGACCTGGTCTGAAGAAGTGTGAGTGTTTTCAATATTTGATTTAATGATGATTCTTCAACTTTTTACTCTCATCAACTTTTCATCTGAAGGATTGTGTCAGAGCTCCAGAGATAAAACAGCATCAGGAGGATAAAGCATGGAGACATGAAGGTCAGAGGTCATTAGTCTGAGGAACAGGTCACATGATCAAAGTGAAGATGAGGAACAAAAATCAGCAGAGATGGTGTGTTGGTGTGATCAGAGAAATGCTCCATCACACCATGAGCTGAACATGAGCTGTACATGAGAGCCTCAGGCCAACCCAGGGGATTATGGGTAAAACAGTGTCCCACAGAAGTGAGTACACCCCTCCCATATTTCCAAATATTTTATGATATCTTTTCATGGGACAGCAGTGAGGTAATGACACTTTGATACAGTGTACAGTAGTGAGTGGGCAGCTTGTTAAACAGTTTATATTCACTGTCCCCTCAAAACAACTCGACACACAGCCATTAATGTCTAAACTCAGGGCTTGAAGACCTCCGGCAGGGTGCCGGAAATCCGGCGTATGAATATTTTGGTGATTTAATATATATTTTTTTAATCTTAAACCAGTCGTTTAATGTGATAGTTCCAACTACCAACGATACTCAAGGTAACCAAGGCGTTCTAGCCAATCAGGGGCAGAGTAGGGCGGGCCTTAAGTTTTCAACATTTGGACAGCGTCAGCGGTGAGGAGCCGATTTGGCGTATACTGCTAACATGTATAACCGGCATGTTAAACCGGCGAGGAAACCTCAAGATGGGAAGCAGGAGTAAAAAATAAGTGGCGCTGGAGTTGGATAGAGGAGGCCGGAACAGGAGCCAGGAGCTTGTTTTTGTGTGCCGTTTTCCAGAAAACTATTGTATGGCTGCAGCGGAAAAAAACTAGCTCGTCGTGACCCGGGTCACGGCGTCCATGCGTGCTCTCTCCCACACATCGACCTCACCAGGAGCGACAGCTACAGGTACCACACAGCAACATCGATGACCAGGGGTTAAAGCTGGCCGGAGCCCTCCGGCTTATCCAAGTAAATTAATTAACCAATTCAAGTAGCACCACGGGCGACAGACCATTTTATCATGAACAGCCTGCATGGCTCTCTCATGAGCGCCGAGATGCTCAGTAAATCAGAGCGCATCATTAACATAGACGGGCTGGAGGGTATGAACGGTAAATAATGCCAGAGATTATCCGTGAACTGCCAATATATGCCGGCGGCTGAAGGAGCCTTGACGTCAATAAAAACTATTCTACGAGCGCGAGAGCATGGAGATATGAGCGCGAAGAGGTGTGCGGTGCGGCCCTGAGCGTAAAGACGCACAGCGCACGGGGCAGCGGTCCTGTGTGTATACCGTAAAACTCAACTGTCCTGAGCAGTCCAGCTCTGTTTTTCACCTTTTCTAAATAATAAACTCATCCTGCGGTTTCCTGCGTCGCTTATTCTCCATGATATCAGAGCAGTCTGAAGGATCAAGCTCCAAATGCAGTCTGTTAGTGCAGTGGCTCTCAACCTGTGGGTCGAGGCCCCAAAGTGGGTCTCAGATCTGTTTTCAGTGGACGGTGTATAAATCAGATAAAAATGTGGCAAAATGTCTTCAGTGTTCAGAGACCCGAGCAGACGAACTCCCGTACAGTTTATTTTACTCTGTTGTGCTGTATCAAGTAAATACTAGTTGTTCTCTCAGGATCTTGACACATAACATATATAACACATATGTGTTATATGAGCAGATAAATTGGGGGTTGTCCTATGATGGACATTTGACTTGAGTTATCTAGAAAAACAACTTACATGTTATAATGGGAAATAGTGCGTTAAGATTTATGGATGTGTGATCTTCCAGTGCTCTTATTATTTGATGTTTAAAACATTTTTTCGCCAGTCTCTCTTTGCACAAAAATTTTATTTTCTATGTTTTTTTACTAAGCAAATTAAAGTGGTTAATATTTCTGAGATCTTGATCATGATGACTTAACATGGTGAATATTACTCAGGACAGAGCTGTAGAGATCCACCACTTCACTGTAAGTTTTATCTAAAAAGTGAAAATATCAACCTTTTGAAGGGCCTTTTTCTTCCAATTCCCAAACTCATTATGTGACCAGAATGTGAGCATGCATAGATAGATGCTTTATTATGCAGTTATGCTGTCCTGTAATTCTGCTAATTCTGTTTCTCTCAAAATGCATCAGATTGATGCTTTTAAAAATGAAATATTCCAAATTTTCTTACGGGGGAGCATGCCCCCGTACCCCCCTAGAGGGGTCATAGCCTCCTAACGTTTTTTAACCCTGACCTGTTTTCATGCCAGATATTTTGTCCTTGTGTAGCCTTTGTAGTTAGTTTAACTTTCTGTGTTTCCTCTGCCTTAGTTGATCTCATGTGTTTCACTCACCTGTGTGTCTGCAAAGGTGTGGTTTTCACCTAAGGCCCCCCCCCCCCCCCGCTGCATAAAAATTTTCAGGCTCAGGACTTTTTCCTGCTTCAAGCCCTGGTCTAAACTACTGGCAACAAAAGTGAGTATGACCCTTACTGAAAGTGTCCAAATTGGCCCCTAAGTGTCAATATTTTTAGCGGCCACCATTATTTTTCAGCACAGCCTTAGCCCTTGTGGGGAGGGAGTTCACTAGAGCTTCACTTTTTGCCACTGGAATCCTTTTCCGCTTACTAATGAGCACATGATGGAGCTGGTGGATGTTAGAGACCTTGCACTCCTCCAGCAGACTAAAGTCATGGATTACTGGATCCATATCCTGTGGTCTGATGAGACCAACATGAACTTATTTGGTTCAGATGGTGTCAAGCATGTGCGGCAGCAACCAGGTGAGGAGCTCAAAGACAAGTGTGTGTTGCCTACAGTGAAGTATGTTGGTGGGAGTGTTATGGTCTGGGGCTGCATGAGTGCTCCCAGTACAGGGGAGTTACACCTCATTGAATGGACCACAAAGGCCAATGTATTGTAACATACTGAAGCAGAGCATGATATCCACTCTCTGGAAAAGGGGCCACAGGGCAGTTTTCCAATGTGATAATGACCCCAAAACACATCTCTATGACCACCACTGCCTTGGTAAAGAAGCTGAGGATAAAGGTTGTGGACTGGCCGAGCATGTGTCCAGACCTGAACCCAACTGAGCATCTGTGTGAAGTCCTCAAAAGGAAGGTGGAGAAGTGCAAGGTCTCTAACATCCACCAGCTCCATCATGTGGTCATTAGTAAGTGGAAAAGGATTCCAGTTGCAAAATGTGAAGCTCTGGGCCCTATTCTATGAAGAAGTTCAGCCTAGCAAGATAGCCTTGGAGCTACCTTGCTGAACCGAGCGCGATAGCCGGCCGTCTCGCTAAACAGTTTGACGCAAGGGTTATCAACCTCATAAATGGATCCAGCTTTGCAATGAGCGAGTGCACGCATATAAGGTGGAGCCCGCCGAATCTGACCAATCACGAACAGGGACCAGTCTGGAGCGTCAGAGCAGGCTGGAGAGCGAAGGACCACATACTTCTGTTATGCTTTAAGATCAGTGGACAACTATTCACTGTGTTACTTAATAATGCTGGCTGTCAGAAATAATAACTTAAATTAAGTAATGGGATTTAATTTACATTAAACCTTGAGGAACCACCTATGAAAGGGTAGATGATAGTCAATTTATTAAGTTTGTCTCATTAAGGTTACTGACTATTAATTTGGAACCATGATTTATAATTAACTTAATAAAAATAACCAAAGTTACCCAATGAATTGTCAGTTAAAGTTAAAGGATTGGTAGTTCTGCAGAGAAGAGGTTGGCAAGATTCATTCTTATACAACATTAACAGACCAGCAACTGACTTTGTTTAAAATTATTTATTGGCAAACATGTAAACATACAATACCTAAGCTAACAAAATCTTATCTCTAAGTGTGTGTGAGTGTGTCTATATGTGTGTGTGTGTGTTAGGGATTTAACGATATGAAAATTTTGTATCATGGTTATTGTGACCAAAATTAGCACGGTTATCATTATGATCAGGGTATTGTTGCAGTATGCTCAAAATGTTCAAAAGGTACTTTTACACACAATTTAATCACTTAAACCCTTCAGTATTATTATCCTAATGGTTCTTTTTTGTCTTTGTTATCAATAATATGCCAAGAAATGCCTTTTGAGTACATTTTTATCCTTTTTTCAGAAATAAAAGTAAACAATCCTGGAAAGTATTTGTCATTATTATGTTATAAACGCTGTGATTACAAGAAAAGAAAACAACTGATCTGAACTTCCATCAGGATTCTCTTTATAAAAAATTGCAAATGAACATGTTCAAAGTTTTGAGATGACATAAAATGAGCTTAAACTATTATATATACACTCACACATTTTTGTTTGCCTGCAGCATTAGTGTCCATGTTACAGCTCGTTATATAAGACCATGTCCAGGACTTTTTTTTTCAAATGACGATAGTCGTTCATAGAAGGATGAGAAGTAACAGGAAGACAGAGGATGTGAAGGCCCAGCAGCAGTAGCCTACAAGTATTATTGTTGATTTACAATATATTGCAACTGGAATCATAATTTCCCTGAGGAAGTTCTCCCAAAGGGATTAATAAAGTACAATCTATCTATCTATCTATCTAGTCCTGAAGCAATAAACCCCCTTCATGATTCTCCTCTGGTCTCCCCTCTCCCTGGCAGATCTCCTCGGTATTTTCTCCTCTAAATATTTCCAAATGAAGATCGATGAAATCCTTAAAACAAGAACTTTGACGGAAAAAGACAATCTATTTCAAAATACGGTGAATACATGGCAAGAACACAGTCAAGAATGATACTTATTCTGTTATTTATAAGATTTATACATTTTTGGATAGAATTACTGATAAGTTACCTGTTATTCTCTCAGGTATGGCTCACTGAATCCCCCCCCCCCCCCCCCCCCGTCTCTCCCTACGGATCTGTCAGTTCATTTACTCGAAGAGTTCCTTCGGTTGAAATCACGCACATCTTTTTCTTTTGCTTCAGCTTCGTTATATATAATTTATATAATATATATATATATATATTATACTGAGCTGTGGCTGCAGAGCCTCCGCTGCAGCTCTGGCTCTTCGGCAGAGGCCATTTCACGGCGCTACGAGAACTAGACCCTTATTTAGCTGTGTTTTTGTGTGAAAGTAACGCGCTAAAAATTCTCTAAATAAAGCGTGAATGCAGACCGATTTCAGATTTTTTCGGTGGGAGTCCGTTTATTTGTGTTTTTGGTCAAGTAAAATATGGCCCCGTCTGACTGCAGAGGAATCGGCAGACGAGCAGGACCAGAGCAGAAAGGGGGTGTTTGGTCCGTGCGCCCTGGGCTTCTGCTGCACAGAAACACTGCTAGGGGTAATTTCTGCCCTAAACCTTGTGATAGGACCCAACTTGTTCCATCCCGGAATATCACTTTAAAGCTCAAAGAACATTGTCGCGGCTAAGCCTAAACTTAAAGCCACTGAGGGGCTGCATAGACAGGCTAAGGCTAATCGACGCGCCTGCTGCTACCGCACACCTATGACTGGCGTCTGATGAAAACAGAACAGCTTCCGGATTCTTCATTTGATGCTTTCTTTATTTTGTCACCATCTGGATCGTTAATCCGTGCTAATCCATGAGTGCAGATAAAGTCCATACAGCTTGTACAACTTTGTTTCCCTCAAACAACAAACAACGTGACATGAACCTGACGGTAGCGGAGCGGTCGAAAAACTGTGTGCTCCTTCCTTCTTGCAACACCTGACCTCTGCCAGAAGGTTCCCACCCTTATAGAAATCCCCACAAAATTCACTGAGGACACCTACTGGCCAAATATGGCTACAATCACAAGGAAATGGCTCCTACAAACATATTCAATAACGCAATGCCGTGATTGTTTAAACTGAATAGTCCTGTGCTTAGCCGTGCTATGCTAAAGTCTGTAAGGCCCAGTTGTATGACTAAGTCCATGGGAGGAAAAGGTGTCCGTTTGGGTTCTGCTCTGCAAAGTCCAGTACTGCAAGTTGATGGTTTCCTAGTGGATCCCGGCCCGGTCTGTCCTTCCAGCTCCTGGCTCTGAAGTCCACTGGTTTCTCCTTTGTCCCTTGAGTCAGCAGCTTGATGCTAACTCTATGGTGTTGTTTGTGGTTTTGATCAGGAACTCCTGTTCCTTAAGCAGGCTCTTGTGTCGCCTATGGTGCTACAGTCTGCGTTGAGCAGGACTGTAGGAAAAGTCTTGAGGTTGTTTCCTGAGAAAGAGCTGTGAGAGGGAGTTTTGTCCCCTTCACTCCATGGTTCAGAAAGAGAGACTGAGAGAGAGAAGACCTGTGTCCTCTTCAGAAAGAGAGAAACTTCAAGACTGCAGAGCATGGCAGGGTCTTTTGTCCTCATCAGAGGGTTCACACCTGCGTGTGAAACCTTGGGGGTGAGAAGATCAGACAAACTTTGGTTCAGGCTCCATGCAGGGACATGGATCCCAACACTTCACACAGGAGGAACAGGAGGCGATCGTGACAGAGTATGAAGAATTAAAACATGTAATAAACGTCAACAGCAACACCGTCACTGCTGCAAAAGCATTGAAGGAGTGCTGGCAGAAAATTCCTGACAGTCTCAATGCTGAAGAATAGCGTGCAAAAAATCTTTGGTGCCATCATCATCCTGAAATAGCGCTGTTCAACATGCACTTTTACTGTAACATGCACCAGACATGTCTAATTCATTTCCAAGATAAATTTATTCATCCATTCATTCCTATCGTGTTTACATTTTTTTTGTGTGATACGTAGCCCACATGAGCCCTACATGAATTCCTGTCAGAATTTTAAGACGTGTAATAAAATATTGTCATGGAACAGAAGTTTTCTTTTCAGTTCTTTATTCAGCCATTTCAAGTAACAAACAGGCATATTTTGCTTTGTACATTCGTCAAAAATCACTGAGCAGCATCACTAACCAATATATAAAACAAAATAATGATAAAAAAAGAACAAAATAAAAAATAATTCATAAACAATTCAATGAAAACATTTACAAGGGGTTCAATTCATACACAAATCAAGAATTTCATGGAGTCTTGAGGCACTTTCTTTTTCAATCTTTTTTAAAGATCGAGAAAATAATTTAAGGTCGTTCTTAAATGCAGCAGAATTGGGAGTAACTTTGAAGAATCTACATTTGTGGATATAGAATTTCCCTATAATAAACATATTATTATATAAAAATTCAACAGTTTTATCTTTTACAAAGATTCCAAATTTGATCACATGATAATTAAAAACAGGTATTACGTATTTTGCGTTTAGCCATGCATGAATTATTTCCCAAAAAATCTTAATAGCATTACAATCATGAAACAGATGTTCCTGTGTTTCAATTTCTGTATGACAAAACATACATTCATTCTTATCTATATTAAATTGTCTTCTCAAAAATTCATGACATGGATAGATATCATTAATAGTCTTAAAATGAACTTCTTTCATTTTTGGCAACAATGGAAAGTCTAAATATCTAGTTCTTAGTTTAACCAAATCAAGTTTGGAGAAAACCTGATAAGTGATATTTCTTTTAATAGGAAGAGGAAAGAATTCCTTTGTGATCAGACTTCTCAAAATTTATTCTTACACTTAAGGTCTAATAAATCATATTCACCAATAAAAAGATTGTGAGGTACAGGTGTGACAGCAGAATATTTCAGAGTTTCTCTGATCAAATTAAACAAGGCTACAGGAACAGCTTTTTATCACTATTGAATACTGTTTTTAAGAATTTATTTTGAATTTCAGATTGAAATTGGTATGATTTAATATATTACATCTTTATCCATTAAATGTATTACAGCCCAAACACCTTTTTCCATCCAATTTTTATAGAACAAAGACTTCCTTTTATGCTAGATATATCTGTTGTTCCAAATGATGGCTTTATGTGGGCTGAAATTATGTTTGTAAAGCATTTTCCAATACCGTAATACCTGTAGATGAAAGTCTGATAACTCCATAGGTAACTTTAAGGGGTCAAAATCACATCTCAGTAGAAATGTAAGTCATAGGTCTGTAAGAACAGAAGTGTTAGCATTGAAGATCTTGTTAGGGCAATGAGAGTTCTTCATTCCCTTTAACTACCTGTAGCAAGTGTCATGCACTGTGTTGTGACTCTAAATCTGGTTTTCGTTTCAGCACCAATCAAAGTACACAAAAAGATCTGGGGGGGATTCCTCCCTCAGATTTTACTCCTGCAGAGGAGCTGGCCCTCTACAGCCATCGGGTCAGCTCATTGGTCAGTGGGCGTGGTTTTTATTTTCCTCGAGTTCAATCTGGATCCTAAGCTGCCCCGGAGCAGGTTAGCCGTTCAGCGTACGTTGCCATTGAGACTCACCTCGCTAAGAAGTGATCCCGTCTCATAGAACAGGCAATCCGGAACTTATTCTCAAAGCTACCTCGCTAGGCAGTAATCCTGCTTCTTAGAACAGGGCCCAGGTGAACTCCCTCCCCAATAGGGATAATGCAGTGCTGATAAATAATGGTTGCTGCCAAAAATATTGACACTTAGGGGCCAATTACACTTAGGGGCCAATTACACTTTGACACTTTCACTTTGGGGTGTACTCACTTTTGTTGCCAGTAGTTTAGACATTAATGGCTGTGTGTCGAGTTGTTTTGAGGGGACAGTGAATTTAAACTGTTTAACAATCTGACCATTCACTACTGTACACTGTATCAAAGTGTCATTACCTCACTGCAGTCCCATGAAAAGATATCATAAATTATTTGGAAATATGGGAGGGGTGTACTCACTTCTGTGGGACACTGTATATATTTGTCCCTTTGGCTCCAGGATTTTCACATTGAGAGGAGCTCAAAGGGTTCAGTGTGTGATCATTGATTTGAACATGGAGAATAATCAGCAGGACAGAAGTCACTGACAGACTGAAGTCATTTGGATGAAAACTGCTCTCTACTGTGTCAGACTTTTTGGCCTGTTATTCTGGCAGCTCCACTTTTTGGGCTCTGGCTCCATGTTTGACATTTTAGTTCAAATCAGAGCCTGTGCACACAAAAACTTCAAATCAATAAAGTAGTGAATCAATGACATGTCCCAGACGCCGACAGACAGACAGAGAACATTACCCACGGGCTCTTTGTTGATGAAATGATTCCTGTTTTTCTATTTTCTGTCAAATTTAGTGAGCGTTGTGTGCTGAGTGTGAGTGGGACTGAAAGGGTTTAAAACAGAATCACTGATCAGTATTTTCTATTTGTGAAAGGACGAGGGTTAATTCAGAGATTCAAACAGTTTGGACTGAACATGTTGTTAATAAGTGAGGGCTTGTTCCTCTTCTGGGTCAATATTTGGACCCCAGACCCTTTGTGTCCTAACATTTGACACAAAATCTGAGCCTGCACAAAAAAACAAGATTAAAAATACCATCAAATCAAAAGGGTTGTTCATCAACATGCCTCAGACTGAGAGAGAAAAACTTGAGCCACAGGCTCTTTTATTTCAGGAAATCCTTTATTAGAGGAAAAGATTCTTTTCTTTGTGTCTGTGTGAAAGTTAGAGAGCACTGGGTGCTGTGTGTGAGCGCCATGGAAAGAGTTCAACATCCAAGAATCATCAGGATTTCAGATTTTTGGACAGAACTGAAGGAAGAAAACATGTCAACTATTTTCTTTGAATATCTGTTTTTATTTCAATAAATGGCCTGGTGCTCTAACGAGTCCACTTTATGACCCAGATCTCAGGATCTGCATTTATCAGAGTCTGATCAACTAGACCAGGTCCTCTTCTCTGGTCCAGACTGAAGACCGTGGTGGTTCACTGGTCCATAACTAGACCAGGTCCTCTTCTCTGGTCCAGACTGAAGACCGTGGTGGTTCACTGGTCCATAACTAGACCAGGTCCTCTTCTCTGGTCCAGACTGAAGACCGTGGTGTTCACTGGTCCTTAAAGGCACAGTGTGTAGTTTTTAGCGACATCTAAAGGTGAGGTTTGAGATTGCAGCACTCCGGCGCTCCCCCTACCCTGTCGGTGACAGGACAAAAAGCGTTTTTTCAACATGTGACCAGTGTTTCCAGCTACCAAGCTTTCAAATATCTCTGTTGATTTGCCACATTTGAATATTCAGAGTGTATTTCAGGCGCGAAAGTCACCACGTAGAATACCAAAATGTGGTCATTTGAGCCATAATATGGATGGATAAAGATTTATTTTCGGTGTTTCGGACATTCTGTTATGCGTGCCATTATGCTATCGAAGAAACTTCCGGTCTGCTCCAAAACAAGAGCCTAATGTACAAAAGCGTTAGAGAACTAATAGAAGATAATGAAGAAAGCTTTTATTTTGAAAATGGGAAGTTTGCCAGAGGCTGATTTTTAGCTGAATGCCGTCTCAAGACGACTTGATAAGATATTACGATGATTATGATATTGTTACGACCTGAGGCTGTTTTTTATCTGAGTCCGTTTTTCCAGGATTTTGTCTGATGACTTTCATTTTGAAGCCTGAGGCTGTATTATCTGACAGAGGTTTTATTGAGGGGGGTTTTCTGATGCCGTTTGGTCTGAGAAATGACACAGAGGTTTTCCTGAGACCGAAGTATCCTAAAAAGTACACCTTACCAATGTGTACATGTGCTACTAAATGACAAATTAGGAGCAAACAATAAGATTAAGGAGTACGTTGAAAATCTTTATATTTGTCTCATCAACAGCGCTATATAGCTCAGTTATCAGCCTATGTTTTCTGTCCACAGAAAATTGCTTGTGGCCGTGAAATAAGTCTCTCATAGCAGATACATTCTCTGCGTCTTTCTCCGACTTCTCCCGAAAGTAAACAAATAAATTCGGCTCCATATAAGAGTACAATTCGACACTTAGTCTTACCTGTCCAGTTAAAAACAGGCAACCTCAGCGTCTGTCTGCAAACTTATCCTTCAGGTACTTCCATCTGGGAAAGGCAGCGCCGATGTTGACCCTGTTTTTTATGTCTCATCCTGTCCCGATTGCGTTTGGCTTGATCCCGTTTTCGTTTCTTTGACAAAGTTTCACGCTCCTCTGCTGGTAAATTGTACGTGTGGTCCTCCATGTTTGTTTGTATTAGCACAGCTGCTTGGTAAATCACTCTCTTCTTCTTCGTCTATTTCACAACTGTGCATTTCCGGTAGGCGTCAAAAAAAGAAAACGCAACAGGTATTTTTGTCTGTTCTGGGTTACGGTAGAAAAGATGGCGACGCGAGATGGTAGCCCCCATAAAGGGGCGACCCGCTCCTATGTAGATATAAATGACTTTTTCTAAGGTAACATAAATAAAACATTAATTATTTAAGGCTGATAAGAAACTACTTTAAATATAATTTTAAATAATATATTCCATTTTAACCAAGTCTGTTATTATAAATTTTTTCGTTTAGCATTTAATAATACACACTGGTCCTTTAACTAGACCAGGTCCAGGAAAAACTGAAGGTGGACCATGGAACCACAAACACAGAAATCAAACTGGTTCAGATAGAAAGATGGAGCAGAGTTTGGGGTCAGAGGTCAAACATGGCCTACGAGCAGGAGGTCAAAGGTCAGACCATCAGAGCTGACCCTGAACCCTCAGCTCAGATGATTGTAGATGATCAGATGATGACCTGCTGCTCTGATGTTTCTCCTTCTCTCCATCAGACGCCTGTGAGCTGGAGGTGGACACAAACACAGTGAGCAGAAAACTTGGTCTGTCTAAAGACAACAGGACGGTGACATGTGGGGGAGAGTTTCGGTCATATTTGAGCTGGTTTGTCTCACATATTTACAGGTATCCTGCTCATCCAGACAGATTCGATTATGATATTCCTCAGCTGCTGTGCAGGTCTGCTCTGAGCGGTCGCTGTTACTGGGAGGTCCAGTGGAGAGGACATGTTTCTGTATCAGTGAGTTACAGAAGAATCAGGAGGAAAGGAGGTGGAGATGAATGTGTGTTTGGACGTAATGATCATTCCTGGAGTCTGAGCTGCTCTGGTCGTGGTTACTCTGTCGTTCACAATAAGAGAAAAACATCCATCTCCTCCTCCTCTTCACCCTCTGGTAGAGTAGGGGTGTATGTGGACTGTCCTGCTGGATCTCTGTCCTTCTATGAAGTCTCCTCTGATGGACTGATCCACCTCCACACCACAGAGACCACATTCACCGAGCCCCTCTATCCTGGGTTTGGGGTATTTTTAGGTTCCTCGTCTCTGTGTGGTCTGTAGTCCAAACCTGCAAGTGATTCAAAGACCTGAGACGTCTTGTCCTCTGCAGCGTCCCCTGAAGAGACGTCTGTTTGTGCTGACAGGAAACAGCTGATCATCAGTCAGCTGATGTCACCTATGAACAGCTGATTGTTCTGAACAAAAACAGGCTGAAAGAATTCAAATCAAATCAAGAAAATAAATGTTTCATGTCTTTATTTACCTGATGATGAACATCTGAACACCAACAACCAGCTGAAGACTGAGCTATAGATTTCTAACACTGATAATTATGTTTTAAACTGATAAATATACTTTTACACATACATATACTATTTTATTTACAGTTGAAGTATCTCTAATATATCATATAAATCGGAAGACAACAACAATAGAACATACAACTCCTCCTCTTCTATTGTTGTTGTCTTCGTTCTCTACCAAGATAAATATCTGCTGTCTTGTCCAGCTCTTTGAACTGAAGAAGCTTCTTGGATGAGAAGAGAAACGTCTTCCCAAAACTGAACACAGTCCAGCTGCCTCGATTTAGAATCTTCAAGAAAACTAGAAGAGCTGTCTTTACTGTTAAATAAGTGTTTCAGTTAAGATCTCAAACTTCTTTCATCCCCTTTAAGGAGCAGAAACATTTTATTGGGCATATTTGATTTTCTTCTCTGATTTACAGATATTTCTGAAATAATTATCTCTGATACTCATAATGATATTTTTGACAGGAGCACAAAGTCTTTACTTCACAAAAACTGACTTAATACTTTAATGTGACTGTTTTATTTTTGCAAGAAACTGAAGTGACACAAGAAAAACATTTAACTCTTGAAAAATAAAACTGCTGTTACATAAACAATGTGGTCAACTGACATATGCCGAATGTGTTAGCCGTAAATATCTGCAAAAATGTGAATATCATCTGATAATGGTATCATACGGATAATACTGTGCATCCCTAATTTTAACATCAATGAAATTTACATGTAAAAAAGCACAAGTACTTAATATAAGATTATAAAATGTGGTTAACTTTATTAAAATACCAACAGTCAGACACATGTTAGATTATTCTTTAATACACTGCATAAAACCAGTCTGATGAATCTGTTTAAAAATCAGCTTTATGGTTATTGGAGTTTTCTGGTTAAAACAAAAACTGAAGCTTCACATCTGGCCCACAGAATATTAGAAAACTCATAAAATGTGAGGCATAAAGATTTGTTAAGGTTATAAGGACATCTTATTTCAGCATACAACCATCACTATAGCCACAAAAACAATGATAATTGGTGTAGTTTTTTCAGGAATGACCTAAAGTTTAATCTGTTTCTCAGAAACCAACTGGGCAGCATTTTTATCCAAATTCAACCAGGAGAAAAAGTTTATTTGAGTCACATCCAGGGATGGAAAAGCCAAGACAGAACTGTAGCTGGTTGATAGGGACTGATCTCATCTTAAAGTGTTAAAAGCTGCACACAGCTGAGAAAAAATGCACAAATCACATGTTAAAAAGTCAAAATATTCTAATATTTAGATATATTTTAAAATCCGGCCCTCGTGGCATATGTGAGGTAAAGAACTGTTCCTTGTCCAAATGCAGCTGCTGATCCCTGTGGTGGTTTATTGATTATCTGAAGGAATAAATCAGTGATCAGCACTCACCCTGACGGCTGCTCCTCCCTGAGTCCACGGCCTGTGAAGCTGCAGGTTTTTATCCTCCCAGTTTTTAGGACTGAACCATAAACCAGACTGTAAACCTGCACTCAGGATCTCAGAGGGTGATGTCTTTGAACCGAGCACAGATCTGCTTTGTATCACTGGACTGAGGCTGATTTCTGACACTCTGCATTTTCAATCTTTAAATGAAAACACCTTAACTGAGCCCACAGAGCAGCTCAGATTTACAGTCTATCAGAGCACACAGACATTTGAGCAGCAGTCAGGAGAGAGAGACCAATGAAACACAATCAACAGCATGTGGCTGAGAGCGCTCGTGGCACGTTGGCACCATCCTGTGGCTCTTTATCACATTCAACATTTTTTTATTGTCATTCAAAACATGATAAAAACATGCTGTGTTTTTTTAATCTAAACTTTTGACTGGCACATTTTACTTCAACAAGAATTAGTATTTTTCCCCTAAAACGTAAACACTTATATCAAGAAGATGCACAAGACGATGACTTTAAATTCTTCCAAAAGTCCAATAGATAAATATGATTAAAAGAAGAAGAGCTGCCTTTACTGTTTGATAAGTGTTTCAATTAAGATCCCTGATTTCTTTCGTCCCCTTGAAGTTGTAGAAACATTTTTATTAGGGATGCACCATATGTGATTTTTGATGATATTTTGATTTGCAGATATTTCTGAACTCATTATCACCAATACTCCTAATTATATTTTTGACTGGAGCACAAAGTCTTTACTTCACAAAAACTGACTTGTTGCTTCAATGTGACAATTTTATGTATGAAGTGTATGAACGATTATTTTGTTCCCCTGTGCAGCACTTTGGTCAACTGAGGTTGTTTTTAAACGTGCTCTACAAATAAACTTTGACTTGACTTTTTATTTGTGCAAGAAGCTGAAATGACAAGAAAACCAACATTTAACTCTTGGAAAATGAAACTCTTGATGCTAAATGTACCATTGAAGTGATGGTATAGCAATGTGGGACATATTTTGGCCCACATATGACAATGTTGATTGGAAATATCTGCAAATATTTTAAAATTGGTTGATACTAATATTGGAATGGACTAAACAATGAAATAAAGATGTGTAATTCTATGTTAGTTTTTAATTAGAAAATCTAAAATGATCAAATTTGATTGAATTCTATTTTTCAGTTTAAGCTATCACGTGTTTTGGAATAATGTACTCGTACTGATGTTTTATTGTGAATTATTCAGTTAATCCTATGATGGTACAGGAGAGGCAAAAATAAGCCTTGGGGCTTCAGACTGTTCCTTTTTCGGTCGCTGTCTGTTTTCTTTTCTTTTTTTGGAAAAAACATGATTTTATTTTTGTTTTAAACTGAAATAAAGCATTCATTCATTCATTCATTCATTCCAATCTCATCTCAATACTGTGGTTTATCCCTAATTTTAACATCACTTAAATTTAAATTTAAGAAGTCATAAAAACTATATATCAACAGTAAACAGTAGAACAAAATTACATTTCACCAAGCTCAAGACTCTTAGAAAGAATAAATAATATTTCCATCATGTTTTTTAAGTACAGTGAGGTAGTTTAAATGTTCCAGTCGTAGGATGAGCTTTAGTGCAGTGTAGCAGTGCATCATTTAAAGTACAGTGTAAATTACATTGTAGTGCAAAAAGAGAACAGAAATGAAGCCCACAGGTTGTAAAGCCTCTCACAGCCTTAAGGAACAGTTAAAACATACCAAGATCACATTAAAAACTGACAAATACATTTAAAAAAAGTCCCATGGGGCAGTCTTTAGTGAACTGAAATGGTCCCTGTCCCAGGATTGAGTTCAAGACACACCATGTCGCACTGACGGGTCAAAAAAGACTTTTTTTTTTTCTGGTTGTTAAATGCTTTCTCTTCTCTGCTTTGTCCTCTCTGCTCTCCCTGTCATGGCTGTGTTCACATTTTTAGAGTAAATATTGTTCATTGTTAATACTGTGTATTCCTCCACCTCATTCAGAGTCTTATTTCCACCACATTTTTATTGATATTTTCTTTAGAAGGAAGTTGATATTGCTTCAAGGCTCTGCATGTTGCAACCTGCTCACTTCATTTTCATGCTCTTTTCATTTGTTTTCATTTTAGTTGTATTTATTTTATTTTTATTTT
Organism: Scarus forsteni; assembly: GCA_036419115.1. Classification (NCBI taxonomy): domain Eukaryota; kingdom Metazoa; phylum Chordata; class Actinopteri; order Labriformes; family Labridae; genus Scarus; species Scarus forsteni. The sequence goes on along the minus strand of JAZDUH010000377.1, from coordinate 443,580 downwards.
GACTTCATATTAGTTAAATCAGTGCTACTCCTATCTATTCTAATGTCTTCATCTGATATTTCTGACTGCTATACTGTGTAGAAGAGAAACTGAAACAAGCAAATTTCCCCTTGGGAGTTAATAAAGTATTTCTGATTCTTCTTCTGATTCTTTGGACGACTCAGAGGGCTTTTACGCCACCACAGGTCACATGGACTCCTCCTCTGATTGGCTCACTGATCAGGCTGTGTCATTTTAACCCTTTAACTACCAGCTCAACTGTTTGGCACAGCTCAAAATAAACTCAGGGATATTTACTGCTTTATAAAACACAACAAATCAAATCATTGTTTGATTCCCTTAACATTTCAGGGAGCAGAGAAAACTACAAACAAACCAAAAAACACATATTTTCACTGTGTGGGACTCAAAGGTTTGAAAAGGTCAAAGTTGATTACCTGATGACTTCAAATGCACAAATATTTGGGACAAAATCAATTAGAAAAGGCAGAAATGTTTGCAAATAAAAGAGCAATAAAATCACTTCAAATAGATGATACTGAGTTTGACAAACACACCAACAATGTTTTTAAGAATAACTATATTATCTCATTAAAGTGAAGTATTTGTAATAATAATGAGGGTGATAATAATAAAAGCTTTTCACTTTTTAAACCTTTAAATCCCACATAAAGGAAATATCAGTTCTTTTGTTTGCAGTTTCTTCTGTATCCTAAAACACTGACAAAAACAAACAATGATGTGTTCTTTTTTTGAGGTTATTAGATGTTTGATTTTATCACAGAGGAAAACAGGACATAAAAAATGTCTTACCCTTTACACTTCAGATTTTAGTCGACTAAATTTACAGCAGATTTCATCGACTAAACTAGACTAAAATTAAAACAATTTAGAGACTAAATTATGACTAAAACTATTTTTAACTTGCACTTTTCTTATTTATACTCAGTTAAAATGATAAAGGACATAAGAACATCTCACATAAGAATAAAACAATCTAAACAAATGTAGATTAAAAATATCTGACAAACAAAATGAAAATGAGATCAGAGCACAGGATGATCTCATGTGTAGCCCAGAGACTGATCCCACTAAACTGGAAACACAATGTTTTTAATCTTATGGGAGATGGAATCAAACATTTGGAACAGAAAAACAGAAGAATTGTTCTGGAAAAATCAAGAAAGGAAATTTGACAGAACTTGTCAACCTTTCATTGACCATTTCAGTTAGATTGTAAAGTAGAAAACAATCTTTCAATAAAAGGTTTCATTTTATCCAAGTAGATTTCATCCACTAAAATGTTGTGAAATGTCATCAACTAAAACTAGACCAAAATTAAAACAGTTTAGATGACTACATTATGACTCAAACTCAAATATTTTGATGCCAAAGACTATACCTAAAGCTGAATTCAGAAGTGCTGTCAGAGTAACACAGGTGTGGAGTTTTTAAAAAGTGAAGAAGAGCTTTCCCAAACACACATCCCTGCACAAACCCTCCAACACTCGACTTTACCAAAGAATGAAGGACTGGATTTGACTGTTTCCTTGTAAAGCAGGGATATTATTGAAATACTGAGATCATATTTACAGACTGGAGTGTACTTTTGAATCTCTATAAACCAGTTTGATGACATTTGATCTCTGATTTGATCTGATTCTTACATTTCTATGAATTGATTTGAGCTTTAAACTTAATGTTCCTCCATTGAACTAAACAGCACCATCTCCTGGAGCTTCTGTAGGTCATCACTCTCTGCAGGCCGAGTCCAAACTTTAAGTCCAGGTTCATTTAGATGCGTGTAGAACAGGATCAGCATTTACTGAAGAGTCTAAAACTGACAGTGTTGTGAATTTGAGCTGCATATTTAATTTTAGACGAGCTGAAGTGATATCCAAGCAGAGGAGGGGGTGGTGCACAGGTGCTGCAGTGCATTGTGGGATTTGTAGTTTGTTATTTAAGATTGCTAATTAACAGAGGAGCATTAATGTTGTGTTCCAGTTGATTGTTGAACCTAGATTCTTCAAGTTGTAAATGAGATACATCACAGGGGACGCCCCAGTTTGTAGGAATTTCCTACCCAGACATCTTAAGGTGCCCAAACTTTACCAGCTTGTAACTGCAACAGGTTTAAAGCAGATGTAAGAGCCTCAGAAGCTTTGTTTCCTACTTTTTTTTGTAATATAACAAGTGACCAAAATGTCTGAGTTGTGCTGTGTTTGTGTAAATGATTATGTCTACAGACTAAATGATTTCATAGCGGTTGGTCTGCTCCAAAAAAATCCAGCTGTCATTAGTTTGTTGTCACTCTTAAAAGTGTGTTGTAATCAGAATATCAACAGAACACCACCAGCCCTCTGTAACCAAAAAATAATAATTCAGTGACAGAGTTATGTTAAAAATATGGATAAATATCATTTAATAGACAGATGGATTGCAGTTTAAAGTTTGTTATTCTCAGCACTTTCTTTATTTGCTGTTAATGCGTCTCATTCTGTGTATTTTTATAATTCCTGTATGTAAAGTCAAAAATGTCCAAAGACTGTTGCAGAGAAATGTGAAGCTGAAAATGTCATTGGCGTATTGGAGCAGTTCCATGTTTGTCCAGCAGGGTGCGCAGATGATCCAGAGAGCTGTGGCGGCGCTCGGCGCAGGAGAGACCGAGAGAGGAAGAGAGACACGAACGGAGAAGAAGCGGGAAAATAAGCAGAGACAACAGAGTTTGATTGTTGGCTGTTTTTGGTCTGTCTAAATGTGTCAGCAAGATAACAAGGAGGAGACTGTGAGCCGCACCCACAGGGAAGACCTGAGACCGTCTACCGGATGTTGTTTACCGAGTAAACCTTCGTGAGCGCGTGAGTTCAGAGCCGTTAGCTTAAATGAGCGGGCTTTAGCCTTTAGCATTAGCCTGGTTAGTTGAGTAAGACTGGTGTGTGTGCAGGTTTAAGCTGCTGTTGATGCTGCTGCCTGGACCACAGGAGGAGAGACGATACCGGTGCTGATGTGAAGCCCAGCAGAGTTTACCGGAGGAGAGGAGAGGCCGCTCCGTCCGTCATTGCCTTACCTGCCTGGACATGGTGCCCCACAGCTGGAGCTCAGAAGGACCGTGAACGCCACAGCGTGAGTCAGGTGAGCAGGGTTGCCAGATTTTTGACTGAAATAAGCAGCCAGGGCGATAAAAACAAGACCAAAACAAGCAACAACCAGCTATTTTTATTCTAAAGTGATATTTATATTTAAGAGAAACCTACATAAAGTGTGTTTTGATTTTTATCATTATTACATTTCAATTTCACAGTGACGTTTTTTTTTATTTTGCTCAGTATTTACTTATTTAACATCCTTTTGTGGAAGTAAACAACCTTTTCTTTATACAGAAGTGAAGGGAGGGACTATTGTTATTTATAACTCTATTATAACTAAACAGTCTGTGTAACCTTGGTTTTTATAACCAAACAGACATAGTCAGACTTTTATCTAAGTTTATGTTGATCCTCTACAGCTTTATTATGGTGAAAACAGTAATAGCTACCAGGGCTGAACAATTAATTGTAAATTAGATTAAATCACAACATGGCTTGTTGCAATTTTCAAATCGCAGCCAGTGCAATATTTTTTAACCCAAAATGTGTTGAACATTTTGGCATTGTGATGTAGTTTCTAACAATTTTAAGCCTATTTGAACCTTTTTTAACCGAGTTACAACTTTTTGCCTATCTTGCTCCCATTCATCTTTTTTTGGCCACTGTCAGACCATGTTTGGAATTTTTACATGTTTTTTGAAATTTAATCCCAATTTTGCTGCTAAAATCAATTTTCCTAAGTCACTTCTGAATTTTTTTGGCTTTATTGTGCAATTTCATACTTATTTTGCAATTTTTTCTGCTTTCACACCACTTTTTCACCCAGTTTTTATAATTTCATAGCTATTTTGCTATTTTCCGTTCTTCACCTCTCCACTTTTTCTCAAATCTTTTATCCTTAGATTGATTTAATGTCATATTGGTTTTACTATAAAAATATCTACTGCTTATGTTTGTTTAAGAATACATAAGATGAGGAACATTAAAATAATTGCAGAGTAAATCGCAATATTGGGGAAAAGTATCGCAACTAGATTATTTTCTCAAAATAATCTGTTTCTTGTTCAGCCCTAATATCTACACCAGAAATATACTTAATTCTGACTTTAAATATTTCATTATGGTGGAAAAATAATTTTTGCCTCTTTTTACAGTAAAATTTACATTTGTGTTTGTGTTGGCCAAAATAGTTTGTGTAACTTCTGAATTGAGTTTATATTGGTAGTAGAGTGAGCATCAGATCCCTCCTGGGTTTGGGGGCACAACAAGACCAAATGAGCAACTTCACTGTTGATACAAGCTCTAAAATAAACAACCTGCAACTGGCAATATTTACAAGCAACTTTTCAGAAAGAGAAGCCCAAAGTCAGTTGTAATAACCAGACATGAGAACTCGGCTGTGGAGGTGTTTCCTTTTGTTGTGGATCAGACCTGCAACTAGTTTATTTGTTTTTATAACACTGGTAATGATATTATTTCCTCTTTTGTACAGAATGTTACAGTGTGGGTCCACAATTTTTCTCACGTCATGTCAGGAGTCGGTTGTCACTTCCTGTCATGACATTTTTTATCTGTCTTTATTTTTTCTAACAATGAATTATCACATAAATTGATGGTCTGCACATGATGTCAGGATCATGAGCACAGACTGACAACATGAATTAGAGGGGAAACAGTCAAACTCTTTAATTAAATGGAGAAGTTTGACATGTTTTGTCAATATTATTTGATAATGTTCACCAGTTGAGATCCTCAGCTGATGTTATTCAAACATTTGCAGTCATAATATCAGGTTCATAGTGAAGACAAGGCTGTGATGTAACAGCAACTGGTATACTGTTTATTCACAAGACGGATGAAGACTGCAGTGTGAGTATTCAGTGCTATCTCCCAGGTAACCTCCTGATTACAACAAACTTAATTTGGTGTCATGTTTAATGTGACGCGACTGTTTTTATTCATAGCAGAAAAAGTAGAGAATTCTTTAAAATTATTGTAGTTAAAAGTACAATCTTCATCTTTAAATGTTGCCAAATAAAATGTTCTCCCTACAATAATACTCAAAGTACAGACATTTAAACTGTACATGTGTGCAGGACTTAAAGTAACAATATGTAACTTTAACACCTTATCTTAACTGTTTTCAAGGCCTTCTAACAGTGGAGAGTCAGTAAATAATGTGAATAGTCACTCCCTCTCTCCCCCTGTGCAGCCCTGACAGCTTCACTGGCGCTCAGTAACTATGGGCGCGAGCCGCGGTTTCCTGCCGTAAAGCGGTTCAACTGCTGTACGGCTCCGGAGGAGTTCAGCTTATGGCCGATCTAAACAGAGGATCACAGACGCGCGTGTCCTGTTTTTATGAAAGCTGAGGCTATGATATGAAAGAGGACTGTGACAGATGAGGACTGGGAAAGAAAGAGGAGGAAAAAACGAGTAAAAAGCCGGACCAGAGAGAAGATTGGACGGACTTTTAGCGATGTTTTGAACTACGTGAATCAACAGGCTGAAGTCAGACTGTGAGCTCTTCTGCTGCTGTGAGGGTGAGTCAAGAAGTCTTTATATGTTTGTGACTTGATTTGAGCTGCTGGGGTTTTATTCTGTCACTTTACTGATCAAAGAAATAAGAAAGAAATACGCCCTTACTGTAACGAGGCTCGGTCGTTACTGTTAGCATGTGTGTTAGCCTCACATGCTATTGTTATGAGTTATGATCGATTAGATTTATCTAATCTGATATTATTATTATGATTAGTACAGCAGTGATGTTGAGTGTTGAACACTTCAGAGGCTGTCAACCTACAATCAGATGATCTGAAGTTAGCTCATGTCCTATTATTCTGTAATATTGGAGATGATTACATAGAAAACGTATTGTTCAGGTGTATGAGATGACGATTATATATTCTGTCCAGTTCACTGGACAAATAGTTAAAAAAGAACTGTGTGAAGGTTATTATTAGTATTATTATTATTGTCAGTCTGTATTAAATAATTATTAGGTACAATGCAGTGTGCTTCTGTAAACCTGTAAATCAAATACTGTAATAAATACTGTATTTTATTTCTGATCTGTCTTCTATACCTGCCATATTTACAGGAACAATGTGCCTTTGGGGGGGGGATTCATAAAGATTTTATTCTTTCATGGTGAAATAACAAACAGGTTTACTCATTGCAATCCATTTAATCTTCATACACAACAAAATGTACTCGAAATACTTGGTATTTGACAACTACAAACTAAACAGATGTGAAATAAAAAACTGTAAAATAAATTTCTTTTCTCTTTCAAGGCATCAACAGAACTACAATCAAAAATATCCCAGAGCTGGAGTTTATAGGATTTTAAAGACACAGAAGAACACAGTTCCATCAAGACCTTCAGAAAGCCGTTATTCTGATGAGGATTCAAAATGGACCGAGCCTTCAATGATCCAGAAACCTGCTGCCACTTCTTTCATTTCCACTTCAGCTCTTTCTCTGTATGATACAGTAAATAAGGGGAGATTTGGGCCAGTTTTATTTTACAAGTTAGCAAACACTGAAGTATTTACACAAGAGAATATTCTTCAATCATGTCTGATATCCTGCATATTTACTCTGAATAAAAACATTTCTACATGCTTCTATAAGTTGATATTCAGTGTTGTAGCACTTTTTCTCTTGCCTTTCAGGCATTTTTATATTTTCCAATTTGATCTTTATCTCTGTTGTATTATTTTAGCCTTACACTCAGTTTTACTATCGCCTAATTTTTTCTGTATTTGTTCTAATTGTATAATGGTAAGTAGTTTTATTTTGTACTTCAGCAAACACCACGACATAAACCAGATTTCCTAATAACTCAATATTCAACGTCCTGAACCAACCTGCTCCCAAGACTCGAACTGCCTTTTGTGAACAAATAAAGTTTGTTATTGAAATGAACAGGTCTGCAGTTTATGTTAAATATCCTTTAATAATGTTAATAAAAATGAGTTACACAGTATAATATCTGTGAGTTTTACACATCATAACATAAAACACATTAGAAGGTCTCCTCTGGTCAGCTGGATCTCTCTGCTGTTCCTCCAGACCTCCACATCTCTGATTCTTCTTCTCTTCTCAGGGGTCTGAAGTGGAGGCTCAGTCCTGTGTCTAACATACACACGAAAGCAGAAAATTACACAAATGAACAGACGTAACGTTACAGCGTAACTTTTTGCCTGATGCCCACTGTCTAACTCGTACGTGTTAAAGTTTTTCACAGCTGATGGAGTTTATTCTTTACGTGTTTAAACTGTAGATGATGGTCTAGCTCGGCTGTGTCATCACTCTGCTCCGTCATTATCAGCGTTTTCTTTGTCTCATATTCAGCAGAGAGCATAGAGTCATCCTACCAAAGTAATGTCTCAGAGGGCCTCAACGTAGTTTACAAAGTTTGTAACACGTAAAGTTTTCTCTGTTAGCAGATAACAAACGAGTCCCTCCTGGGTCGCCATTATACATCAGCCACTCGCCCCAGGCTAAAAGCTGCGGGCAAACTTACACAATACACATGCAAACACTGAGCTAACTACTGACTGCTGATGCTTGAAAAACGATATATTAGGAAAGAAACATACTCAGACTGTACCTTATCAGTCCACATGGTTTATATGTCTCTCTAGAGGTCCTTTCAGCTCGCTGCTCCTTCCTCTTCATGTAAACAAATGCACGCTGTTGCTCGTCGCTCGGTTTTACGACAGTGCAGTTACACCAACGACCACAGAGGGAGCTCGAGAGCAGAATAAATGGAATCCTACATATTGGGCCTTTAAGTTAGTTTATTTGTTATATTGTTTAATTGTTTAATTTTTATCATAAATTATATCCCTCAAAATATGTCAGTGTTTCAGTGTCTTTAACCTTCACCACAGAGGTGATACAGATGTGATCTCTGCACTTGGAGATCAGAGAAAAAGTGCTAAATTTGATGGAATGATGAGTTTAAAAACCAAATCAATATTTAGCTGATCAATACTCAGTATCACTCAAAAATTGAAGGGTCCTGAGTCTGCAGTCCTAAATCTGCAGTCCTGAGAGTGCAGCCTCCAGCTCTGCAGACACATGCTGTTGTACAAAAGAGTATAAGAGCCATGTTAGATGGAGAAAAGAATTTTGGGGAAGTCGAGATTGAAGTTGAAATTTTGAGAAGAAAGATGAAAAAAAATGTGATAAAAGTTGAAATGTTGACAGAAAAGTCAAAATGTGGTTTATGTTGATTTTATTCTTGAATTTTGACTTATCTTCTCGACGTTTAACTTCAATCTCATCATTTTGAACTTTTTTATGAAATTGTGTTTCAACTTTATTGTCGACATTTCATCTTTAATCTCTAAATGTCGACTTTATTCTCCTCATTTTGACTTTAATCTCGACCTGCACAAAGTGATTTTTTCCATCTAAAATGGTCCTCATACTCCTCTGTCCTCTCTGACTTTAAGGAAGAGTGTGCATTTTTTTTGTCCAGTCAGTGTTGCCCTAGAGAACCTGGACAAAATGAAAACAGCGGGCTGTTCAGAGGTCGTTGTCCAGGCCTCCTCCTCTCCTCACCTTCCAGCAGAACATGGACATGAAGATGAAAAGAAACATGGACATGACTGCACACAGGATGATGTTCTTCCAGAAGCATGTCCTACAGAGAGGTAAGTTTGCTGAGCACATACTGATAAATATGTTGACTGGTGCGTCATATCTCATCATGTTTCTGTCAGAAGTTGACCTTGATGTCACGAGTGGTTCTTGTGTTCTTTATTGAGCTTTTATACTCAACTGAACAGCTAGTTAGCCAACACTTTCAGAAAAATACACATCTGATGGTGCTGAGCGATAGAACAGTGACAAAACTTAAATCTTAACCATAATCTGCCCGGATTAACAGACGCTGAGCTATAGAGGCCGAGAGGCGGACAAGCTAAATATCAGCTAATAATGCTGCTGTCTGTGTTTTTGTTTTCATGGTGAAGAGGCTGCATCTACTTATCTCAGGGATTTTTGTTTAGAGTTACTTTTTTTTATTTTGATCCACTGAGTCAGCAAATCCACACCTACTCTCTTGTTGGCTTGTTTTTGCTAAAGTCAGCTGCTAAAGTAAAAAATGAAATCATGTCTGAAGTTTATGATGGTGTAAAGTCAGTGTGACATAACAGACTTAAAACTGAATTCAATCAGCTGATCTATTCACCCTTTTTCTATTCACTACAGGATTTCAGAGCAATTCACCAACTGACGTGGCTGAGGAGGAGACCCTCTGTATAGACAGGTAACTGAGGAGGACACCCTCAGTATAGACAGGTGATTGAGGAGGAGACCCTCAGTATAGACAGGTAACTGAGGAGGAGACCCTCAGGATAGACAGGTGACCTAGGAGGAGACCCTCAGGATAGACAGGTGACTGAGGAGGAGACCCTCAGGATACTGTAGACAGGTGACTGAGTAGGAGACCCTCAGTATAGACAGGTGACTGAGAAGGAGACCCTCAGTATAGACAGGTGACTGAGAAGGAGACCCTCAGTATAGACGGTTAACTGAGGAGGAGACCCTCTGTATAGACAGGTAACTGAGGAGGAGACCCTCAGTATAGACATGGGACTGAGGAGGAGACCCTCAGTGTGGACAGGTGACTGAGGAGGAGAACCTCAGTATAGACAGGTGACTGAGAAGGAGACCCTCAGTATAGACGGTTAACTGAGGAGGAGACCCTCAGTATAGACAGGTGACTGAGGAGGAGACCCTCAGTATAGACAGGTGACGGAGGAGGAGACCTTCAGGATACTGTAGACAGGTGACTGAGTAGGAGACCCTCAGAATAGACAGGTGACTGAGGAGGCCCTCAGTGTAGACAGGTGACTGAGGAGGAGACCCTCAGGATACTGTAGACAGGTGACTGAGTAGGAGACCCTCAGTATAGACAGGTGACTGAGAAGGAGACCCTCAGTATAGACAGGTAACTGAGGAGGAGACCCTCAGTATAGACATGGGACTGAGGAGGAGACCCTCAGTATAGACAGGTAACTGAGGAGGAGACCCTCAGTATAGACAGGTGACTGAGGAGGAGACCCTCAGTATAGACATGGGACTGAGGAGGAGACCCTCAGTATAGACAGGTGACTGAGGAGGAGACCCTCAGGATACTGTAGACAGGTGACTGAGTAGGAGACCCTCAGTATAGACAGGTAACTGAGGGGGAGACCCTCAGTATAGACAGGTAACTGAGGATTAGACCCTCAGTATGGACAAGTGACTGAGGAGGAGACCCTCAGTATAGTCAGGTAACTGAGGGGGAGACCCTCAGTATAGACAGGTAACTGAGGATTAGACCCTCAGTATAGACAAGTGACTGAGGAGGAGACCCTCAGTACAGACAGGTAACTGAGGAGGAGACCCTCAGTATAGACAAGTGACTGAGGAGGAGACCCTCAGTACAGACAGGTAACTGAGGAGGAGACCCTCAGTATAGACAGGTGACTGAGAAGGAGACCCTCAGGATAGACAGGTGACTGAGGAGGAGACCCTCAGTATAGACAGGTGACTGAGAAGGAGACCCTCAGGATAGACAGGTGACTGAGGAGGAGACCCTCAGTATAGACATGGGACTGAGGAGGAGACCCTCAGTATAGACAGGTGGCTGAGTAGGAGACCCTCAGGATAGACAGGTGACTGAGGAGGAGACCCTCAGTATAGACAGGTGACTGAGGAGGAGACCCTCAGTATAGACAGGTGACTGAGAAGGAGACCCTCAGGATAGACAGGTGACTGAGGAGGAGACCCTCAGTGTGGACAGGTGACTGAGGAGGAGACCCTCAGCGTAGAAAGGTGACTGAGAAGGAGACCCTCTGTATAGACAGGTGACTGAGGAGGAGACCCTCAAGATACTGTAGACAGGTGACTGAGTAGGAGACCCTCAGTATAGACAGGTGACTGAGAAGGAGACCCTCAGTATAGACGGTTAACTGAGGAGGAGACCCTCAGTATAGACAGGTAACTGAGGAGGAGACCCTCAGTATAGACATGGGACTGAGGAGGAGACCCTCAGTGTGGACAGGTGACTGAGGAGGAGACCCTCAGTATAGACAGGTGACTGAGAAGGAGACCCTCAGTATAGACGGTTAACTGAGGAGGAGACCCTCAGTATAGACAGGTGACGGAGGAGGAGACCTTCAGGATACTGTAGACAGGTGACTGAGTAGGAGACCCTCAGAATAGACAGGTGACTGAGGAGGAGACCCTCAGTGTAGACAGGTGACTGAGGAGGAGACCCTCAGGATACTGTAGACAGGTGACTGAGTAGGAGACCCTCAGTATAGACAGGTGACTGAGAAGGAGACCCTCAGTATAGACAGGTAACTGAGGAGGAGACCCTCAGTATAGACATGGGACTGAGGAGGAGACCCTCAGTATAGACAGGTAACTGAGGAGGAGACCCTCAGTATAGACAGGTGACTGAGGAGGAGACCCTCAGTATAGACAGGTGACTGAGGAGGAGACCCTCAGTATAGACAGGTGACTGAGAAGGAGACCCTCAGGATAGACAGGTGACTGAGGAGGAGACCCTCAGTATGGACAGGTGACTGAGGAGGAGACCCTCAGCGTAGAAAGGTGACTGAGAAGGAGACCCTCTGTATAGACAGGTGACTGAGGAGGAGACCCTCAAGATACTGTAGACAGGTGACTGAGTAGGAGACCCTCAGTATAGACAGGTGACTGAGAAGGAGACCCTCAGGATAGACAGGTGACTGAGGAGGAGACCCTCAGTGTGGACAGGTGACTGAGGAGGAGACCCTCAGCGAGAAAGGTGACTGAGAAGGAGACCCTCTGTATAGACAGGTGACTGAGGAGGAGACCCTCAAGATACTGTAGACAGGTGACTGAGTAGGAGACCCTCAGTATAGACAGGTGACTGAGAAGGAGACCCTCAGTATAGACGGTTAACTGAGGAGGAGACCCTCAGTATAGACAGGTAACTGAGGAGGAGACCCTCAGTATAGACATGGGACTGAGGAGGAGACCCTCAGTGTGGACAGGTGACTGAGGAGGAGACCCTCAGTATAGACAGGTGACTGAGAAGGAGACCCTCAGTATAGACGGTTAACTGAGGAGGAGACCCTCAGTGTAGACAGGTGACTGAGGAGGAGACCCTCAGGATACTGTAGACAGGTGACTGAGTAGGAGACCCTCAGTATAGACAGGTGACTGAGAAGGAGACCCTCAGTATAGACAGGTAACTGAGGAGGAGACCCTCAGTATAGACATGGGACTGAGGAGGAGACCCTCAGTATAGACAGGTAACTGAGGAGGAGACCCTCAGTATAGACAGGTGACTGAGGAGGAGACCCTCAGTATAGACAGGTGACTGAGGAGGAGACCCTCAGTATAGACAGGTGACTGAGAAGGAGACCCTCAGGATAGACAGGTGACTGAGGAGGAGACCCTCAGTGTGACAGGTGACTGAGGAGGAGACCCTCAGCGTAGAAAGGTGACTGAGAAGGAGACCCTCTGTATAGACAGGTGACTGAGGAGGAGACCCTCAAGATACTGTAGACAGGTGACTGAGTAGGAGACCCTCAGTATAGACAGGTGACTGAGAAGGAGACCCTCAGGATAGACAGGTGACTGAGGAGGAGACCCTCAGTGTGGACAGGTGACTGAGGAGGAGACCCTCAGCGTAGAAAGGTGACTGAGAAGGAGACCCTCTGTATAGACAGGTGACTGAGGAGGAGACCCTCAGTACTGTAGACAGGTGACTGAGGAGGAGACCCTCAGTATAGACAGGTGACTGAGGAGGAGACCCTCAGTATAGACGGGTTAACTGAGGAGGAGACCCTCAGTATAGACAGGTAACTGAGGAGGAGACCTCAGTATAGACAGGGACTGAGGAGGAGACCCTCAGTGTGGACAGGTGACTGAGGAGGAGACCCTCAGTATAGACAGGTGACTGAGGAGGAGACCCTCAGTATAGACGGTTAACTGAGGAGGAGACCCTCAGTATAGACAGGTGACGGAGGAGGAGACCTTCAGGATACTGTAGACAGGTGACTGAGTAGGAGACCCTCAGAATAGACAGGTGACTGAGGAGGAGACCCTCAGTGTAGACAGGTGACTGAGGAGGAGACCCTCAGGATACTGTAGACAGGTGACTGAGTAGGAGACCCTCAGTATAGACAGGTGACTGAGAAGGAGACCCTCAGTATAGACAGGTAACTGAGGAGGAGACCCTCAGTATAGACATGGGACTGAGGAGGAGACCCTCAGTATAGACAGGTAACTGAGGAGGAGACCCTCAGTATAGACAGGTGACTGAGGAGGAGACCCTCAGTATAGACATGGGACTGAGGAGGAGACCCTCAGTATAGACAGGTGACTGAGGAGGAGACCCTCAGGATACTGTAGACAGGTGACTGAGTAGGAGAACCCCAGTATAGACAGGTGACTGAGAAGGAGACCCTCAGTATAGTCAGGTAACTGAGGGGGAGACCCTCAGTATAGACAGGTAACTGAGGATTAGACCCTCAGTATAGACAAGTGACTGAGGAGGAGACCCTCAGTACAGACAGGTAACTGAGGAGGAGACCCTCAGTATAGACAGGTGACTGAGAAGGAGACCCTCAGGATAGACAGGTGACTGAGGAGGAGACCCTCAGTATAGACAGGTGACTGAGAAGGAGACCCTCAGGATAGACAGGTGACTGAGGAGGAGACCCTCAGTATAGACAGGTGACTGAGGAGGAGACCCTCAGTATAGACAGGTGGCTGAGTAGGAGACCCTCAGGATAGACAGGTGACTGAGGAGGAGACCCTCAGTATAGACAGGTGACTGAGGAGGAGACCCTCAGTATAGACAGGTGACTGAGAAGGAGACCCTCAGGATAGACAGGTGACTGAGGAGGAGACCCTCAGTGTGGACAGGTGACTGAGGAGGAGACCCTCAGCGTAGAAAGGTGACTGAGAAGGAGACCCTCTGTATAGACAGATGACTGAGGAGGAGACCCTCAGGATACTGGAGACAGGTGACTGAGTAGGAGACCCTCAGTATAGACAGGTGACTGAGAAGGAGACCCTCAGTATAGACGGTTAACTGAGGAGGAGACCCTCTGTATAGACAGGTAACTGAGGAGGAGACCCTCAGTATAGACATGGGACTGAGGAGGAGACCCTCAGTGTGGACAGGTGACTGAGGAGGAGACCCTCAGTATAGACAGGTGACTGAGAAGGAGACCCTCAGTATAGACGGTTAACTGAGGAGGAGACCCTCAGTATAGACAGGTGACTGAGGAGGAGACCCTCAGTATAGACAGGTGACTGAGGAGGAGACCCTCAGTATAGACAGGTGACGGAGGAGGAGACCTTCAGGATACTGTAGACAGGTGACTGAGTAGGAGACCCTCAGAATAGACAGGTGACTGAGAAGGAGACCCTCAGTATAGACGGTTAACTGAGGAGGAGACCCTCTGTATAGACAGGTAACTGAGGAGGAGACCCTCAGTATAGACATGGGACTGAGGAGGAGACCCTCAGTGTGGACAGGTGACTGAGGAGGAGACCCTCAGTATAGACAGGTGACTGAGAAGGAGACCCTCAGTATAGACGGTTAACTGAGGAGGAGACCCTCAGTATAGACAGGTGACTGAGGAGGAGACCCTCAGTATAGACAGGTGACTGAGGAGGAGACCCTCAGTATAGACAGGTGACGGAGGAGGAGACCTTCAGGATACTGTAGACAGGTGACTGAGTAGGAGACCCTCAGAATAGACAGGTGACTGAGGAGGAGACCCTCAGTGTAGACAGGTGACTGAGGAGGAGACCCTCAGGATACTGTAGACAGGTGACTGAGTAGGAGACCCTCAGTATAGACAGGTGACTGAGAAGGAGACCCTCAGTATAGACAGGTAACTGAGGAGGAAACCCTCAGTATAGACATGGGACTGAGGAGGAGACCCTCAGTATAGACAGGTAACTGAGGAGGAGACCCTCAGTATAGACAGGTGACTGAGGAGGAGACCCTCAGTATAGACATGGGACTGAGGAGGAGACCCTCAGTATAGACAGGTAACTGAGGAGGAGACCCTCAGTATAGACAGGTAACTGAGGAGGAGACCCTCAGTATAGACAGGTAATTGAGGAGGAGACCCTCAGTATAGACAGGTAACTGAGGAGGAGACCCTCAGTATAGACAGGTGACTGAGAAATTGAATCGTGGCAGACTTTATGAAATCAGAAATATCATATTGTTTTCCAAAAGATCAAGTTTGTATTGTATCATCATGATTCTGGTGTTGTACATCCCTTCTAGGGAATGCAAAAAGGGTGGATCTTCTTTACTGCTGTTTGGTGCATGTGCACAAACAACAGTTCGTATCCGTCCCCCCACTCGATGGCTCTGTTGTTCACTGGGGTAAGCTCCAACAACCAGGCACTGAGCCTAAGAACAACAAGTACTGCCATGCCCCCCGACACCTCTTGCATCAGCATTTCCAGACTGGAAGAGAGTCCAGCACCTCTGAAGAGGACTGGTTCCTGAGCCCAAGTTATGTGTCCAGGTGAGTCCAAATATATCTGATTGGAACCTATCAACCCGGTGCTCAACTCAGGCTCCCTCTCCACCAGAGAACTGACGTTCCATGTCTCTAGAGCTAGCCTCTGCAGCCGGCAATCAGACCGCCAAGGTCCCCACTTTTGTTTTACACCCAGCAGCTGCACCCACCCACTTTGGCCCCTCCCATGTGGGGTGAACCTATGGGAGGACAGTTTGCACTATTCCTTATTTACTAAAATTGAAAGTGTTTCATATATTGAAGTTAGTTATTTGGAAATGGTGGATTTCATTTTAATAAGAAAACAGGCAAGTTGTAACTAGGGATGGGAATTTCGACTAATTTCCCCACCGACTAGTCTCAAATTTTATTTGCGACTAGTCGACTAGTGTATAAGCAAGAAAACTTGCAATTTAATACACATATTATGTTAAAAGTGTGTATTTAGGAGCTAGGGGCTTCGCCCAAACATTCAGGACAAACTGTTAATTTAAATTCTATTGATGTAACAACAACTGACTGAATAAAGTTGAAGAATTGAAATTGATATACATTTCTGATACGTTTGCCAATGCAATGCATGGCATTTATTATGAATTCTGTTTCGGTATGAAACTTAGATGCAGCAGCATGACAATTCCAATCATACAACATAGTAGCCTAGAAAAGACTTCCCCTGAAATCTCTGGCACTTAAGACTAGTAATTAACACTGCACAGAAATGTAAAATCAAATTAAATAAATAACACTTCACTAAAAGTGAAATGCGGGTGGCACTTTGCCCAGTGCATTATGAACATTGCACACTTCAACAACAACAATAAAAATAAATAATCCACCATCAATAAGTTAAAAAAATGCTCTGAAATGCAGGTGGCACTTTTCACAGTGCATTATGAACATTGCACATATTCCACGTAACAGAAAATATAAATAAATAAATCACCATGAGAAACAATACTAGGCAGGCTAAGGCTACATTAATAATTCAATTGCTGCATCAGTGAAAGGAGGAATTTTTGTTCAGTGCAATCAACATGTCAACATGTTCTGGTGTCAGGCGAGACAGCCTGTTACCTATGAGTCCAGCAGCTGAAAACACTCTCCGCTGGCACAGATGTTGCAGGCACACACAAATAGCGACGTGCAAGATGAGATAGCTTTGGGAAGGAACCCTCCTTCTCACACCACCGCACAAGTGGATCCTCCTCGTCTGCTGGGATACAGGCTTCCAGCCAGTACCTTTCCAGCTTATCATGACCTTTGCATGCTTTCCATGGCCATCCCCAAAAAAATCCAGCAAGGAACTTTTCTTCCGTTTGGGTTGATGTTGAATGGATTCAGCCCAGGAAGTGGAAGCTGTGTTGTCCTCTTCGTCTGGCCCGTCGCAGTCTCTATCAGCAGAAGCAGTAGCCTCCTCTTCTTCCTCCTGAACATGGGTTGGGAGCTGAAGGCTATGATACTGATCAGCAAGCTTTTCTCTTACTGCCTGTCGCATCATTGGGAGGAAGCTGAGGTGCTTATGGCGGGGATCAAGGGCAGAGGCAAGCAGCGTCACACAACCAGCTCTCTAGGTTTTCTGGACTCATTCTTCTCTCCAGCGATGCTGCCACTGTCTTCTTGAAGTCCACCACTACCTTGCTAGGTTCCCCTGCTGAGTTGAGATGCCTATAATTACAAACCCAAAACCAGTGAAGTTGGCACTTGTGTAAATTGTAAATAAAAACAGAATACAATGATTTGCAAATCCCTTTCAACCTATATTCAATTGAATAAACAGCAAAGACCAGATATTTAATATTGGAACTGAGAAACTTTATTATTTTTTGCAAATATTAGCTCATTTGGAATTTGATGCCTGCAACATGTTTCAAAAAAGCTGACACAAGTGGAAAAAAAGACTGAGAAAGTTGAGGAATGCTCATCAAACACTTATTTGGAACATCCCACAGGTGAACAGGCTAATTGGGAACAGGTGGGTGCCATGATTGGGTATAAAAGCAGCTTCCCTGAAATGCTCAGTCATTCACAAACAAGGATGGGGCGAGGGTCACCACTTTGTGAACAAATGCGTGAGCAAATTGTTGAAGAGTTTAAGAACAACATTTCTCAATGAGCTATTGCAAGGAATTTAGGGATTTCATCATCTATGGTCCGTAATATCATCAAAAGGTTCAGAGAATCTGGAGAAACTACTGCACGTTAGCGGCAAGGCCGAAAACCAGCATTGAATGCCCATGACCTTTGATCCCTCAGGCGGTACTGCATCAAAAACCGGCATCACTGTGTAAAGGATATCACCACATGGGCTCAGGAACACTTCAGAAAACCACTGTCAGTAACTACAGTTCGTCTACATCTGTAAGTGCAAGTTAAAACTCTACTATGCAAAGCCAAAGCCATTTATCAACAACACCCAGAAATGCCGCCGGCTTCGCTGGGCCCGAGCTCATCTAAGATGGACTGATGCAAAGTGGAAAAGTGTTCTGTGGTCTGACCAGTCCACATTTCAAACTGTTTTTGGAAACTGTGGTCGTCGTGTCCTCTGGACCAAAGAGGAAAAGAACCAGCCGGACTGTTATAGGCGCAAAGTTCAAAAGCCAGCATCTGTGATGGTATGGGGGTGTATTAGTGCCCAAGGCATGGGTAACTTACACATCTGTGAAGGCACCATTAATGCTGAAAGGTACATACAGGTTTTGGAGCAACATATGTTGCCATCCAAGCAACATCTTTTTCATGGACACCCCTGCTTATTTCAGCAAGACAATGCCAAGCCACATTCTGCACGTGTTACAACAGCGTGGCTTCGTAGTAAAAGAGTGCGGGTACTAGACTGGCCTGCCTGTAGTCCAGTCCTGTCCCCCATTGAAAATGTGTGGCGCATTATGAAGCGTAAAATACAACAATGGAGACCCCCGACTGTTGAACAACTTAAGCTGTACATCAAGCAAGAATGGGAAAGAATTCCAACTGAAAAGCTTCAAAAATTGGTCTCCTCAGTTCCCAAACGTTTACTGAGTGTTGTTAAAAGGAAAGGCGATGTAACAGAGGAGACTGAAGCACACAACGGCGTAGGACTAAATTTGGCCAATTGGTGGGGTCAATCAGAGGCTCACAAACTTGGAAGACAATGCCAGCCCATGTCAGGAACTGTGGCCCCTACTCAGCCTTTAAAACAGCTCTGAAACATTGGTTAAAAACCAACCAAAAATGCTCACACTAAATCATTCTTATGCAGTTTTAAGTGTTAACTGTCCTTACCTGCCTTAGGACTGCGGATGTAAACTAGATATTGCGCTAACTCAGGCATATTTACATTGAAGCTTTTGCTGATATGTTGATTAATATGCATTGTCCTAATTTCAATAAATAAATAAACACAGTGGTTAAAAATGACCCTGTGACAACTTTTTTGCAGCGTGTTGCTGCCATTAAATTCTAAGTTGATGATTATTTGCAAAAGAAAATAAAGTTTCGTTGTTCGAACATTAAATATCTTGTCTTTCCAGTGTATTCAATTGAATATAAGTTGAAAGGGTTTTGCAAATTATTGTATTCTGTTTTTATGTAAGATTTACACAATGTGCCAACTTCACTGGTTTTGGGTTTGTAAATGGATGGAAATATTTAAAACATAATATAACTTCTTTGTGTCTCTGCTGCCCCAAACACGACCAGCCCCCCACCACACACACACACACACACACACACACACACACACACTCACACAGACACACAATCTATATTCTGTTAACTGTAAATCATTAAAGTTAAAACTGACATTTAGGCTGCTTCTATCTGAATTATTAAATATTTATTTATTTACCTGTTCAGCAAACTCATGGTGATGGGGTACACCAGGGACACAGACACATATGTTTCACCAGACAGAGCAGTGGTGGCCGTTTTGAGCGAGTCCAGCACAGGGAGCATAGACTCGTGTGCCAGTTGTCGTCAATCAGCTCCAGCGTCCTGGCGTCTGTCAGCTTGGTCACTGTTCGATCCGAGAGGACAGCAGTGATGGCCCATTGTTCTGAGTGCAGGCGCTGAAACATATCAAGGACGGAGTTCCAGCATGTCTTGCATGATTGTATCAGTTTGTGTGGCGGACTCTTGTCTCCTGGATCACGCAGTTGTAGCTGTTTCCTCTTCAGTGCCACTGTTGCCACGGTGCTGTGGTGGAAATGGCTCACTAAACGTGTGCAAGCACCGATCAGTCGGCTCATCACGTTTGCCTTCAACCCGTCATTGATTGCTAACTGCAGAGTATGAGCAAAACACGGTACCGACTCCCAGTCCAGCAGGCTCTCATTCGCCAGCACCATGTTAGTTGCATTATCATGCACACAGGCGACGACTTTGTTATCTAGTCCCCACGTACTCATCGCACTTCGCAGGTGGGCAGCCAGGTTTTCAGCGGTGTGTCTTTCCTCCAATGCGCATATCTGAAGCACACAGCTGCGGAGATGTCCTTCTTACACATCATGACATGTTATGGTCATGTATGACTTGGTGGTTATGGACGTCCACCCGCCTGAAGGTATGGCCGCATATTCAGCCCCCTCAAACGCTCGTTGCATGTCCTCTTTCATTTTGCAATGGTTGATCTCGAGTCGAGACATAATTGTTTTACGAGTTGCCACCGTGTATACAAGGTCGATATACTGCATCAACTTTTCGAAGCCTTTGCCTTCAACAAAAGACAGCGGCAGCATATAGCGGGCAGTCATTTCACAAATAAGTTGTGTGATCTTTGCTGTGCGGTGAGCATCGCAGCGTCTGGCTGGAACAAACACTCTCATGCTCGTCTTCCTTGCCCCACCACCATGCCCGCCAAGCCCGGTCTCACCATCTTCGCCCTGCAGGTCTACATTGAGGTGTCTACTGCGAATGTGGTTTGTCATCGCTCCGGTGGTTATGAGTGGTTATAAGCGAGTTTCTGCTTACACAGCCGACAGGCGACCTTGTT
Source organism: Scarus forsteni (assembly GCA_036419115.1). Taxonomy (NCBI): domain Eukaryota; kingdom Metazoa; phylum Chordata; class Actinopteri; order Labriformes; family Labridae; genus Scarus; species Scarus forsteni. Next base: position 422,971 of record JAZDUH010000377.1, on the reverse strand, counting down.
TTCATCTGCTGTGTCAAAATACTGCCAAACAGTGCTTATTTTCTTGTGCAGTGGCGTCGCCATCTTCTCACTTCACTGTTTTTTAACTTTCTTCCCCAAACTTTGATGCTCTGCCCCCTACGTGACGTGTCCGTGTGGGGGGAGGGAAGGAGGAGCAATTCTCTTCCTGGCTGCTCAGCCTGTTTACAAAGAAGCTGAGGCAGAGGCGTGAAGAACAAGAGGCATCATGCTTAATGCAGCGTTCAACCGACCAGTAAAATACTAAACGTTTAATAAATGAGTAGGCGGTTAAACGATTAAATGACTAGCCCCGCACATCCCTAGTTGTAACTTATATATCATGTGTTGCGTTGTGTAGGGCTGGGAGACAAATCAAGTTTTTAAGAAATATTGTCATATATTCAAAAAATAAATTAAAACTTTTTATCACTGAAGTTGTGCTTGTGCTACAGTGAAACACTGACCATCAGAGACAGTGATCCTTTCAGGACACCTCAGAGATGTTCCTCTTAAATGTGGTGACGAATGCCTGTTCGTGTCACCATGGTGATGAGACTTCCTTTTGGACTTTTTGATTAAATTTCACTTCCTTCTGTCGCTGCTGTTGAGTGCAGTTCTTTTTCTCAGAGCTGAAGTTTGGGGTAAGTAACATTTATCATGATTTCTTGATTTTTGAAGGACATTTAGGAGAAGAAAGAGGTATTCAGCAGGTAAAAAAACATTTTAATGATCTGGAGATGATCAGAGGGTTCAGACAGACTGAAGATCATCTAATGGTCATGTGGTCATGAAGCAGCTCCTTAGCCTATCTTTAGATCCTCTATCTATTCCTCCTCATCAGTGACCTTGTATTTGAGTTAAAATTCAAAAGGTCAGAGGTCAGTCAGCATGAGCCTGTGAGCTCACACCCAGGAGCTCCTCAGGAGGATCAGAGTTTCATCAGGATCAGTGTAATGATCGCCTCTCTGTGTATTTTATCTTTAAATGCTTTTGGGTTACTATGGTGATTCACGCAGACGTAATGACGTAATCTACACACTTTGAGGACTTTCTCCAGGGATCGACATGCTGATCGATATTACATTTTGGGACTCTGACTCTCAGCCCTTATATTACTTGTTTAACCCTCACAAAAGTGTGCTTATAAGATCACATGAAGGATGTCTGAGCTCTCCTGCAAACAATAAACGTGCAGTGTGACGGCAACGAGCTGTTTTGAGTCACGTTTTCGACCCTTCTGACCCGGGGAGATCACCCTCATCACTGCATCAGTCTGAAGATATTCTTCATGGAAACACAGAACTGATAACTTGTTGAACTGATAACTGTGAATATTTCTGAGAAAAAACAACTTCTCCACAGCAGCAGGAAGTGAAAGTTTAAAGAGCTGACAGCAGGATTTCAACATGGTAGAAAATTACCACAGTCATTAGTCACAGCATTTAAAGAGGAACACCTCCAGAGTTTCTGTAAAAGGGTCAGAGTCTCTGAGGAGAAGTGTCCTGTTTTCCGAGGTCAAACCTAAATTTGAAGTCCTCATCAGCCACCGTACGTCATAGTAGTAGGAAGCAGCAGTGAGCAGGAACAGACAGAACATTTATACAATCACCATCCCAAATGTTGAAATGTTGTACCCTTCTCTCTCCTAATAAGCTGAGCTAAACAGTGACATTTTTAAAATCATTTAAAACTTACTTTTGAAAAATTTCTTTAACATGATGTTAGCATTATTGCTTACATACATGTTTATCAGCTTTGTCAGTCATTAATTTTACTCCATTTTATGTACTTATTTATTTTACAATTACCATTATACTATTTTTAATCTCTGCTGCTCTAACTTCTCTCACTGGTTTCTAATGTTTTTAGTCCTGTTTTTACTAGGGATGCACCGAAATGAAAATTTGTGGCGGAAGCCGCAGCTGAATAAAATATAAATGCTTGGCCGAATACCGAATATCCAATGCGAAAGCAAAGTAGTTCAATGTATTTTTTGATAGCGCATTAATAGCTTAGAGTATCTTTTTAGACACGTTTTTAAAAGAAAGTAATTGTTTATTGAATATTATGACATTTTTTAATATTCTAGTCGCCTTTGCTTTTCAAAAAAAGCCCAACAAAGTTTTTCATTCATATTAGGCCTTTAAACAAAACAAAACATACGTTAGAAAATACGAATGTGCATTGAAGAGAATATAAACCAACAAATACCAAAATTAAATAATTGTCCTTTTGACACAAGACTGCTTTAAGGCAGTCACTTTGTATTTGATATTTGAATAACCAATCGAATATGGGAATAAATATCCAGATTAGATTAGATTAGATTAGGTTTATTGTCCCCAAGAAGAAATTCATTTTCACAACACTGCAGGATTTAGACAAAGAAACACAGACAGTGCAGTGTGTGCTGTCGCAGCAGAGCGTGCGCCATCTTCCAAAGATGTCCACAAGACGGCTCTACAACATCTGTTTTCTGTAACCAAATTGTAAATAATTATTTGAATGCAAACTGTTAAGACTATTCCTGTCATCCTCCAGTCGTCTCAAGTCGACCATTTTCTTTCCCTTTGTTTTTTATTTTTCATGAAGTTCTGTGCTTTCTTCTTTGAGTCCTCTGGTGTCTGTTTGACCTGATTGTTGATTTATTGTCTCCAGAGTTTTGACTTATTCTGCCTTTTTTGTCTCTTAAAGCACTTAGTACACATTTGTTTGTGAAAGTATATAGAAATAAAGTTATCCTTCTTTTATTATGATTGTAATTATTATTCATCACAGCTGACAGACAGCAGGGGGAGCTCTGCTATGGATCACACTGAAGTACAGGAGGAGGGGGTCCCTCTATCTAAAACCTCTCTGAGTGAAGAAGACCAGGGTCTGAGGAGAGATGAAGATCTGCAACCATCACACTCTGACACCATCACTACATCATCATCATCCTCATCTTATCCATCAGTCTTTATGTTGCATGCTTGGACACAATAATCACATTTCCAGGCGTGCATGGGTTTTAAAAGTTTGTTTTACTATAGCTGTAACCACAGAAGCACAGCATTTCAGCTTAGCGTGGCTGCAAACTCGATCTACTGAGATGGCGCATGCATCTGCACATCCTCACATATAATATACATATAATTCAACATGTATCCCCGAAATATTCTGCACATTCACACTGTCAATATCACAACATAGCGGGGTATAGATCGTTACACTTTTAAAGTCCTCTGTATACTTGTGTCGCTACTTTTTTACACTGTTTTAACACTTTTGCTCACCTATAAACACAGAAACACAGCATTTCAGCTTAGCGTGGCTGCAAACTTAGTCTACTGAGATGGTGCATGCACCCGCACATCCTCAAGACCCCCCCCCCCCCCCTGCTAAGCTGCCCAAAGTGCCTGACCCGATATATATATGATTACAACTATTAGCCTTGCTTCAGTGCCAGAATATTTATCACTGTAACAATTAACAAGGGATGTATGAAAGACAAACATTCAAAAAAATACAACATTATAGTGGGGGGTGTCTGTGTCCATATACATGTCCAATAGTGTCCTCACACATGCCTGACATTACTGTGGGTCCCACACTCTCCCCTCCAAAATAAATGTCTCAACATTCTGAGTTTCCCAGAGTCCTTTAGTCTTCAGCTTAGGAGTTATAGAGGTAGAATGGGAGTCAGTCTCTGGAAGATACATTGTACAAAACAGTTCTTAACATGACATACATCTCCCTTTTAATGTCATGTGTTAGCCACAGACACCACTGGTCAGGTGATACCTGAAATGCTTCTCTGCCATTTATGCAGGTTATGTATCTCTAACTGAAAGGTCATAATCCTACTTCTACCTATAATCCACTCTCAAGTCAATGTGCACTTCATGCTTTATATGACAATGTCCTCATGTATATGTGAGTGGACTATTATCTGGTACTTGCTCATGAACTCCAAGACCATTACAGACATTCCATAGTACATGAATTAACTCTTTTTTTCTTTAACTAAGTCACAACAATGAACCGAACATGTGACTATAAACATATATCTTTAACTCTTATCTAACGCCACATGTCACTTATATCATCTGAACGAATGATGGTTGACCTAAAGTGTTGTATGTGAGTGTCTGGGTTTCTTTGTCGAAAAGGATACTTTCTTGTAGAAGCTGGTCGTGGCTCAGGACCCCTCTCGTCTGCTTCATCAGATGACGACTACCCCTCAGAGTCGATCTCGCCTGCGTCAGCCGAGGACACACCTTGCTCAGTCCCTGCTGCTGCTCCATCTTCCACCTCTGGCTCCATCTGCTCTGTCCAGCTGTCCATCTTCCTCACTGTCTGGCTTGGGTTGTCTCTCTGCTGCTTGTGGCTGAAATTCCTCAGCTTACACCCTCAGCTCTCCCTTGGTGTAGTCGTCCGGTCCTGCTGAATGAGTAGTGATGACTCTCCAGTTGCTCTCATCATCAGAACTGCTGTCAGGCTCTTTGTCTTTCCGTTTTTCCTGATGTTTTCTCCTCATGTCTTTCTTTTAAGACTTTGTCTTTGTTGTCTTTTCCTCAAGCTTACAGTCTTCTGCTGGCAGGAAATCACATGGCAGTAACAGGTTCCTGTGCAGGACTCGGGTCTTTCCTTGGCCTTTTTCTGGTTGTACAACATACACAGGACTGTCTTTGTACTTCCTCTCCACTACAACATGGACTTGGTCTTCCCAGTAAGACCTAAGTTTTCCTGGTCCACCCTTCTCCCTGAAATTTCTCACCAGCTCTCTACACCCAGGCTGAAGCTCTTCTCCATAAGCCTTCCTGTCATAGTGTTTCTTTGCTCTGTTCTGTTGGCTCTGGACAGCCTTTGACGCTATCCTGTATGCCTCTTGCATCCTACTTTTCCACTTACTGGCATAATCACTGTGACAGGTGCTCTGGTCACTTGGTGTCAGGCCAAACAAAATGTCAATTGGTAGTCTGAGGTTCCTACCATAGAGAAGGTAATATGGGGCATATCCTGTCGCTTCATGACAGGATATGCGTGTACAGTTGTATGCATGCACCACTTTAGCGAGGGAGCCCTTCTAGTCTGATTTGTCTTCCTCTGTCAAGTTCCTTAGCATGGACAGTAGAGTTCTGTTAAATCTCTCAGCTTGACTGTTTCCAGCTGCATGGTAAGGTGTTTTGTGAGAGCCTTGAATGCCACTGTATTCTTCAAGCTTAGAGAACAGTTTATTCTCGAACTCTCTGCCTTGATCATGGTGCAGCTTTGTAGGAAATCCAAACTTGAGCACAAAGTCTCCAAAGATCTTTTCAGCTGCTGTCTTTGCTGACTTGTTGGTGCATGCATATGCTTGAGCAAAGCGAGTGAAATGGTCTACCAAGACCAGAATATACTCATACCCTCCCTTACAACTCTCCAGATGCAAGTAGTCGATTGAGACCATCTCAAAAGGGTAAGTGGTCACCACATTAACCAAAGGCGCTCTAGTTTGCTTGTTTGGATGCTTCCTTTTTAAGCAGCTACAAACTTTGGTCACATAATGTTCCACATCCCGCTGCATATGAGGCCAATAGAATCTCGGATCAAACTTAGCGTTTGCTCAACTCCAAGGTGTCCTATCTCCTCATGCAACTCTTTGTAGATCAGCTGATGAAACTTCTTGGACAACACAAGTTGATCACAAGTCACTGACTTTCTGTACAGGATGCCATCTTTGTTCATGTACAGTTTGGTTTTCTCTCTCATGAGTACAGAGATGTCATCATGCTTGTTTCTCTCTCTCCGATGAGGCCACTGTCTTTTGATGACATACTCTCTAACCTGTCCAATGATAGGGTCTTCCTCTTGAGCTCTGATCAGTGTCTCACTGGAGATTTCTTTCACAAGTGATGCCGCTTTCTCCTGCTCCTCATCAGTACATGCTATAGTTATTGTGGCTGGACACATCCAGGGCTCGTGCTCATGGGACTTAAGCTGGAGTATCTGCGTGACTGTTGTTATCACCTCAGGCTCCATTTCCTGTGAACAGCATTTCATATACTGCTCCATGTCAAGTGGCATGCGTGATAAGTAGGGGTGTAACGGTACAGAAAAATCACGGTTCGGTACGTACCTCGGCTTTGGGGTCACGGTTCGGTACATTTTCGGTACAGTTTGGGAACAACGCAAAACCTGTTGTTTGTTTAGCACGTTCATTAAACCACAAATTTCTCATAATACAAACTGAAAAACAAAATAAATTCAATGTGCTGCTTGGTAATTCTAATAAGTTAAATAAAATAAATAAGTAACAAATGTATGAAATTAAAAATAATGAGTTTCTTTTTAAATTCCTGGCTTAAATGTTGACGACTGGTACTTTATACTGGGGCTCAGTCACCTTTAGCATGGGTTTAAAACCAGCATTTTTCACAACTGAATATGGTTTTAGACCTGATGCTATAAAAACGCTGATGGATGCTGTTATCACTCTGGCCCAATCTGAGTTGTCTGGGAGAGGCTGCTTGAATGCAGACAGCAGTTTAATTTGCACTATAGTGTTTTTTTTCCTTACTGCGGAAATCTTTACACTTGAGCTGTGGCAGCTGGTGGAAAATATTTTTGGTGGGGCTGAGGTGACAATACTTTATAAGAATTCAAATCAACAGTTGTCAGAATACTTTAATTCAGTCATAATGATTTAATCTCCTTAAAATTGCCAGTTTTATAAACAAAGGAAAGGATGATTTTCAGTTGGTCTACTCCCACCTGCTGAGACAGCAGCAGATATGCTTGTAATCAAAACTACAGAACCACAAGTACTGTAAACAGAGGGCGAAGACTTTAGTTAGATTTCATAGATTAAGGATTGTACTCATGTCAAATATTTATTTAATAATGAAGTAAAAAATGTGAAATTAGGTCTAGAGTTAACGCTACACTCCGGCAGCCGACCAAACTCCAGAACTCAGTAACAACTATCGGGCATAAGCAACAGCAACGAAACAGACAGAAACACAAACACTGGTCCAGTATCATGTCACAAGAACGAGGCTGGAGCCTCTTATTTCAGTAGAAAATTCACCAGAGTTCAAGATGATAACAAACCAAACCCAGCCTAAGTCTGAGCTGACCATCCTGTCTCTACAGCCCGTCTGTGAACACAGATTACACACGGACACAACTCCAAATGACTGGAAAAGTCATTATTACGTCTATTTGCTTGCAAGTTGGACAGAAAAGACCATTCAGCATGACAATATTTCTTATCTGTCTTTGGCTTAATTTCACACATTAAGCAACCAGTAGCTTCAGTAAACTCCCAGTTAGCCCATGGCTTATAAACTCTTAGCAGCTCACAGCCACATTTCCCCCACAGAAAACACCAACACAAAACTCTGTATTTTAAATGAACTGTTGCTCACCCACTGACGGAGCCGATGAATTCAGCTGCACCCGCTGTTCATCTTAAACTTAAACATCCAGCCGTGAAAAATGGGTCCTCTGGTTCAGTAAAAGTTAAGTGTTGTCCTCCGTTTGTTGGTAGTTTTGTGCTGTCCTTTTGATTTTTATCCCTCCATCAGCTTTACGTCTTCACCGCTGTGAGCATGCTAAAGGCTATCCGCCTTTAGCATGCTATCCGCCTTTAGCATGCTAACGGACGTGATTTCTCATGAATATTCAAGTAGCCATGTGCTGCTTATGCAGATCAATAAGAGCACGAATCACAGACCACTTTCCTCATGAATATTAAAAAGCATCCCCAAACCACGCCAATCATAGACGAGTACCGTCAATATTAAGTAGCCATGTGCAGCGGCTAACGTAAACGTACTGTATTCGTTCGAGTTCAGCACTGTACCGTACCGAACGTCCATTTGGAGCGGTTCGGTACGGATACATGTACCGTTACACCCCTAGTGATAAGCCATCAGCATCCCCATTAGCTTTCCCAGGCCGGTACTTGATGGAGAAGTTGAAATCCGCTAGTTCAGCAATCCACCTGTGACTTGTGGCATTTAGCTTTGCTGTAGTTGAAACATAGGTCAAGGGATTGTTATTGGTGTTGACAGTGAATGATGGGGCGTAGTATAGGTACTCTCAAAACCATTCACAGATTGCCCACTTCATTGCTAAAAACTCTACCTTTCCAGAATGGAGGTGGTAATTATTTTCTGGAGCAGTTAGTGTTCTTGATCCATAACCAATAACAACCAACTTGCCTTGTTGTCGCTGATTGAGTACAGCACCAAGCCCCCCCTGTGAGGCGTCACAGTGCAGCACAAATGGTTTCTCAAAGTCAGGATAACCCAGGAGTGGTGGACTCAGCAGGTACTCCAAAAGCTGGTAGAGCACTTCCTGGTGTTTGTCTGGCCAGGTGATCTGCTGGCTCGAGGGTAGTTGGTCCGACTTCTTGCGTTTCCCTCTGTTCTTGTTTACATTGGACTGTTTGGCTTTGCTACCAGGAATCTTTTCAGTGGAAAGCAGACCATACAAAGGTTTTGAAATGCGTGAGAAGTTAGGGATATACTAGCGATAGTATGACAAGAATCCTAACATCTTCCTCAGGTCTCCGACTGTCTCAGGTTTGCGGTCCTTAAGTGCCTGTACTGGTGCTACTTCCACTGGATCCATGCAGTAGCCGTCTTTTGATACAATCTTTCCCAGGAATCTCACTTTGTCTTTGAACACTTCACACTTTTTAGCTGTTAGCTTTACCCCATGTGCCTGGTAACTGCGTAAAACTTTTCTCATGTCCTGCAAGTGATCATCAAACGTCTTACTGTGGACAAGATTATCATCCAAATAAGGCTGTGATGTTTCATTGCTCAAACCTGAGAGGCACTCCTCTATACTGCGCTGGAACTCTGCTAGAGCCAAGAACAGGCCAAAGGGAATCCTGACCCAATCGTACAAACCCCAAGGTGTAATAAAGGCAGTGAGTGGTCTGCTGCTCTCCTCCAGGAAACCCTGGTGGTACGCCTTGCCCTGATCCAGTACTGAAGACCATGCACTTCCACTCAAGCTGTTCAACATATCTTGCACTCGAGGGATAGGATGACGGTCAGGAACAAATTTACTGTTTAACTCCCTGTAATCCACACAAAGACATAAACTTCCATCCTTCTTTCGCACAAAAACAATTGGTGAGGAGTATGGAGACCTGGATTTTCTAAACCATTCCCTGTTCAGCAGGTCCTCCAAATACTCCTTAACCTCCTTGTGCAGTGGCTTTGGTACTGAGGTGTAGGTGCGTCGTACAGGAGTTGTGTCGCTCAGTCTTATTTTCAGCTGAAGAGATGGAATGCACCCAACATCATTCTCATCCTTTGAAAAAGCATTACACTCTTTTAGTAGTATCTGTTTCACTTCCTTTTGCTGATCTGGTGTCAGGTGATCAACTGAATTATGGGAGGATCCCATAATTCATGTTTACTTAAGTTCTGCTGACCCAAATCCTCTTTTTGATGTTTTGGAGTGCTAGCTTTGCTGGCTGTCTTTTCAGTTGCATTTTCATTGGTGCTGGCTGGTCGTGCGTCAACTGGATAAACTGCCTTGACCTGCTGCAGATAGCCGATACAGTGCGAGGGGTGAGAGTTATATCGTACTTGCTATCATTAGTGACAGGGATTGCAACTTTAGACCAGTTTCCTTTTGAAAGGCATATGACAGTCTCTGAAAGGGTCAGCCCCTCTTTTGGAATCTCCTCTGGCTCGAAGAGCACTTCCTGTTTGGTGGGGAGAAGACCTGCTCTCACACTGCATTTTACCTCTCTTGTCTGTCCTGCTGGTATCACGGTCTTAAGTCCTCCTACTTTCACCACATCCACTTTATCATTTTTTTGGTGACTCTGAACCAGCTTAATCATTACATTTGCCCTTTTGCATTCAATAGAGAAAGCATCACCTACAACTGACGGCATAACTTCTGGGTGATGTTCCATCCCATTCTTCACCATGTGTTCAATAACATTGTAGCCAATTATTGGTGGTTCTGCTACACCAGGCTCATTGGAGACAAGAACTGCTACAAGTAGTTCTGGCTGCAGCCCTCTGTTTGACCCTAGTTTAAATGTCAGTTCGACCCAGCCTGTAAAAGGGTTAGGTGTCTGGTTTGCAGCTTTTGCAACAAGAGTCTCATTTTCTTCAAGAAGCTCATCCATGCTCAGTAACTCTGTGTGTGGCAGACAGGACTTTCTCCAACTCTCGTTGATGACAGTCACCTGGGAACCTGTGTCCCACAGGGCTTGTGTTGCCAATCCATCAAAAAGCAGTCCATGATTTATTTGTTTCCAGTGAGGGCCTTTAGCTTTGCTTGGCAGCGTAAAGAAAAATGGCTGGCATAAGTGGCATTTACAGTCTGTTCAGTCTCTCTGCCTTTCTCAAGCTCCACCTCCAGCTGTTGGATTCATCCACATAGGAGCTCATGTACTCGGTCATCTGGTTCAGCTTGGCAAGAGGTTTGCTGCTGTGAGAGACCAATCGTCTGTGCTGTCATGTTCTTGCTGTCAGATTTCCCTACCACTCTCTGTCCTCTACAGCCTCTCGAAAAATGTCCTGACTGTCCACACTTAAAGCAGTGTTCACACTGGTCACCTAAACCCTGCTCCTTACACACCTTGCATCCTTTCTTAACACTTGTTCGAGTCTGCCGGGGGGGCCTCTGGGTGTTAGTTATGCTTTTCTTAATTTTAGCCATTTCTTCTCTTAGCAATCTGATTGTTTCATAAAGCTCTGAGTCCCGATGGCTAGCTGCTACAGGTGTTTTGCAGCTTCTAGGCTTTGTAACCTCAGCTGAATGCTCTTGAACCCCAACTCTGGCCCCTGCTACACTCTGACCATGCTGACTGCTTTGCATGTCTGTCTGAAGCTCATTCATTTTTGGGACTCTATTACTGTTGTTCTTTCGTTGCTTAGACTGTCTTTCTGACTCAACACTAGTGGCCTCATTCATTCTGTCAATAAGTACTTCATCTGCTACTCTCAGATCATCAAGGAAAGGCTTAAGCTGAAACTTAGTATGGTCACTTAACAATCCAGTACCAAGTGACCTTAAGAACTTTTTCTGAATAAGCTCAGGACTGTACTGTTCATCTGACCTGACTTCTTTTGAAGCAAGCAACAGTCTCTCTTTTAACTCGATGGCTCTAAAGAGGAAGTTTTGAGGTGACTCACGGCTGTCTTGTGTAATGTTAACTAGTTGGTGGTAGAGGTCTGTTGAACTGTCCTCTTTAAAGTGTCCCTTTAACATGGCTTTTAAATGGGGGAGGGAGAGATCACTTTTTATTTCTAGCATGTCTCTAAGACTCAAACCTGGACTGATTGACTTGATCACCGCCTCCATGACTTCTGCCTCACTGTGTCCGTTATTTAGGCCTCTGTCAATCTGATGCATAAGGTTTGTATATGAGAGCTGGTCTTTCTGTCCCATCTTCCCAATCTGACCACAAATCTTGAAATCTTTCCTTAGCGTTACTTCAGAGAGCCTGTTCGCAGCTGCAGGTAACACATTTTGTGGAGCTGATGCACTGTTCATTCTTTCACTCAGCCTCCTGATTTCATCCTGCAAAGCTTGACTGTTTTGTTGTAGATGTGTATTTCTCTGCTAAAGATAAGATAAACCTTTATTAGTCCCACAGGGGGAAATTTCAGATTTACAGTAGCAGCAAGATACAAGAGAAACATTAGAAAGATTTCCAAATGAAACTATTGGTAATTAGAATAAAATAGAAAATAGCATAAATACAATTCAATGAAAAATAAATGAAAAGAGCATGAGCCTTTCAGCCATATTAACAATATTAACATATATAAAAGATCTGAATGAGAACAATTGAAATGAAAATGAAATAAGTGAAAGAGCATGAACCTTCCAGCAATCTTAACAATATTAACAATATATAAAAAGATCTGAATAAGAATAAGTGAAATAAAAATAAAAATAAATGAAAGAGCATTTGCCTGTCCGCAATATTATTAACAGTATTTACAATATATAAGAAAATCAGTGTATATACAGTATTACACTTAAACAATATTATTTAGTGCGCTAAAAATGTCATAGAGGTCAATCAGAGAATTTGAAAAAACAAGAACAAAGAAGGATGAATTTGGAGCACTTACAGTAAAAAAAAAAGAGATTATTGCACACTGGAGAGGTTTTTGTTGTACAGTCTAACAGCTGCAGGAAGGAAGGACCTGCGATACCTCTCTGTCACACACTTCGGTTGGAGTATCCTGTCACTGACAGAGCTCCTCAGTGCAGTCAGTGTGTGATGGAGAGGGTGAGTGCCTAAGTCCATGGTTGCGGACAGTTGGCTGTAGTCCTCCTCTCCACCACCTCCTCCATGGGCTCAAGAGGACATCCCAGGACCGAGCTGGCCTTCTTTATGAGTTTGTCCAGCCTCCTCCTGTCAGCTGCTGTGATGCTGCTCCCCCAGCCGACCACTCCATAAAAGATGGTAGAGGTCACAACAGAGTCGTAGAAGGTCCTCAGGAGTGCCCCCTGCACCCCAAAAGACCTCAGCCTCCTTAGCAGATAGAGTCTGCTCTGACCCTTCTTATAAAGTGCAGCAGTGTTAACAGTCCAGTCCAGTTTATGGTTCAGGTGAACACCCAGGTACTTGTAAGATGTCACCATCTCGATGTCCCTTCCCTGGATGTTCACGGGTGATGGGGGGGAGTGGGGGCACCTGCGGAAGTCCACGACCAGCTCCTTGGTCTTTCCAGGGTTGATCTGCAGGTGGTTCCACTGGCACCAGTCCACAAAGTCCTGGATGAGTTCTCTGTACAACCTGTCGTCCCCATCTGTGATGAGGCTGACAATGGCAGAGCCGTCAGAGAACTTCTGCAGATGGCAGGTGGGGGACATGTGGGAGAAGTCAGCAGCGTAGAGGGTGAAGAGGAACGGTGCCAGCACCGTTCCCTGTGGGGCCCCTACGCTGCAGAGGACAGTCTCCGACACTCTGTCCCGGGTCCTCCCGTACTGTGGGCGATTTGTGAGGTAGTCCGTAATCCAGTTTGTGAGTTGTTGGTCCACGCCGGAAAAACTCATTTCTGTTGCAGTCTCTAGGACATTTTGTGCAGTGCTCTCTGTATTTTCCTCCGTTTCAGTACTTACAGTGCCTCCTTTAATTTGTTCTACTGATTTTAACATGGTTCTCCGAAAACAAGTTACAACATCCTCCTCCTCATCATTGATAACACTGTCCATGGATTCTGTAATTAACTTGATTAAAGCTCGTCTTGTTGGGATATACCCTCTCGAGATCTTGGAAGACACACACACCTCTTTCAGCTGATCCAGCTCCAGAAGCCATAGCTGCTGTGACACACTCTCTGCTAACTCCTCTGGATCCTGCATGCAAGAGGTGGCCCCGCCCCCGAGGCTGCACCCTCCCGTTGTCATCACTCTGAGGTCTCTGTGCATGTTCCCGTCCAACTATACACGTCGTTAATCATCCCAGCGGTGCCTCCAATATTTGTTGCGCGCTTGGATACAATAATGAAATTTCCAGGCATGCATGGGTTTTTAAAGTTGATTTTTACTATAGCTGTAAACACAGAAGCACAGCATTTCTGCTTAGCGTGGCTGCAAACTCGATCTACTGAGATGGCGCATGCACCCGCACATCCTCATGACCCCCCCCTACTAAGCTGCCCAAAGTGCCTTACCCCAAATAAACCTGATTACAACTATTAGCCTTGCTTCAGTGCCAGAATATTTATCACTGTAACAATTAACAGGGGATGTATGAAACACAAACATTCAAAAAAATACAATATGAGAGTGTGTGGGGGGGTGGGGCTTTATCTGTGTCCATAAACACGTCCAATAGTGTCCTCACACATGCCTGACATTATTGTGGGTCCCACACTAACCTCTAATAAATCAGATGCCAGGTCTGTGTTCATGGACCTGTCCCTAACTTTAGTTCTTACTTTAGTCCACTTGTCTCCTCTTACTTCCCTTCCTTCACCCTAACACCAACACAGCATCGTGTGGATTTGCTGTTCATCATGAGACTGGGATCCACATTCAAGATTTCCTGCTGCTTAACAGAAGGTTTTTTCTTGAGCCATGATGAAGGGATTCATGATTGGCTATATGGATTCATGTTGGGTGTTGGATGTATATATTTGTATATATATATGTGTATTTTATATGTATATATGTATATGTACATATGAATTAGCGCTATACAAATAAAGATTGACTGATTGATTGATTTATTGATTGACCTTTCCAAAGCATTTGACACTGTTGATCATGCCCTGCTGCTGAATGCACTAAACCGTATTGGCTTTTCTAACCATGCAGCTTCCTGGTTCGAAAACTATCTGGAGGGTAGATCGCAGTGTGTTCAAATGGCTGGTTCTTCCTCTTCTTATTTGGAGGTCTCAAAAAGTGTGCCCCAGGGTTCGGTATTAGGACCTATTTTATTTTCTGTTTACTTCAACAGCCTGTGGGTCAACATGTCGAACGCTTATAATCTTTATGCAGATGATACTGTAAGTTTTTTTTGCTCTAACTCTCTTATCCAGGTTTTTGAGTACCTGCAATCTGCTTTTAGTCTGTTACAGTCTCGGCTGCAAAAACTCAAACTGGTTTTAAATGCAGATAAATCCAAACTGATGGTGTTCTCAAACAAGAGTGACTTGTTAGGGAAACTCCCTGAAATCCTTACCTCAAGGGGTGTGCCCATTGAGGCAGTGACCAATTTTAAATATTTGTGTTTTCTTATTGACCGTGAACTCTCCTTTAAAGCTCACATTGCCAAACTTGTGCAAACACTCAGGGTGAAAGTAGGGTTTTTTTTATAGAAATAAGTCCTGCTTTTCACTCAGGGCTCTTAAAATGCTTGTATCCGCAACATTTTTACCATTACAGGATTATGGGGATCTTCTTTACATGTCTGCCTCAGGTAAATGCTTCCAGTCTTTGAATGTCGTCTATATCATTGTGCTTTGAGGTTCATTACCCGTTGTAGTCGTCTTACCCATCATTGTGAGCTCTATGCTTTGTCCGGTTGGCCTTGAGTGCTTGCAGGTATATGCACTGGATGATCCTCATCTACAAGGCTCGACTTGGACTGGTTCCTTCTTATCATTGTTCTCCTCTTCAAAGAACTGGAAGCCTTAATGCCTTGCGCTCTCAAGACATCATTCATCTGTTTGTTCCTTGTGTCAAGACTGAATTGGTTAAAAAAGCATTTAGCTTTGCTGCTCCCTCTGCATGGAATGCTCTACAGACAGATTTTAATCTGTCTGAACTCTTTTCTCTTGGAGCCTTTTTTGCCATGCTAAATGACAGACAAGAGACCATGCACCAGTGCCTGTGTTTATGAACCTGTTTGTGAGTCATCTTTTAGCATTTTTAGCACTTTTCCTCCAAAGCACTTTGTTTTTAGTTATATCATGCAATATATTTTTTCACGAGTCACTTTAGCATTTTACCTTTAATTTTATCTCTAAGTATTGTCTGTTTACAATTAATCTTGGCATTATTGTATTGTGTTTATGGATTGACGTGTGCTGCTGACCTCTTGGCCAGGTCACCCTTACAAAAGAGATCTCGATCTCAGTTGGTTTTCTACCTGGTTAAATAAAGGTTAAATGAATAAAAAATAAATTTATGGCAGTAGTGCCAAACCATTACAGGTGTTCCTTCAAGACATTTTACAGAAGGACAATGCCATACTCTTCATCATTTCATCATCATCACTGCATCTTCATCTCTCCCTCCGTTTGTCTGCATCTTCATCCTGAAATAACAGCTCAAGTATCTGATGATGATGATGATGATGATGAAGATGATGATGATGATGATGATGATGATGTTTGTTTTATCAGGATGAAAAGATCAGAGCCTCCTGAGCCCAGCAGTGTGTCCATGAAGAGTGACCGGTCTAAAAGTCCGATTGTTAACTTTAAGACGGACAGACCTGCTGAGGACAGGTGAGGATTCTAACAAATGACCTTTGACCTCCATGTTTTACTTATGATGATGATGTTTGTTTTATCAGGATGAAGAGATCAGAGCCTCCTGAGCCCAGCAGTGGGTCCATGAAGAGTGACTGGTCGTATGATCACATTATCAACTTTAAGACGGACAGACCTGCTGAGGACAGGTGAGGATTCTAACAAATGACCTTTGACCTCCATGTTTTACTCATGATGATGATGATGATGATGATGTTTGTTTTATCAGGATGAAGAGATCAGAGTCTCCTGAGCCCAGCAGTGTGTCCATGAAGAGTGACCAGTCTAAAAGTCCGATTGTTAACTTTAAGAAGGACAGACCTGCTGAGGACAGGTGAGGATTCTAACAAATGACCTTTGACCTCCATGTTTTACTCATGATGATGATGTTTGTTTTATCAGGATGAAGAGATCAGAGTCTCCTGAGCCCAGCAGTGTGTCCATGAAGAGCGATGAATCTAAAGATATTATTGTTCACTTTAAGAAGGACAGACCTGCTGAGGACAGGTGAGGATTGGTAAATATGACCTTTGACCTCCATGTTTGAGCCCCTCAGAGGTGATGAAGATGTTTGTTTGATGGACCTGCTGAGGTCAGGTCAGCTCCCTTTCCCCTCAGAATGTCTTTTTTTCCAAACTTTACTTTTGATTTTTCAAACGAGTAAATTAACAGACTTACATAATCAGACTTTTAATCAAACTCCCTCATCCTCCACCCCAAGAGTCTGAAAAACAAACACTCTTGAGAGGGTCTCTATATCAAGCGTAGAACACATTATCGACAGAATCAAGGCTCGTGTTATGCTTAGGTCATCATTAAGTACAACTGTTACGAACCAAAAGATGAAGATGAAGGTAGTAACAATAAATTAAAACCCAGGTTAAAAAACACTGTCGAGGCAAATTATGAAAAAGGTGATAAATGTTTATTGTAAACAAAAATTAACAACAGCTCAAAACAAGCTCAAAAGCCGATGTAACAGAGCAAACCTAAAAGGTAGAAAAAAAAACACAAGCATACAGTTTACTTCAGGCTCCACTGCCACTGAAGTCTGCAAGCACACACACTGTAAGGCACCAGGTCACTGAAGACTCCACCACTCCACACAGGATCTGAGTCAATGAGAAGATGAGAGTCCACAGCTCTGTCCTGCCTCGACCACTCAGCCTAATCAGCAGCACCTACCACACCTTCACCTCAGCAGAGGAACCTGGGGAGAGAGAGAGCAGCACACCTACAAAACACAGGGCATGTAACAACAACCAAAAAAAAACCCTCTATGTAATCTATATAGGGACTCCAGGTCTGGATAAAGCTCTTGTGTTTTTTTTTTTTTTCAATTTTAGGCCTTAACTTTTCTAAAGGTAAAAAGGAAAGCATCTTCTTCAACCAGTGTGAGAAAGACGGAGCATTTTAGGCCCTCCAACTGAAAGAATGAGTCTGGGGGCTAACAAAGAGACAAAAGCAAGAGCATTTGCTTTTGAGTTTTCAATTTGGAAATGGTATGCCAAAAATAACTGTGTGAAAAGCTATTGTCTATTGTCTGTAGCCAAAACATATGTCCAACCGCTGCAGGACAGTAACTACATCTTTGACAGACAGGGTTTATTGTGGAAAAGATTCTAGCCAGCTTATCATTAGAATAATGTAGATGATGAAGAACCTTAAACTGAATCAGCCCATGACATAAACATAGACAGAAGTATGTGTACAGGTTAGACTTCTCTGCCAGGCATCCTCTGATAGCCCCTCTCCCAAATCTGTCTCCCATGCTTTTGTTCTGTCTCAAGATATTTTATTTAATCCCTGTCTCACTTTGTAAACTATAGAGACCCATTTCCTGTAAAAGGGATCTAGTTGTAGAATAAAATCTGACAGATTCCTTGGTGTCAAGTGGGGAAAAGAGAGAAATGTCTTTTTGCAAAGCTGAAAATTTGAAGATATCTGAAAAAATCTAATCTAGATCTGTCACAATATAGTACTAATGTTTTGACAGAAGAGAAATTATCTTCTGAGAAAAAGTCCCTGAGAATAAAAAGCCCATGTCTCTGCAAGGACTGAAATGCACTATCTAGTATAGAATGTGTGAAGAAATGATTATTTGCAATTGGGAGAAATCCACTAACCTGTTTTAAACCCAAATGTCTCCTTAACTGAAACCAAATTTTAAGCCATATCAGTGGTGAAGTGAGAGTGGGTAATGAGTTAGAAAGAAGCTCATCCCAACCCAGTTTCTGCTCACCTTATTTTTAGTTGAGAAACCTAATACAAAAACTTCATTACATTGGCTGCCCAATAATAATAATAATAAAAGAATTAGGCAGACCAAGACCACCCGCTTCCTTTTACACTTCCAAAAACTTCCTTTTCATCCTTGGATTTGAGCCCTTCCAGATAAAAGATGAAATTAATTTGTCCAGTTGTTGAAAGTGTTTTGGTATAAATTTGGGAATCATTTGAAATATGTAGGGAGCCTAGGAAGAATTTTAACTATATTTATCGTCTTACTCATGAAATGTTTTTTTTTAACTCCTGTGTTGTTTGTTCTAATACTGATAGTCATACATTCCCATCATTGACCAAATAACTTTGATGCCTAAATATGTAAAAGTGTCATTTTTATTTTAAAAGGAAACTCAGAGTTATCCTCACATACATCATTAAAAGGAAAAAGTAGAGTCTAAGAGTCGTTGATCTCATAACCCAAATTTCTTTAGAATGCATAATAGTTTCGGTATGGATTCCTGAGGGCTGGATATATTTATATAATATTAAATCATCGGCGTACAGTGACACTTGATGCAGTTTACTGCCCCAAAAGATACCTTTAATACCATCTTCCACCCTGAAAGCTATAGCAAGTGGCTCGATTGCCGAATTAAACAGGTAGGGAGAGAGACTACAGCCTTGTTGGCAGCCCCTATGGAGCTTTAAATAGTCAAAGATTATCGTGTTTGTCCATTCTGCAGCCATAGGAGAATAATACAAAATTTTAATCAGAGTTAAAAGTGATGGACCAAAGCCAAATCTTTCTAGAAATTGTGGACAAATATCTCCACTCAACCCATTCGAAAGCCTTCTCAGTATCTAATGAAATCACCACCTCTGATCCACAGGTGATGGTAATTCATGCTGAGTCACTGATCTCTTTAATTCTGTTCTGATCCACAGAGGTCAGATGGAAACATCTGGACTCCCCAGTATCTTCTCCAAACTGCCTGAATCAGAGCTGGACTCCACATTTCTGGTGAGAACATCACACTTTAACAGTCCATGATCTACACGTCTGCTGCTCCACCATGATCCAGATGTTAATGTCAGTGTTCTGCTCTGTCACATTGAATCTCCACTGTCTTCTGTTCTCCAGCTGCTGGAGGAGAACATCATCAGCTTTGTGAAGAACAGACTGAAGGGAATCCGGAGAGGTTTAGATCCAGATTACCCAGGATGCTCAGAGGCTCAGAGCGAGAATGAGATGGTTGGTGAAGATGAGGAGCAGAGGAGCTTCAGAGAGGCATTTCTGAGGATCACAGTGGGCTTCCTGAGGAGGATGAATCAGGACGAGCTGGCTGAGCATCTATGGAACGGTAAGAGCTTTATTCTGAAGGTCAACTATGATGAAGGGGGGGTTATCTTCTATGACAGGGGTCATTGTGTGTTTGTGAGAGTTTTTCGATTAAAATTGAGCTTTTTTGTTGTTTTGATCCTTTTGTGCTAAGACTCTTGTACTTTGTTTTCCATATGTTCCTGTATGTGTGTCAAAGCACTTTGTCAACCTCTGTTTTTAATAGTACTTCAAAAGTTAAGCCATAAGTATGACTATTAATATCTGCTCCAATATGATACCACAAGGTTTAAATAAAAACACTTTTTGGTAAAATGAGAAGATGTGAGCAGCCCCTCTGTGATGTCAGGACTTTGTCCAGGATCCAGACTTTAATGGTATTTGTTGGTTTTTCCTTCAGGATCTGACGCCTCAGTGTGCCGAGGAAAACTCAAGTCCAACCTGGAGCAGAAGTTCCAGACCGTGTTTGAGGGGATCGCTAAAGCAGGAACCCTGACCCTGCTGAACCAGATCTACACAGAGCTCTACATCACAGAGGGAGGGGCTGGAGGGGTCAATGAGGAACATGAGGTCCGGCAGATCGAGACCACATCTAGGAGTCCACACAGACCAGAGAAGACCATCAGAGGTGAAGACATCTTTAGAGGAACACCTGAAGAAGATGGACCAATCAGAACAGTGATGACGAAGGGCGTGGCTGGCATTGGTAAAACAGTCCTCACTCAGAAGTTCACCCTGGACTGGGCTGAAGGCAAAGCCCACCAGGACATACAGTTCATGTTTCCATTCACCTTCAGAGAGCTGAATCTGCTGAAGGAGCAGAAGTTCAGCTTGGTGGAGCTTGTTCATCACTTCTTCAGAGAAACCAAAGAAGCAGGAATCTGCAGGTTTGAGAAGTTCCAGGTCTTGTTCATCTTTGATGGTCTGGATGAGTGTCGACTTCCTCTGGACTTCCACCAAACCAGAATCCTGACTGATGTGACAGAGTCCACCTCAGTGGATGTGCTGCTGACCAACCTCATCAGGGGGAACCTGCTCCCATCTGCTCACCTCTGGATCACCACACGCCCTGCAGCAGCCAATCAGATCCCTCCTGGATGTGTTGACATGGTGACAGAGGTCAGAGGGTTCACTGACCAGCAGAAGGAGGAGTACTTCAGGAAACGGTTCACAGATGACGAACAGGCCAACAGAATAATATCCCACATAAAGAAGTCCAGAAGTCTTCACATCATGTGCCACATCCCGGTCTTCAGCTGGATCACCGCCACAGTCCTGGACCATGTGCAGGAGACCAGAGAGGAAGGAGAGCTGCCCAAGACCCTGACTGAGATGTACATCCACTTCCTGGTGGTTCAGTCCAAAGTGAAGATCATCAAGTATGATGGAGGAGCAGAGACTGATCCTCACTGGAGTCCAGAGAGCAGGGAGATGATCCAGTCTCTGGGTAAACTGGCTTTTGAGCAGCTGCAGAGAGGAAACCTGATCTTCTATGAACCAGACCTGACAGAGTGTGGCATGGACATCAGAGCAGCCTCAGTGCACTCTGGAGTGTTCACACAGATCTTTAAAGAGGAGAGGGGACTGTACCAGGACAAGGTGTTCTGCTTCATCCATCTGAGCGTTCAGGAGTTCCTGGCTGCTCTTCATGTCCATCTGACCTTGATCAACTCTGGAGTCAATCTGATGGCAGAAGAACAGAGTTTATTCACAACCCTTAAAACCTATTTCAAGCCTGATCTGAAACAGCTGCACCAGAGAGCTGTGGACCAGGCCTTACAGAGTCCAAACGGACACCTGGACCTGTTCCTGCGCTTCCTCCTGGGTCTTTCTCTGCAGACCAATCAAAACCTTCTAAGAAGTCTGATGACACAAACAGGAAGTAAATCACAAACCAATCAGGAAACAGTTGAGTACATTAAGTTAAAGCTCAGTGAGGACATGTCTGCAGAGAAGAGCATCAATCTGTTCCACTGTCTGAATGAACTGAATGATCGTTCTCTGGTGGAGGAGATCCAACAGGCCCTGACATCAGGACATCTCTCCACAGATAGACTGTCTCCTGCTCAGTGGTCTGCTCTGGTCTTCATCTTACTGTCCTCAGAGAAGGACCTGGATGTGTTTGACCTGAAGAAATACTCTGCTTCAGAGGAGGCTCTTCTGAGGCTGCTGCCAGTGGTCAAAGCCTCCAGCAAAGCTCTGTAGGTGCTCCTGCCTGCACAGGTCACATCAAATTTCTGTGTTTTTATAAGAATGATCATTAAAGGAACACTACACCCAAACAACGATTTGGCCTCATTTTCTACTCACCCTCATGCTGAGCAACACTCTGGAGCACTTTTTTGATGTCTCAAATGCTGGTCCAGGGGGCACCGCTGTAAAGCCGCGCAGACCAATCCAGACGGCTTACGAGGCAGGAGCGCAGACGGCACTGCGCAGTACGCATAGCACTGTTTAGGCTAAATATGTACTAAAAGCGTGCCTGTATTTCCTTCATACTGCTCCTCGCTGTAATCCAGGACACTTGGATTACAGCGAGGAGCAGTATGAAGGAAAACAGGCACGTTTTTAGTGGACTTTTATGGACCTTTTTCTTCGGCCTGGCTGCCCCTGTTCGATGGACCTTTGTTTACAGCGAAAATGCCCCCGGACCTCCAGCTGCATTTGAGACATCAAAAAAGTGCTCCAGAGTGTTGCTCAGCATGAGGGTGAGTAGAAAATGAGGCCAAATCGTTGTTTGGGTGTAGTGTTCCTTTAACTGTTTGCTCTTTATGTTTTTCTGATTCTTTTCTCAGGCTGAGTGGATGTAGACTGTCAAAGAGAAGTTGTGGAGCTCTGTCCTCAGTCCTCAGCTCACAGTCCTCTGGTCTGAGACACCTGGACCTGAGTAACAACGACCTGCAGGATTCAGGAGTGACGCTGCTGTCTGATGGACTGAAGAGTCCACACTGCAGACTGGAGACTCTCAGGTAAACATAAAAATGTTGAAAACAAATCAAAGCTGTGACCATCATCTGATCTCCTGAACACCTTCAACATGAAGGAGCTCCAAATGTTCTCTAAACAGACTGAAGGCCTTAGTCATGAAACAAAAAACATTCAGGAAGGAGACTCTCATGATCCTCACAGTCTCCCTGAAGGTCAAAGGTCAGAGGAGAGACAGCTAACCTCAGGCGGGGTTCAAGTTCCTCTAAAAACTCTGCAGGGAAAGACCAACAGCTCTAAGGTCTTTCAGGAGGGTCAAAGCTGTTCAAACAGAACATGTCTGAGTCTTTGAAATGATGGACCCATCAATCAGCAGCACATCCAAACATTCATCATTTTATAGAAACCAAACTAGGACAGAGTCCGTGGAGTCCATGTTACAGTTTCAGCCAGAGCAGTACAGATGAGTTGCTCAAAAAGTAACACGGAGGCTTTAAAGAGAAGAACAGCTTACTTTAAAGAGATTCTCTTCTTCTTTCTGCTATGTGCTATTATAACGGATGTTGAGGTCTAAATATTTGTCCAATGTAATTATGGATCAGAAACCTTAGAGTAGAGGCTGATCGTGCAGACTATTGTGTCTGTGTCATTCTATAAACAAGACATGCCGAAGATATTTTAAAATCACCTCCAAATTAAATCACCCACACCACCTGTTTACAAATGAGTTTGAAAAATGTCTAAGGAACTGATGTCAGAGCTTGTGTATTTTAAACTGATAAATAAAACTTTTGATTTTCAAAAAATCCACACAGACCTATCCATTTGCAGAAAGAAAGGAAGCATCAAAAAAGCCATCTGAAATATGTAAAGTGTGATAATGGCTTACATTAGTAACAGTGTCTGAAAAAACTGTATCTTTAAAATCCAGACATTGCTTTGAATTGTGGTGAGCAATCATTTTTTTCAAAAATGATGAATCTGGCCTATCTTCTGTTATTTTCAACTTATATTTTGTTGCACAATAACACTATTTGTGGTTTGGCACTGCATCCAGATGGCGCTTCTTATTCATCCCCCAACTCTTTATATGAATGACTTAAAGGAGAAACTCTTAATTTCATACTATTTGCAGATGATACGAAGTCTTTAAATAAAACTGCTCTTTAAGACAACTGAAAGGAGCTGGAAAACAATGACAAATCGAAGAGCTAAAACAAGCTATGGTTTAATATAAACAGGTTATCTACGGATCAAGACAAAATCAATTTTGTTATTCAGCAACAAAAAACAGTGTTATTTGAGCTAGGCTATAAACGCCACCAAAATACAAAATTAAGAATTCAAATTGTCTGGGAGAATTATTGAGATAAGCTAAACGGAGAAACCCCACATATCTTAGGCTTCCAAAAAAATTAGCTAAGAGTGTGTCAATAACCAAAACTGCTGAATCAGAAACCACACTGCACAGTTTACACACTCCGGGCTCTCACCATGACACAATACTGCAGGAGATTTGGGGGACACTGACCACCCTGGACACCAAAAGCATATTAACAGGTCTACAGGAAAACAAAAGGAGGTGAAAAGAATTATTCAGCCACGCACTGATTCAACACAAATCAGCCGTTTATTACAGCAGATCCAAACTATATGATCTAAAATAATATAGTACTTACAGGGAGTAATTGTAACTAATAACCATGATCAGCTAAACCGTAAACCCCCACACACACAAGAATAAAACAGAAAATGCAGACCATTGCAATCTTACATAAAATGTTTTAAATCATCGCTAAACCTTCAAAATTGAACATTAAACTAAGTCAAGCGAACTGAAGCTTGGAGACTTCAATTAACATTTAACTTTGCTAATTGAAATTTTTGCACACTGAGTGACCACAAGATTAAAAAAATGGAACCAGATCACTCCAGGAGATCCACAAAGAAATTAATCCAGCTAAATCCTACATCAGAAATTCAACCACAACTAAATAACTGTGTTTTGAGACTGGCTGAATATCTTTTCAGCAGTGGTGTGGACTGTCAGGCAGCTGATCGTAGCTCTGTCCGTTTATGAATCCCCCAGCTCACAGGCCTCTGAGCTGAGGCACCTGGCAGCAACTGACCTGAAGGATTCAGGCAGGACCTGTTGTCTGATGGACTGAGAGTCCAATGCAACTGAGACTCCGGTAAACATAAAAATAAATTCAAATCAAAGTTGTGACCATATCTGAGCTCCAAATCACCTTCAACATGAAGGAGCTCCCTGTTCTCTAGACAGACTGGACCTTACATGAAACAGAAGCCATGAATAGTGAAGGAGACTAGGGCTAGCATCATAAATTAAAGGTCAGAACTGGCTGACACTATGGATCCTCATTAAATGCTTAGTGAAAAAATCAGGTTTCTGAATGTCAAGCAGCTCTATTTTCAGGAGGAGTCAGAGGCAAGTCCAAAAATCTGCAGAACTAAACTATGGCACCCATCAATCAAGCAGCACATCCAAACCTTCATCATTTTATAGAAACAACATAGAGTCAAACAGGTCTTTAGTCACTAACAATAAGCCCGAAAAGTTCTGAAGCTTTATCAGTAAAAGAGGAATTTTAATAATTGCCTGCGATTATGAAAATAAAAGTTGCAACCCTAGTTAAAGGTCCTGATGGTTCATAGGCTCCTCCAAAACCTTATTTCTAGAGTCTAAAGGTAACCACAGACGGCCTTCATTCTGGTTACCTGATGCCTGTAAGTAAACCCCCAATTCACCTGTCTGTCTGCTGGCTTCTGTCTGTCTGTCTGTCTGTCTGTCTGTCTGTCTGTCTGTTGTCTGTCTGTCTGCAGTCTGTCCGGCTGTCTGGTCTCAGAGGAGGGCTGTGTGTTTCTGGACTCTGCTCTAAGCACTGCTCCTCTCTGCATCAGAGCTGGACCTGAGCTACAATCATCCAGGAGAAGCGAGGAGAGAAGCTGCTGTCTGCTCGGCAGGGAGGATCCACGCTGCAGCCTGAACATCCTGACAGAAGAAGTACATTTGATGTTCACTAGAATGACAGAAGAGAATCACATGTCTGATGTTCAGCCCAGTGCTGATATCCTTTACACAGTGGGCTTTTGATGACTTGGAGAGTCATTAATGGGTTAAAGGTCAGGGCTGCAGAGAGAGTTTTATCTGAGACTGGTTTGAGTTTGGCAGGAAGTCAGATTGATCTGTAAATCAGCCTTATGTTTTGATATGGATTGCCTTTTTCTGAGGCGGATTCTTTTGAATGATGTCTAAGAGAACAACAAATTGTGAAATAGTTCTAAAACCTGTAAGGCAGAGGTTGTTTATGTCCCAGTTTGACATGAAGGTTCACAAAGTGGTGACCTGGCCTCCTTGTAGTTGTTGTCATATTTGGTAAAGGCAGTAAAATGATCTGATGTCATCAGTAATAGTCCACTGACCTGTTTAGTTTTTAATGTCAGCTGATGTCAGTGTTTGGGAAAGCATTTTCAACTTTCACAGTTTTGTGACCAACTATTATCAGTTTTGTTGCAGTGTACTCCAAATGTTCAAAAAGTATTTGCAAAACAAATCATTTTACTTCAATGTTCAAACATTAAGTATCTCTTGTCTTTTTTGTATTCAATTAAATATGTGTAAAAGGATACATTTTTATTCTGTTTTTTTACGACAGCATAAAAATAAGCAGAGTTCTGGTTTTGGGTATGATTTTATAGAGTTAAAACCACAGACAGGCCATTAGGACATAATGTGAAAACAGATTCACATTTCTGTCTTCTCTTTTCTGTCACTGTCTGTAAACTGTCTGTCAAAGTCTGTCTGCAGTCTGGCTGTCTGTTTTACAAAACACTGTCTGCATTTTTTCTGCCTGCAGCATTAGTGTCCATGTTCAGCTCGTTTTCTAGATGTGAAATAAGCATTTTTAACTAGAGAATTTATTTTTTGCAGTGGTTTCCTCAAGTCCTCGGAGCAGTTGTCCTTGCATGACTCTCTTCTGGTCTCTTTTTCCATGGCAGAACATCCTGAGGTGGAACATCCTTTTAATAAGCAGAAGTAAGGGAACTGCTGGATTGTAACTCCATAAAAGTCAGACATGTGGCTACCAAACTCTGTTTTATCATGTTTAATTCAGTACTTAGCATGGAGACTGAAGAACAGTCTGACTACAAGAATGGAAAGAACATCATCCAGGAGATTAAAATAGATTAATGCTGTTATTTACAGCCTTTTACATAATTTAATGAAAATTGAATTGAGCTAATTCACTCAATGGCTTTGATCCTTACTGTGCCTTCTGTTTCGCTTACTGAGGAACAGCAGTTTTAATCTCACAGATTTTTGTCTTTCAATACAGCTTCACTGGAACAGGGTGACTGCTCACCAACCTACAACTTGTCAGTTTCTGACACTCACCAGATGTTTTGTAGAAAAAAAGAAGAAGCTCAGCCTTGATGTTGTTTTTAGAGGAATAACCAAGCTGAAACCCAATAGCGTCTGGATCAAGTTACAAGAGATTCATCTGTGAGAGGCCAAGGTTGCTTCACCGAGGCATTGTCAAATATCAGCTTAACAGTCAAAGAGCAGCATCACCGTGAGGCATTCACTGACACAATGCAAGTTTTGATCAAACACAATCTCAATGGTAATTGAATGTGCAGCTGAAATACCCATTTCTGGGAAATGTTACCATGGCGTCCAGTAGTGGCGTTAGTAACCGCTAGTCCCAGCACTGTTCTGTCAGACTTGGATCAGTTTGTAGTTTCTCTGCTCAGATCTCCACAGTCCTGCACAGACTGGAAGTGTTTTATAAAGTTGATGATGACTGAAAGAAGCCTCTCTGATGGTTCAAATAAAGAGCTGAAGAAAACTCTCCTTTATTAAATCTGAATGAACAGATCAGCTGACAGCTCTTCAGCCTTATTTCAACAGCTCATTAGTCCACAGGATGTCAGAGGTGTTTATTAAATCCATTTAGACATCATATTTAATGTGAGTGTTGAGCTGTGAAGTCTACAGAGACACAGTCAGGATGATGTGATGGTCCTCCTTCACAGATTTGGGCTGCAGTGAGAGTCCACACTGACTGAGTCTAACCAGCTCAGACCCTGACGTGGGACACCAGCGTCTCCCCCACGCCACACTGATAAACACAGGTCTGTGGGGAAATGAGCGCACACTCATGTACTAAGAGGAGAAGTAAACACATAGATCCTGTTTGTGATGCAGAAGTGTGAAAATAAAGAGCCATCCACGGCCTGTCCCACTGAAACCACGGTGTGACCTGGTTAAGAGGATCCACTCAGAGCTCTGAGCCCAGACAGACCCTGGATGGAGACAGAGGGAAGGTTTTCTGTAGAAACCTCCTGATTGGTGTGGGCTGGAGAGGGAGGCTATCTCAGGACCCTGATGAATGAAGAACTGATCCCAGCTTTGGTTTCTGTCTCCAGGTTGGACCATGGTGGAGCGCACAGACTGAGACCTGGTCTGAAGAAGTGTGAGTGTTTTTAATCTTTGATTTAATGATGATTATTCAACTTTTTACTCTCATCAACTTTTCATCTGAAGGATTGTGTCAGAGCTCCAGAGATAAAACAGCATCAGGAGGATAAAGCATGGAGACATGAAGGTCAGAGGTCATTAGTCTGAGGAACAGGTCACATGATCAAAGTGAAGATGAGGAAGAAAAATCAGCAGAGATGGTGTGTTGGTGTGATCAGAGAAATGCTCCATCACACCATGAGCTGAACGTGAGCTGTACATGAGAGCCTCAGGCCAACCCAGGGGATTATGGGTAATATCTATTTGTCCCTTTGGCTCCAGGATTTTCACATTGAGAGGAGCTCAAAGGGTTCAGTGTGTGATCATTGATTTGAACATGGAGAATAATCAGCAGGACAGAAGTCACTGACAGACTGAAGTCATTTGGATGAAAACTGCTCTCTACTGTGTCAGACTTTTTGGCCTGTTATTCTGGCAGCTCCACTTTTTGGGCTCTGGCTCCATGTTTGACATTTGAGTTCAAATCAGAGCCTGTGCACACAAAAGCTTCAAATCAATAAAGTAGTGAATCAATGACATGTCCCAGACACTGACAGACAGACAGAGAACATTACCCACGGGCTCTTTGTTGATGAAATGATTCCTGTTTTCTATTTTCTGTCAAATTTAGTGAGCATTGTGTGCTGAGTGTGAGTGGGACTGAAAGGGTCCAAAACAGAATCACTGATCAGGATTTTCTATTTGTGAAAGGACGAGGGTTAATTCAGAGATTCAAACAGTTTGGATTGAACATGTTGTTAATAAGTGAGGGCTTGTTCCTCTTCTGGGTCAATATTTGGACACCAGACCCTTTGTGTCCTCACATTTGACACAAAATCTGAGCCTGCACAAAAAACAAGATTAAAAATACCATCAAATCAAAAGAGTTGTTCATCAACATGCCTCAGACTGAGAGAGAAAAACTTGAGCCACAGGCTCTTTTATTTGAGGAAATCCTTTATTAGAGGAAAAGATTCTTTTCTTTGTGTCTGTGTGAAAGTTAGAGAGCACTGGGTGCTGTGTGTGAGCGCCATGGAAAGAGTTCAACATCCAAGAATCATCAGGATTTCAGATTTTTGGACAGAACTGAAGGAAGAAAACATGTCAACTATTTTCTTTGAACATGTGTTTTTATTTCAATAAATGGCCTGGTGCTCTAACGAGTCCACTTTATGACCCAGATCTCAGGATCTGCATTTATCAGAGTCTGATCAACTAGACCAGGTCCTCTTCTCTGGTCCAGACTGAAGACCGTGGTGGTTCACTGGTCCATAGCTAGACCAGGTCCAGGAAAAACTGAAGGTGGACCATGGAACCATAAACACAGAAATCAAAATGGTTCAGATAGAAAGATGGAGCATAGTTTGGGGTCAGAGGTCAAACATGGCTGGCTCATTAGGAGGTCAAAGGTCAGACCGTCAGAGCTGACTCTGAACCCTCAGCTCAGATGATTGTAGATGATCAGATGATGACCTGCTGCTCTGATGTTTCTCCTTCTCTCCATCAGACGCCTGTGAGCTGGAGGTGGACACAAACACAGTGAGCAGATTCCTCAGTCTGTCTGAAGACAACAGGACGGTGACAAATGTGGAAGGAGAGTTTCAGTCTTATCCTGATCATCCAGACAGATTTGATGATCCTCAGCTGCTGTGCAGGTCTGCTCTGAGCGGTCGCTGTTACTGGGAGGTCCAGTGGAGAGGAGGTGTTGAAGTATCAGTGAGTTACAGAAGAATCAGGAGGAGAGGAGGTGCGTTTGGACGTAATGATCATTCCTGGAGTCTGAGCTGCTCTGATGATGGTTACTCTGTCCGTCACAATAACAGAAAAACATCCATCTCCTCCTCCTCCTCCTCTTCATCCTCTGGTAGAGTAGGGGTGTATGTGGACTGTCCTGCTGGATCTCTGTCCTTCTATGAAGTCTCCTCTGATGGACTGATCCTCCTCCACACTACAGAGACCACATTCACCGAGCCCCTCTATCCTGGGTTTTGGTTACATTCTGGTTCCTGGTTGTCTCTGTGTGGTCTGTAGTCCAAACCTGCAGGTGATTCAAAGACCTGAGACGTCTTGTCCTCTGCAGCGTCCCCTGAAGAGACGTCTGTTTGTGCTGACAGGAAACAGCTGATCATCAGTCAGCTGATGTCACCTATGAACAGCTGATTGTTCTGAACAAAAACAGGCTGAAAGAATTCAAATCAAATCAAGAAAATAAATGTTTCATGTCTTTATTTACCTGATGATGAACATCTGAACACCAACAACCAGCTGAAGACTGATCTATGTATTAAGTACACTAATTTATTTACAGTAGAAGTACCTCTAATATATAATATCAATAGGAAGACAACAACAATAGAATATACAACTCCTCCTCTTCTATTGTTGTTGTCTTCGTTCTCTACCAAGATAAATATCTGCTGCCTTGTCCAGCTCTTTGAACTGAAGAAGCTTCTTGGATGAGAAGAGAAACGTCTTCCCAAAACTGAACACAGTCCAGCTGCCTCGATTTAGAATCTTCAAGAAAACTAGAAGAGCTGTCTTTACTGTTAAATAAGTTTTTCAAGACATGTGATTTTTGATGATATTTTGATTTTCAGATATTTCTGAACTCATTATCACCAATACTCCTAATTATATTTTTGACAGGAGCACAAAGTCTTTACTTCACAAAAACTGACTTGTTGCTTCAATGTGACAATTTTATGTATGAAGTGTATGAACGATTATTTTGTACCCCTGTGCAGCACTTTGGTCAACTGAGGTTGTTTTTAAACGTGCTCTACAAATAAACTTTGACTTGACTTTTTATTTGTGCAAGAAGCTGAAATGACAAGAAAACCAACATTTAACTCTTGGAAAATGAAAGTCTTGATGCTAAATGTACCATTGAAGTGATGGTATAGCAATGTGGGACATATTTTGGCCCACATATGACAATGTTGATTGTAAATACCTGCAAATATTTTAAAATTGGTTGATACTAATATTGGAATGGACTAAACGATGAAATAAAGATGTGTAATTCTATGTTAGTTTTTAAGAAGACTTTAAAATCAAAAATGATCAGATTTGATTGAATTCTATTTTTCAGTTTAAGCTCTCACGTGTTTTGGAATAATGTACTCGTACTGATGTTTTATTGTGAATTATTCAGTTAATCCTATGATGGTACAGGAGAGGCAAAAATAAACCTTGGGGCTTCAGTCTGTTCCTTTTTTGGTTGCTGTCTGTTTTCTTTTCTTTTTTGTAAAAACATGATTTAATTTTTGTTTTTAAACTGAAATAAAGCATTCATTCATTCATTCATTCATTCATTCATTCATTCCAATATCATCTCAATACTGTGGTTTATCCCTAATTTTAACATCACTTACATTTAAATTTAAGAAGTCATAAAAACTATATATCAACAGTAAACAGTAGAACAAAATTACATTTCACCAAGCTCAAGACTCTTAGAAAGAATAAATAATATTTCCATCCTGTTTTTTAAGTACAGTGAGGTAGTTTAAATGTTCCAGTCGTAGGATGAGCTTTAGTGCAGTGTAGCAGTGCATCATTTAAAGTACAGTGTAAATTACATTGTAGTGCAAAAAGAGAACAGAAATGAAGCCCACAGGTTGTAAAGCCTCTCACAGCCTTAAGGAACAGTTAAAACATACCAAGATCACATTAAAAACTGACAAATACATTTAAAAAGTCCCATGGGGCAGTCTTTAGTGAGCTGAAATGGTCCCTGTCCCAGGATTGAGTTCAAGACACACCATGTCACACTGACGGGTCAAAAAGACTTTTTTTTTTCTGGTTGTTAAATGCTTTCTCTTCTCTGCTTTGTCCTCTCTGCTCTCCCTGTCATGGCTGTGTTCACATTTTTAGTGTAAATATTGTTCATTGTTAATACTGTGTATTCCTCCACCTCATTCAGAGTCTTATTTCCACCACATTTTTATTATGTTTTCTTTAGAAGGAAGTTGATATTGTTTCAAGGCTCTGCATGTTGCAACCTGCTCACTTCATTTTCATGCTCTTTTCATTTGTTTTCATTTTAGTTGTATTGATTTTATTTTAATTTTGACTTCATATTAGTTAAATCAGTGCTACTCCTATCTATTCTAATGTCTTCATCTGATATTTCTGACTGCTATACTGTGTAGAAGAGAAACTGAAACAACCACATTTCCCCTTGGGAGTTAATAAAGTATTTCTGATTCTTCTTCTGATTCTTTGGACGACTCAGAGGGCTTTTACGCCACCACAGGTCACATGGACTCCTCCTCTGATTGGCTAACTGATCAGGCTGGGTAATTTTAACCCTTTAACTACCAGCTCAACTGTTTGGCACAGGTCAAAATAAACTGAATAAACTTAAAATGTCTGACAGACTTAATCCAATCAGACCTAATATGGTCATGTAGGAAGTAGAGACAAGTGATGAATCTATCCAATCACAGCTACTTTGGTTGTGTTAAAGGTTGGATGAGTTCAGAGGGACATCCAATCACAGCTGCCTTAGGTTGATGGTGCTGGGATAAGTTGTGGAGCCATCCAATCAGAGCTGCTCTCTTTATGAATTGATATATTCATGTAGAGCAGGTTCACTGTTTGTTGTCACTTCTGGTATTGTAACTGAGACGCTCTGCCAGGTAGCCTAAATAAAGGAGACTGCATTTCACACAAAGGAACATTTGTTTCTGTTCATTTAGACATTCAGACTTTACTAACATTCAATAAAGGCTTAGTAGATGTTTGATTTTATCACAGAGGAAAACAGGACATAAAAAATGTCTTACCCTTTACACTTCAGATTTTAGTCCACTAAATTTACAGCAGATTTCATCGACTAAACTAGACTAAAATTAAAACTATTTAGAGACTAAATTATGACAAAGTATTTTTTTTTTAACTTGCACTTTGCTTATTTATACTCAGTTAAAATGATAAAGGACATAAGAACATCTCACATAAGAATAAAACAATCTAAACAAATGTAGATTAAAAATATGTGACAAACAAAATGAAAATGAGATCAGAGCACAGGATGATCTCATGTGTAGCCCAGAGACTGATCCCACTAAACTGGAAACACAATGTTTTTAATCTTATGGGAGATGGAATCAAACATTTGGAACAGAAAAACAGAAGAATTGTTCTGGAAAAATCAAGAAAGGAAATTTGACAGAACTTGTCAACCTTTCATTGACCATTTCAGTTAGATTGTAAAGTAGAAAACAATCTTTCAATAAAAGGTTTCATTTTATCCAAGTAGATTTCATCCACTAAAATGTTGTGAAATGTCATCAACTAAAACTCGACTAAAATTAAAACAGTTTAGATGACTACATTATGACTCAAACTCAAATATTTTGATGCCAAAGACTATACCTAAAGCTGAATTCAGAAGTGCTGTCAAAGTAACACAGGTGTGGAGTTTTTAAAAAGTGAAGAAGAGCTTTCCCAAACACACATCCCTGCACAAACCCTCCAACACTCGACTTTACCAAAGAATGAAGGACTGGATTTGACTGTTTCCTTGTAAAGCAGGGATATTATTGAAATACTGAGATCATATTTACAGACTGGAGTGTACTTTTGAATCTCTATAAACCAGTTTGATGACATTTGATCTGTGATTTGATCTGATTCTTACATTTCTATGAATGGATTTGAGCTTTAAACTTAATGTTCCTCCATTGAACTAAACAGCACCATCTCCTGGAGCTTCTGTAGGTCATCACTCTCTGCAGGCCGAGTCCAAACTTTAAGTCCAGGTTCATTTAGATGCGTGTAGAACAGGATCAGCATTTACTGAAGAGTCTAAAAGTGACAGTGTTGTGAATTTGAGCTGCATATTTAATTTTAGACGAGCTGAAGTGATATCCAAGCAGAGGAGGGGGTGGTGCACAGGTGCTGCAGTGCATTGTGGGATTTGTAGTTTGATATGTAAGATTGCTAATTAACAGAGGACCATTAATGTTGTGTTCCAGTTGATTGTTGAACCTGGATTCTTCAAGTTGTAAATTAGATACATCACAGGGGACGCCCCAGTTTGTAGGAATTTCCTACCCAGACATCTTAAGGTGCCCAAACTTTACCAGCTTGTAACTGCAACGGGTTTAAAGCAGATGTAAGAGCCTCAGAAGCTTTGTTTCCTACTTTTATTTAATATAAAAAGTTACCAAAATGTCTGAGTTGTGCTGTGTTTGTGTAAATGATTATGTCTACAGACTAAATGATTTCATAGCAGTTGGTCTGCTCCAAAAAAATCCAGCTGTCATTAGTTTGTTGTCACTCTTAAAAGTGTGTTGTAATCAGAATATCAACAGAACACCACCAGCCCTCTGGAACCAAAAAATAATAATTCAGTGACAGAGTTATGTTAAAAATATGGATAAATATCATTTAATAGACAGATGGATTGCAGTTTAAAGTTTGTTATTCTCAGCACTTTCTTTATTTGCTGTTAATGCGTCTCATTCTGTGTATTTTTATAATTCCTGTATGTAAAGTCAAAAATGTCCAAAGACTGTTGCAGAGAAATGTGAAGCTGAAAATGTCATTGGCGTATTGGAGCAGTTCCATGTTTGTCCAGCAGGGTGCGCAGATGATCCAGAGAGCTGTGGCGGCGTGCAAGAGGAGAGACCGAGAGAGGAAGAGAGACACGAGCGGAGAAGAAGCGGGAAAATAAGCAGAGACGACAGAGTTTGATTGTTGGCTGTTTTGGTCTGTCTAAATGTGTCAGCAAGATAACAAGGAGGAGACTGTGAGCCGCACCCACGGGAAGACCTGAGACCGTCTACGGATGTTGTTTACCGAGTAAACCTCCGTGGTAGCGTGAGTTCAGAGCCGTTAGCTTAAATGAGCGGGCTTTAGCCTTTAGCATTAGCCTGGCTAGTTGAGTAAGACTGGTGTGTGTGCAGGTTTAAGCTGCTGTTGATGCTGCTGCCTGGACCACAGGAGGAGAGACGATACCGGTGCTGATGTGAAGCCCAGCAGAGTTTACCGGAGGAGAGGAGAGGCCGCTCCGTCCGTCATTGCCTTACCTGCCTGGACATGGTGCCCCACAGCTGGAGCTCAGAAGGACCGTGAACGCCACACCGGGAGTCAGGTGAGCAGGGTTGCCAGATTTTTGACTGAAATAAGCAGCCAGGTCGATAAAAACAAAACCAAAACAAGCAACATCCAGCTATTTTTATTCTACAGTGATATTTATATTTAAGAGAAACCTATATAAAGTGTGTTTTGATTTTTGTCTATATTACATTTCAATTTCACAGTGACTTTTTCTTATTTTTCTCAGTATTTACTTATTTAACATCCTTTTGTTGGAAGTAAACAACCTTTTCTTTATACAGAAGTGAAGGGAGGGGCTGTTGTTATTTATAACTCTATTATAACTAAACAGTCTGTCTAACCTTGGTTTTTATAACCAAACAGACATAGTCAGGCTTTTATCTAAGTTTATGTTGATCCTCTACAGCTTTATTATGGTGAAAACAGTAATAGCTACTAGGGCTGAACAATTAATTGCAAATTAGATTAAATCACAATATGGCTTGTTGCAATTTTCAAATCACAGACAGTGTAATATTTTTTAACCCAAAATGTGTTGAACATTTTGACATTGTGATGTAGTTTCTTAACATTTTAAGCCTATTTGAACCTTTTTTAACCCAGTTTTTACAACTTTATGCCTATCTTGCTCCCATTCATCTTTTTTTTTTTGGTCACTGTCAGACCATGTTTGGAATTTTTACATGGTTTTTGAAATTCAATCCCAATTTTGCTGTTAAGATCAATTTTCCTGAGTCACTTCTGATTTTTTTTGGCTTTATTGTGCAATTTCATACCTATTTTGCACCTATTAACTTTTTTTCTGCTTTTGTACCGTTTTTTTTACCCAGTTTTTACAATTTCATACCTATTTTGCTATTTTCCGTTCTTCACATTTTTTCCAATGTTTTATCCTTAGATTAATTTAATGTCATATTGGTTATACTATAAAAGGATCTACTGCTTATGTTTGTTTAAGAATACATAAGGTGAGGAACATTAAAACAATCGCAGAGTAAATCGCAATTGCAATATTGGGGAAAAATATCGCAATTAGATTATTTTCTCAAATCGTTCAGCCCTAATATCTACACCAGAAATTTACTTAATTCTGACTATAAGTATTTCATTTTGGTGGAAACATCATTTTTGCCTCTTTTTTACTGTAAAATTTACAGTTCTGTTTGTGTTGGCCAAAATATTTTGTGTAACGTCTGAATTGAGTTTATATTGGTAGTAGAGTGAGCATCAGATCCCTCCTGGGTTTGGGGGCACAACAAGACCAAATGAGCAACTTCACTGTTGGTACAAGCTCTAAAATAAACAACCTGCAACTGGCAATATTTACAAGCAACTGTTTCAAAAGAGAAAACCAAAGTCAGTTGTAATAACCAGACATGAGAACTCGGCTGTGGAGGTGTTTCCTTTTGTTGTGGATCAGGCCTGCAACTAGTTTATTTGTTTTTATAACACTGGTCATGATATTATTTCCTCTTTTGTACAGAATGTTACAGTCTGGGTCCACAATGTTTTATCATGTCATGTCAGAAGTCGGTTGTCACTTCCTGTCATGACATGTTTTATCTGTCTTTTTTTTTCTAAAAATAAATTCTAACATAAGTCGATGGTCTGCACATGATGTCAGGATCATGAGCACAGACTGACAACATGAATTAGAGGGGAAACAGTCAAACACTTTAATTAAATGGAGAAGTTTGACATGTTTTGTCAATATTATTTGATAATGTTCACCAGTTAAGATCCTCAGCTGATGTTATTCAAACATTTGCAGTCATAATATCAGGTTCATAGTGAAGACAAGGCTGTGATGTAACAGCAACTGGTATACTGTTAATTCACAAGATGGATGAAGACTGCAGTGTGAGTATTCAGTGCTATCTCCCAGGTAACCTCCTGATTACAACATACTTAATTTGGTGTCATGTTTAATGTGATGTGACTGTATTTATTCATAGCTGAAAAAGTAGAGAATTTTTAAATTAATGAAGTAAAAAGTACAATCTTCATCTTTAAATGTTGCCAAATAAAATGTTCCCCCAACAATAATACTCAAAGTACAGACATTTAAACTGACATATGTGCAGGACTTAAGTTAGTTTATTTGTTATATTGTTTAATTGTTTAATTTTTATCCTAAATTATATCCCTCAAATATGTCAGTGTTTCAGTGTCTTTAACCTTCACCACAGAGGTGATACAGATGTGATCTCTGCACATGGAGATCAGAGAAAAAGTGATAAATTTGATGGAATGATAAGTTTAAAAACCAAATCAATATTTAGGTGATCAATACTCAGTATCAGTCAAAAATTGAAGGGTCCTGAGTCTGCAATCCTAAATCTGCAGTCCTGAGAGTGCAGCCTCCTGCTCTGCAGACACATGCTGATGTACAAAAGAGTATAAGAGCCATGTTAGATGGAGAAAAGAATTTTGGGGAAGTAGAGATTGAATTCAAAATTTTGAGGTTAAAGTTGTAATGTCAAGAACAAAGTTGGAAACCAATTGTGATAAAAGTTGAAATATTGATATGTTTTATGTAGACTTAATTCTTGAATTTTGACTTATTTTCTCAACGTTTAACTTTAATCTCATCATTTCGAACCTCTTCATGAAATTGTGTTTCAACTTTATTGTCGACATGTCAACTCTGATCTCGTCAGTTCATCTTTAATCTCTAAATGTCGACTTTATTCTCCTCATTTTGACTTTAATCTCGACCTGCCCAAAATGATTTTTTCCATCTAAAGTGGTCCTCAAGCTCCTCTGTACTCTCTGACTTTAAGGAAAAGTGTGCATGTTTTTGTCCAGTCAGTGTTGCTCTAGAGAACCTGAACAAAATGAAAACAGCGGGCTGTTCAGAGGTCGTTGTCCAGGCCTCCTCCTCTCCTCACCTTCCAGCAGAACATGGACATGAAGATGAAAAGAAACATGGACATGACTGCACACAGGATGATGTTCTTCCAGAAGCATGTCCTACAGCGAGGTAAGTTTGCTGAGCACATACTGATAAATATGTTGACTGGTGCGTCATATCTCATCATGTTTCTGTCAAAAGTTGACCTTGATGTCACGAGTGGTTCTTGTGTTCTTTATTGAGCTTTTATACTCGACTGAACAGCTAGTTAGCCAACACTTCCAGAAAAATATACATCTGATGGTGCTGAGCGATAGAACAGTGACAAAACTTAAATCTTAACCATAATCTGCCCAGATTAACAGACGCTGAGCTATAGAGGCCGAGAGGGGGACAAGCTAAATATCAGCTAATAATGCTGCTGTCTGTGTTTTTGTTTTCATGGTGAAGAGGCTGCGTCGACTTATCTCAGTGATTTTTATTGAGAGTTACATTTTTTTAATCCACTGAGTCAGCAAATCCACACCTACTCTGTTGTTGTCTTGTTTTTGCTAAAGTCAGCTGCTAAAGTAAAAAATGAAATCATGTCTGAAGTTTATGATGGTGTAAAGTCAGTGTGACATAACAGACTTAAAACTGAATTCAATCAGCTGATCTATTCTCCCTTTTTCTATTCACTACAGGATTTCAGAGCAATTCACCAACTGACGTGGCTGAGGAGGAGACCCTCAGTATAGACAGGTAACTGAGGAGGAGACCCTCAGTATAGACAGGTAACTGAGGAGGAGACCCTCAGTATAGACAGCTAACTGAGGAGGAGACCCTCAGTATAGACAGGTGACTGAGGAGGAGACCCTCAGTATAGACAGGTAACTGAGGAGGAGACCCTCTGTATAGACAGGTAACTGAGGAGGAGACCCTCAGTATAGACAGCTAACTGAGGAGGAGACCCTCAGTATAGACAGGTGACTGAGGAGGAGACCCTCAGTATAGACAGGTAACTGAGGAGGAGACCCTCTGTATAGACAGGTAACTGAGGAGGAGACCCTCAGTATAGACGGGTAACTGGGGAGGAGACCAGACAGGTAACTGAGGAGGAGACCCTCAGTATATAGAGGTAACTGAGGAGGAGACCCTCAGTATATAGAGGTAACTGAGGAGGAGACCCTCAGTATAGACAGGTAACTGAGGAGGAGACCCTCAGTATAGACGGCGACTGAAGAGTCTCCTCCTCATTTTAGGAGGAGACTTTGTCAGGATTTTGTCCCTTCGTAATTCAAAAAGCTCAGTAAGGTCCGTACCAAAAACCCTGACATAACTCCATAAAGGAAAAATGATGATGATGAGACAACTGAAGGCAAAAAAGATGAGCTTTAATACAGCGCCGGAGTTTACAACATGTCAACAAGATGCTGGATGCTGAAACTGAAGATGTGTCATGTTCTGTCTCTATTTATGAGAGTGTCAAGAAAGGTGTGTGTGTGTGTTGACCTCCGTACCTCACTGTCTTGGAATGAGCCAGACTGAGCTGGTGTGGAAGATGTCCCTCAACAGATAAGAGGTCGAAAGACAGCCTCCACACGAGGTCAGATACGGAGTTTTAGTGAATCAGCATATATGGCATGTGCTTAAGAAATGTCTAAGGAATGTGGGTGAGGGTTATGTGCATGTAGGAGCATAAGCTAGATGATAATTACAAGCATGATTACATGAGAGGATAAAGAGTCAAATACATGAAAAGAATATATACAATATGTACAAAAGTTGAATACATAAAATATGTACAAAGGTCAAATTATTCTTCACATTCCCCGCTGTTTTTCATTTATTTGAACAGATAAAAATGCACTACTTACATCAAACTTATACAACTTCAGTTAGGCAAAATATCTGTGAAGAAACTAAATTTGTGTTGTATTCTCTTTAACTGGTGGGGTTGTTGTTAAGGTGAACTAAATATTGTTAATTATTAATATAATTAATTGTAGGTAAAGACAAATAGTAATACAAAATCAGTTTGTGGATATGTACCCATAACATCTGGAACAGTAAAGAAATCAGCACACATGACCCCAAGTGGTTTATTAATGTCATTGTAACTATTGAAACCATTCTTCAAGTAGGGCATATGAACACCAGAGCAATACCTTGGATCAACAGTACCCATAGGGATAGATGTAAAATTAAAGGGATTATTTTATTGTAAAGAAAAACAGTCAAATTAAATGTCATTGGTTAGATGCACTGGAATATAAATTGGAGTGTTTTTTGGTATCATTAGTACTCAGGAAGTGTGTGAAATCTAACATACTCACGTTCGGTCCAGGCCCTAAATTCATAGACCAGTATGCTTGGTTCAGGAACTTGGCTGCAAGAGAAGAGCTGAGAACATGTGGAAACAAAGAGCTGACATTTGTGACAGATTTAGGTATGATTTGTGGAGCAGTTTGTTTGATATCGGGATTTTGCCAAGAACTGTGCATATCGGTACCAAACGTTCAGTTCGAAGGATGACGAGAAGTTGAAAGCCTTGGTGTACCAGTCCAAGGACCTGTGATCTCACTTTTTTAGAACATGTCCGCCAGGGGAAGCCAGAAACCGTTCAGTCCCAGTCCAGATGATGAAGCCACACAACACTGCAGTCAGGAGATGGACAGTTGGTTTTGGAGGCATTTTCCTGAGGCACACTGGGGCGGAATCGCCGCGATGGATTCTTCACGGGTTTGAGACGTGACGGGGCTAGTCCTCCGTCCCCCTTTGTAGCCCGTCTGGATCACCAGTGTACCTTAACAATCTTGATGAAGCCTCTCCTCCTCACACCTCAGAAGTTTGCAGTGACTCGAGTGTATCCATGACGGCCTTTCAGCCAGTTTCAGTGCCATGGGTGTGGCCAGGAGAACCCGGTACGGCCCAGTCCAACGTGGAGACGACCACTTCGGTCTCTGATGGGCCTTGATGAACACCAGGTCTCCCGGATGGACAGGCTGGACAGGCGTCAGCTTTGGCTCTGGCTTCGGCTCTGGTTCTCCTCCTTGGGACACAGAAACAGACTTGGCAGCATCAATTTGTTCTTTCACTTTCAAACATTGTTCCAAATGTGTCACAAAGTCAGAGTGTTTCACAGTTTTCTTAGGTTGAATAATTGTCAGCTCAGCTCAGGCAGCTGCTAAGTTCTATGGAATATATATTCAAATGGTGTTAGCTTATGTTTGCCACAAGGTGTTGTATTAATAGAAGTTTTAACCAGGTGTAAACAATCAGGCCATGGTTTTCCTGTTGATCCCATTGCTTTGATCAGTTGTTGTTTAACAGTACCATTATCTGAATAAATAATTTGTTTTTTTTAAATCTGTAGAAAATACTCTCTTTTAGCACTTTAACTGTAAAATCTGTATCAGCATGTGTAGTTGAGTGTATTTCAGTTCAATTACAGTAGTGTCACACAACAACTGAACAAAACCTTCTATTCTAACATTTATCTATTCAATGTAATTCAACTCAAAACTTAAAAAGGTGATGTTGGTTCTGGAAATGAACCTTGTCTTGTTCGTATGCCCCCTCGAACATTATTCTTTAGTCATATTAAACCTTTTTTTTTTTTTTTTTTTTTTTTTTTAAACATGATCAAGCGCTGCTTTTTGGAAATTTGGAGCATAAAAACATTTTTTTACCACCCTAACATTTGTGTACTCCCCCTAACATCCCCGCTGTTGTCACATGACAAGGTCAATGGGACACTTGGCACCCCCAGGGATATAAGGAAGGAGGCAACCAAAGTAAAGTAATATCTGGGTAATAATAATAATAATAAAAAAAAGGTCATCCTCATGTATTAAGAATAACACGAGCATGGCATGGTGTTAATGATCATGCAAAGTGTAATCAGAATCAACAGTTATCAGATCAGTAAAGATCGGAGTAGCAGGCTCACCACGAGCTAAAGCTTGAGCAGCAGAGTCAGCTAGGGCATTTCCACGTGAAAAAAAAGTATCATTTTTATGTGTATGAGCTGGGATATGGACAATAGCCAAAGCTGAGGAAAGTTTAAGAGCCTTAGACAAGGTCTTAAGCAGGACTACATGTTTAACTACAGAACCAGATAATGTTTTAAAGTCTCTAAGGTGCCACTGGGCACAGTAATAATGACAAGATGAATATAAATATTTAGAATCAGTGAAAATAGTAACAGGGAAATCTGCACAACAGTGTAAGGCAGAAATAACAGCTTTCAGTTCAGCTGTGTAGATTATGTCATCAGCACAGAGTTAGAGTAGTTACAGTATAAGCAGAGTGAGTTTTGATATAAAATCAAATAGAATCAGAAATATGTGTGTCTATCATATCAGGTCTGGGCAGAAATATCTTAAGAGAATATTCTAATCAGTCATGATCATCACTTGCATTTTCAACATGTGGTGTAAGAGTTGCATGTTTTAACCCGATAAAGCCAATTGTATCATATTTGATACATACTTTTATAGTACCTAATACCTGATTACAAAAACAAAACAAAAAACATCTGAAAACAATCAGATAAATGGTAAAAAAAAATGTCCTCACATGGATTATCAGTTGCCAAAAGCACGTAATGTATCAAATGAAATACAAAAAAATCTATATGTTGAATTTTATGGACATTTTGATTGTTATGGATTTCAGCTCCAAAAAGAAATAGATTTTTCTGGCTATAATCTATGGTCTTGGGCCTTAAAGGGTTAAAACTTTGCAGTGTACATAGAAGAACAGTCATACAGTGCAGATGTTTGAAAGTGAAGTTAAACTAATCCTGTCCTGTTGTAGCAGCGCATAAGGACGAAAGAAAAAAGAAACAACATCAGCACTGGATGATACTGCTTCTGCAGCTGCTGTGACAACGGGGTCAAGCTTTTTCACTTTTTTAGAGTAATAGGCTATAGGTCAATAGAATTTTGTTTCTTTCTGTGCCAATACTGCAGACATGTGACCATCTTTAGAGTAGCAGTAAAGATTTAATGGTTTATCCTAGTCAGGTAGCTTTAATGACAGGAACTGATGTACTGGCTTTTTCAAATAATCACAGAGGTTTTTATTCCTTGTGGACAGCAAGTACAGCAGTCCTCATATAGCACAGAAATTTGGATCTATTATGTGCAGTAATTAAGAGTTCATAAGAACGCCATAAAGTCTTTAGGTTGAGAAATAGTGTGTCCTAGACATTTAACCAATGATTCTATCAAATAAAGAGAAAATGGATCATTTTCACTAAACAGGAGCCATAAAGCAGGCAGACAGACAAACTGGACCAAACGTCAAGGTCAGAGATACACTGCTGCTAGGAGACGGTGCTATCAGTGGCCTTAACCATAAGAATTTAAACATGCTGCTATCCTAGTGCCACTGTCTCTGAGAGAACAACACTCCTCCCAAAAGTTTTGTCAACACACCGAGGAGTCAAACAGCTGATCGTGCACGTGGGTGCAGCGGACATCAGAAAGGAACAGACTGAAGTCTTGAAAGGGGATTTTACTACATGTCCTTATTCAGCTAAAAAAATTTAAGTATTGCCAATCAATCTATGCAGCATATCATCATCTCAGGCGAGAAGGATATCATCAACATACAAAACAATTTGTAAACCACAAGGTGGGTTAAATTTAGAAAGAATTGTGATTTTTATCTACAGATATAGAAAAAGAAATGCATTTGATAGATCCACAACTGGAAAATGGTTTTCTGTGGCCATAAGTTAGCAAGTAATGTATGTGGATCAGGCACATGTGGTACACATGTTTAAATAGCTCTTTTTACAGCTCGTAAACACTTTACCATTCTGAATGCTGTACTGGGTAGAGCTTTCATTACAGGAAAAATAGGTGTATTTACAGGTGAGTCCTCTCATGGTATTAGGACTCCAGCTGTTAATAAGTCTTGCATTATTGTATCACAGGCGTAATACCTGCTAGTGCACCAGGCTTTAATAAATATCTCTGTCGAGGCCTGTGTTCATTTTTTTTTTTTCTTTAATCCTTGATGCACCCCAAAAAGAAAAATAATAAAATTAAATTAATTAATTGATTAATGCATTGTAAAGTCACTCATGTGCCAAAACAGTTCCTCTCATTAATGTAATAAAAGTGAATGCTCAATACCTTCCTTTTAATTTCATTGCAATAAACCTTTTTAACAACTTCTGACGTCAGTATAGATATAAAATACTTCATTATTGTTAAAGTTTTTGTGCTTTAATGTACTTTTTTTTATGAAACTATTTTTTGTTTGTTTGTTTCAATAGGAGAAAACCTTAAATCTTGAATTTTCTTTGTTTGCAAAGTGGAATTTTTTGGTGTGAGGTTATTGCAGTCTTAATAAGGTCATTAATTCATAAATAAATCGATTTTGATGCATTATGTGTTTAGGGGCAATTAGAGCTCACTTAAGAATTTAGCATTAAAGTACCTCTAACTTTTCTTTATAGAGAATTCTTTTTAAGTCTTAGAATAAGAATGAGACAGATGGAGGGGCTCCTCTGTTTCAGGGACCTCTTGTGATATCTGGTCTCTTGAATCTGGTTTTCTTTGTCTTTCTTTAGGTGTTAGAGCTTGCTCCGTTATACTCTTATCTTGTTTAAACAAATGTCATGTCATCATATCATATTCTAATCATTCTGTTTTTGTTGTTCTAACATATCTTTTTGCTTTATATTGCTGAGATCCTCTTTGTTTTCAGCATTTACTGCTGCTTGCGACTGGATCATTCTCAAAGTACCGTGACAAACATGTCCCTGCATATTCCAGACGAA
Source organism: Scarus forsteni (assembly GCA_036419115.1). Classification (NCBI taxonomy): domain Eukaryota; kingdom Metazoa; phylum Chordata; class Actinopteri; order Labriformes; family Labridae; genus Scarus; species Scarus forsteni. The sequence continues at coordinate 378,289 of JAZDUH010000377.1, read as the reverse complement.
CAATATATAGATATATTTATATAATTAAAATAATAATAATAATAATAATAAATACAATAAAACTTTGTATCCTTAAAAAGTTATCATCTAGATTAAACTAAAGTTATGTAATTAGATACCATTTTAAATGAAGATAATTTCAGTTTATTTAGGGTAGCAATTTTATATTTTATTGTTATTTTCTTAGTTCAGCATTAATTCCCTTTGTATCTAAAAGAACACTTGTCCCACTGCCATGATTCAATTCCATTGAATAATGTTAAAAATGTCCTCATTTTTATATACATATATATATATGATAATTGGTAAAATCACTTGGTTTAATATATAAATGAAATTAAAACTGAAGTGGCAGCTTAATAATCAAACATCAACATCACTGGTGTTACTGGTATCACAGACCTTATTTTTTAAATGTCAAGAATATGTAAGAGAACCCCCAGGGTCATATATCATTAGACATTATTTAAGATTTTATCAATTATGTCTTTGCAATTTAGCTCTTATCCAAATATATTTTTGCTTAAACTTCATCCACAGTGAATGTCAGTAATTTTATCAGCATATTTTATCCTTTATCAAAAGTACACATATATGAATTTTGTAATGATAACCTAAAGTGTGGTTACATTAATGTCAGAAAACTAGGTACGTTTTTTTTTTAAAGAAAAAAAACAAAGCAAATGTTCTAGTTGTCGATTATTGTTGGTAACATAATCAATGTGCTTATAAAAACTTCCCATTAACTTAAATTTGTAAAACTGAATTAAACTTTTTTACTTTTAGCTTGGAAAGTCAGCATATTTTGGTAATGACCATAGTTATCCATACTCCTCATTCTATCTTTTACTCAGTTTACTGTTTACTTGGTTTACTGTTTCTCTTTCCCATTTTACAAAGTGTAAATCATACACTAATCAATATAGATCAGCCACCATCAGAAAAAGATCGTCCACTACATCAGGCTTCTACCGTGAACTATTTTCACGGCGGATGTAGCCGTCTTTATCTGCAGCTTCTCCATTTGACCAGTGTCACGCACACATACACAGTCTCTCAATTTGGAATCAAGAACAACTGCAGTCAATAGTGTCACACACACAACATACATACAATTGTCACATAATAGACAATTGTCTTCACTCCCGAGACTGCCTTCTATCGCAGTTAAAAACACCTAGGAGTGGATTACTAGTTTAGGGCAATTAGATAGCTGTACACACTACCTCTAGTTCATCCTAAACTCTTAGTGTAAGGCAATTAGCAGGTTACAAATCTGCTCTAGTTCATCCTACACTGATATCCAGTGGTTTGTAAAGCCGCTCTGAAGCTTCCCTCACTAGGCCTGCACTCTAGACAAAACATTCATGCTAGACAAAACATTCATGCTCACCAGTTTGCTGTCAGCTGTCTCATTTATGGATCCTCGTCACCGGGCCCCAGTCGAGTGCGGAGACCACCGAACCCTCAAGACGGGCTGTTCAATGCTGGAAATCTTTTCCCAGGCCGTGCACGGACTTTCGCGATGGCCTCCACCTCTCCCAGGGTCACAGCTGTGAGGAGCGACTCGAAGGACCAATTTATGTCAGGATTTTGTCCCTTCGTAATTCAAAAAGCTCAGTAAGGTCCGTACCAAAAACCCCTGACATAACTCCAAAAAGGAAAAATGATGATGATGAGACAACTGAAGGCAAAAAAGATGAGCTTTAATACAGCGCCGGAGTTTACAACATGTCAACAAGATGCTGGATGCTGAAACTGAAGATGTGTCATGTTCTGTCTCTATTTATGAGAGTGTCAAGAAAGGTGTGTGTGTGTGTTGACCTCCGTACCTCACTGTCTTGGAATGAGCCAGACTGAGCTGGTGTGGAAGATGTCCCTCAACAGATAAGAGGTCGAAAGACAGCCTCCACACGAGGTCAGATACGGAGTTTTAGTGAATCAGCATGTATGGCATGTGCTTAAGAAATGTCTAAGGAATGTGGGTGAGGGTTATGTGCATGTAGGAGCATAAGCTAGATGATAATTACAAGCATGATTACATGAGAGGATAAAGAGTCAAATACATGAAAAGAATATATACAATATGTACAAAAGTTGAATACATAAAATATGTACAAAGGTCAAATTATTCTTCACAGACTTCCTTTTTCATGACATATTCTCCTATCTGTATTGATTTACATGGACCATTGAGCTAATTATTCTTCATGCTAGAACACACAATATGAAAGGAGCACATGTTTTCAACTTTGTTGTTGGTATTGTGATTTTTTTAATTCTGTGATCAGTATAACCAAACAGGCTCCAAGAAACATTTTACAACAGAAGAGGTTTTGAAAATGTTGGAGGAGGATGCTGGGAGCTCTGTGTGTGCTTGACTTTTAAAATGAGTTTCATATTTACCAAGACAGCACAGACAGCAGTGACTCTTATTACTGTCTTCTTCTTCTTCTTTTGATAGGTGTCGTATAGGAATGTCCTGTATATTCTGTGTTGATTTATTGCTGTAAAAATGTCCATATATTTAGAGCCAGCTGCTCTTTATATACGTTGTTAAAAGTCTGATTGAATTTTCATACTGTTGTATTTGGATGTGTTGATCACCAGTAGTGATATTAAAATGAAAAATTATCGAGTTGTACATGAGAAAATCGCCTGACCTCTCTTTTCCAAAACCTTTCAAGTTTTGTTTATTTTCACTTTCTAAGAGTCAACATTTGCAGAGTTAATGTTCATAGATTGTACTATGGTCTGATCTAGAGTTAGAGCTTCAGCTGGATCATTTTTATTTCCATATTCATCCTGAAAATGCTTTTCTTTGTTTTAGATGCAGCTAGAGTTTTTCCACATATTTGCTGTGTGCAGTCTTCATTTACTCTTCACCTATATCACATATACTCATATAAACACATCTCAACAATTTTTACAAGTGCCTTGTTGACTGAGACACCAAAAGTATTCTAATAGACCTTATAGGAGCAGAAATATACCCATTTTGTTATGTGTGTGTCATTTCTGGGCAGAAACCTAAAATCTAGTCTTAGGGCTTAGTATTTGCTGTGCTGAGGTTGTGGTCAGACACGCTGTGAGTGCTCTGCTTTTACTTCGTCTTCCCCCTTCTCTCTTTTATACTTTCAGGTTTGTTAGAATGCTCCTGTCGCAGCAGAGAATTCATGAGGTGAGTACACTCTGCTTAAGCTAGATGTGGTTATTGGTACACACACACAGTGTGTTATCTAAGGTCAAAGTCTGGCCTGCGTGGTATTTTATAGTTCATCCATTTCTTCTAACATGAAATAAATAGGTCTGTCTTGTGTTTCACATCTGCTGTCATTCTGTCCATCCTGCAAATGTCCATGGTAATGTCAGCACACATGCTTAAAACTTGTCTCTCCTGTCAAAGCCATTTTTTCATCATGGCCTTTTTGCCACCAACAAAAAAATAGTCCTTCTTTGGACATCTGTCAGACATTGGTCTAAAAACTTTAAATTTAAACTTCCAGAGGCAGATGACTCCCAAAAATGTCTTGTATTGCATTAGGTATTCCCTTCCAGTGAGTTTTAATCGACCTGAGATAATCCCTCTATCCTTATTTGAATCATATGTCATTTTAAACAAGTCTAACAGCTGTTTGCTTTATTCTGCTTCACATTTTGTCTTGTTACCGACACAATTTCTCATCTGTGAGTAATGATAAAAATCCTGTTCTTCTAAGGAATATTTCCAACACTAAATACTGAGCCTTCCTTCATTATCTTACTTTAGGCTGTTAATCTTTTGTTTCCAATACTTAAATCTTGTATCTAATTCATTTGGAGCAAATTACAAATCATATGCACACCACTTAAGGATTACTACAGAATATAATCTTCTAGTTTGTATTCTGCTATTACTGTTCTCCTAATGTCAAGAGTCAGTTTGATTCATGGTTTCTATATTTTAAGGTCTTACATGCATTATTTTAGATGTTGTATTATTTATCAAAGCTGTTTGATTTTTTATCTGGTTTGTCATTTCTACAGACCTGATGAAGGTGGATCATTAACTTCATCTGTAGTAAAGGAAACGGGGAGGAGAGACTCTGAGGAGGTGAAACAGGTTTGAGTGAAAACACAATAAAACAATAAAGGTGATATCAGTCAGAGCTCAGACTCCATTTGAAGAGGACTAACTGAAGCAGAGGGACAAACACTAATCTGAGACAGGGTGAGTGTTGATGCAGTCTGAATATTTCTGCTCTGTTTTAATGTCTGGATGATCAGTTCAGTGAAGAGAGTGAATGCTGAGTGATGCTGTTTAAAATGAAACACAGACACTGATATAACAGACATGCTGCACAGTCAATGTGAGGCTCTTTCCTCCTTTAATTATGTTTTTTGTATTTATGAAGCTCCAGATTAAAATAAAGTCTCTGTATGGCAGCTCTATCACTGTGGCAGACTCCTCTCTCTGTCAGCCATGTGATTTGAGCAGATATATTTAAAGAGTGTTTACAGAGTGAACTGCTATACACCCTGAAACATCCTCATTAATCTGAGCTCTCTTTGACATGAACAGGAATGATCGTTTGGTCTCATATTTTGATTTTAAGGCAGTATTTTCCTGAACTCTTGACGTCCTTGTGATAAAATAATGTGACTCTTAAGGTGGTATCAGTAAATGGAGCCTCATGCTTCATCCAGAGTGACCAAAGGTCTGTTTTATGGCACTTTAATCTCTACAAGCACAACAATTTTGCTTAATATCCTTGTAGATGAAAGCACTGCTCCATAAATCATACCCACTGGGTAATCATTAACTCATGACTTAAGTAGTTCAGGCTTTAATTCAGGACATGTGCCACTAGAGGGCTCTCAATTAAAACAATAACAAAAGATGACTGTTAGGTTTGCAGGGAATCATGGGAGTGATTTCCTGCTGCTCTCTAATATTAAACTTAGGGCTGGAAAATATGGCCTGAAAAAAGAATGCTTGATTTTTCAACACAAAACTAGTTTGCTGATTTTAATGAATGTTTGAGTCTCCGTGTGACAAAAATGACACAGTAAAAGTTGAATAAAATTTAAAGATTTCACAGATGAAAACTGAAGTGTTCTCTTTGGGTCAAAGAGCAGCTGTGATGTTTTCATCAGAGGTTAACCATGTGGTCTGGACACTAGGGCTGCCACGATTAGTCGACTAGTCGCCGACTAACTAAAATAGTCGACGACTAATTCAGTAGTCGACTAGTCGTTTTGTATTTTTTTGGTGTGTTTTCTCATAAAACTGCCGCTGTACCTCTGCTGTCTTGTCTGCCTATCTCTTCTTCTGGTTATCACACCTGCAAGAATCAAACCAACACACCTCGAAACACTCTCATGCATGTGGCGCATGAACAACTACGCAGGCACCAAAGTTCCCAGGTCTGCTCATAATAAGCGATTTGGGCCACCAGCTGCATGCTGGTGCAGTACGGTGCAGTTCATGCATGAAGTGACTAGTCGACTAATCGCAAAAGTAGTCGTTGACTAGTCGACTATCAAAATAGTCGTTTGTGGCAGCCCTACTGGACACAAGGAGGCTTGTCTGCATTAGTGAGCTCATAATTTACCTTAGCCAGGGTTCATGTATTTATTTGTAGTCACTGTTCGATGATTGATGTGCCCATTTACATCAGACGCCAAACGGTATCACGTCACAAGGTAATAGGATAATAATCGGAAATGGAATGAACATGGAGTATGAAAGAGCCCCAGAATTAGTGGCCAAAACATTAGGTACCCCTGTGCTGTTCAGTAACACACCCAAAACAAAAAGAGCAGGAGACAAAAAAGAGGGAAAACAATAAAACCAAAGAATCAGAGCAGATTGGAATGTATCATGCAGGACATAATTCCCCAACAAGAACCTCCTCCAGGACTCTTCACAGCCCGAACACACTCTGTTTGAGCTGCTGTCTTTGGTACATGGTACAGATCAATCCAAACATGAAGCAACAGATTGAAGAAGAGTTTTTACCCCACAGTCAGAGCTGCTAAAATCATCATCCAGGTGAAAACATATATATATATATATATATATATATATATATATATATATATCACTTATTTTAGCCTTCTTGTGATTTCTTTCAGCTGATTTATTTTTTTAAAAAACTATTTCATTTCAGATGTTTTATATTTCATTTTAGCTGGCTAATGATTTATTTTTACTGTATAATAATTTTTTTGACATTTTTTAGATAGGTGTTTCGTAAGTTATTACATTCAGTTATTTTACGCATTTTATAATTCATTTTAGCCGTCTTGTGATTTATTGTATCCATGTTATGATATATTTTAGCTGTTTGATAATTTTTCAGACATTTTCAATTTAACTGTTGTGTATTTTATTTTAGCTTACATCATCTTCATATGAATGTTGCATGGATGGGGTGACATTTTATCCTGCTGTACTTGTTGCATTGACAGTAAAAATGCCCTGAGTCTTACACTAAAACCTGCTGACAGTGTAGCCCCCAATCTGAGCCAAAAAAAACAAGAAAATGGCCCCAGAAAGACAGAGACCCCTCCAAGAGAAACAGCTATGCACTGCCTCAGGCTGCTGTTCTAGAGCTGCTGTTTCTTTCTGTTTTGGTTACAGCTCTGATAGAAAAGAATAGCCCTGTAAATCGTAAATGGACTTGAGCTTATATAGCGCATTTCTAGTCTTGGACTACTCAAAGCTGCTTTACACCACAGGTCACACCTACCCATTCACACCCATTCACTCCCTGATGGTTCTGAGTTTCTATGTTAGTTATCCATCAGTATCTCTAACACATTCACACCCTCTCATGCCCATTTACACCCCATTGACACAGCAGTGGGAGCAACTTGGGGTTAAGTGTCTTGCCCAAGGACACATCGCATGTGTCGCTCGGAGATGGGCTTGAACCTGCAACCTCCTTATCACTGACCAAGCGCACTATCCAACTGCGCCACCGACGCCTGTAGTCTGCCTGTAGTCTGCCTGTAGTCTGCCTGTAGTCTGCCTTTTTAATCCAAGTATACCAACATGAAATTATCTATCTGTAGAAGAGGGAGGTCAGGGAGCTAATTAAAATTTCAATGGTCATAATAATTGTTTGGGATGAGGTAAGCTGTAATTTTGAGGGTGTGGATGAGTGAAATAAGCAAAAATGAAATAAATGTCCTAAAATAAACTCTAAAAGAACAACAGAAAAAAAGAACCTGATGTGTTATTGAGTGTGGAGGAGACTGATATGTAAAATAATATAATGTGTGGGTTGAAGAAATGAGGACAAGGACCTCTTGCCTTGCAGTCTCCATCACCTTTATTCACCTTTGACCTTTTGTATCATACATTCAGCATGAGTCAGGGGAGCTGCAGGGGGCGTGCTACATGGAGACACTAAAACGTTCACTGATGGCAGACTTTACCTGTTATATCTAAATCATCAAGCACGTTATATGAGAGCATAGAGCCAGTAACTGTCTGAGACATAGAGAATTATTAAAGGTATAGTCAGCGATGTTGGAGAAAACGAGTGGAGAGGTTGTTTATATACGAATTTAGACCCGCCTCTCCCTTCATACCTCACCCCTGGCCATAAACTGCGTAGCTGACCAACGTTGTTAAGGTAACCCCGACTCTTCAGACAACTCGACTGACAATATTGATAACATTACAACAACAGAACATTCTGTCAGATTAGACAATAAGATGAATGCCCGACGGCTGTTACTGTTATGTGAAGCACCACAAAGCTAATGTTGCTAACCTATCCAGCAGAAAAACGGCGACGTCCGCTTTCAGGTCTTTAAATTGGCGGAGTTCCCTCCACCATCGAAAAGCAACACCAATGTTGTCCCGGGTCTTCACTCTTTCATGGTCATAGCCCTTCTTTTTCACTTTTCACTCCTCTGACCTTTTTTCTTTTGGGCTGTTTTTCAGCCATTGCTACTGCACATATTGTATCTCTCTCTTACGCTAACTGTGCACGCTATGCAACCTACGACTCCCCCTCCCCCCTCTGTCTGATCTGCTCATGAGTATGATCGCCCCCTGGATCTGGGGGGTGTACCCTGTTTTGGTAACTTGGCCTGAGCCACAGTATTTACTTGCTGAAATTCAGAGCCAAGGCTGTGTATTGAAACCAGACTTTTTTTTCAACATGCTGTCAGTGGGGACATCTTGTGGATGGAGAGGAGAAATACAGTGAATTTGACAAATACTGCATTAGATTAGAAGATTAGAAGATCGCTGACTACACCTTTAATTCATGCAAAGTTTATTTTAGGTCC